>VWZD01008773.1:1220971-1349881 GCA_013396695.1 Sakesphorus luctuosus
GGCGGGGGGCGGTGCTCTGAGGGCCGGCGGCCGCTGATTGGCCGGGGCTGCGGGCGCGCGGCCCACGTGGTGCGCGGTGTGGCGGGAAGCGGCGCGGGGCAGCGGTAGTGGCCGGGATGGACCTGGCGGCGGCGGCGGCCGGGGCGGGGGGCGCAGCTCAGCAACACCAGCAGCTCCGCGATGAGGTGGCCGAGAAGTGCCAGAAGTTGTTCCTGGACTTCTTAGAGGAGTGAGTGCCGGGACCGGGCCTGGCGGAGGGCGGGCAGGGCGGGCGGCGGGCCGCAAGCGCCTCATAGAGGGGCCGCCATTTGGTAAGAGCCTGTTGCGGCCTGGCGGTCAGGCCCCTCGGCCTTCGGTCGGAAAAGCGCTCCTGTGCTCTGAGGAACGGCTCTGGCGGGGGGAGTGTGCTTTGCTGGGGTGTAGGAAGGGAGCACGGTGCTTCTCTGGTTGGCAGATTCCTTCCCAGAGAGCTTTCGCAGCGGTTTCTGTTCCGCGGAGACGTTACCCAGCCAGACTGTGGATGTGCTCCCTGTGTTTTGACTCCCGAGGGGGCCCGTCCCTGTCAAATAAGGAAACCCTGAGTGTCACCCTGAGGAAACAAACCCCTGTTTCCTGGTGCAATCATTGTTAAACCCCACATCCCTGGAAGTGTCCAAGGCCAGGCTGGACGGGGCTTGGAGCAACCTGGCCTAGTGGAAGAGGTCCCAGCCCGTGGCAGGGCGTTGGAACGAGATGGGCTTTAAGGCCCCTTCCAACCCAAACCAGTCTGATTCTGTGTTTTGTTAGCTGCATTTGGTCCTTTATAACAAAGTTTTGTGGCAGCCTGTTGAAAACCCTTTCCATGGCTTGGATGTTACACTGTAATTAGTACATCTTGCTCCCTGTGTTTTGGCTCCTGAGGGGCCCATCCCTGTCAAATAAGGAAACCCTGAGTGTCACCCTGAGGAAGCAAAACCCTGTTTGCTGGTGCAGTCATTGTTAAGCCCTAAATAAAACTGTGGCACTGGGACATCACTCCTGCTGTATGGAATTCAAACCTCTCTATACTGAGTTGTTGATAGAACAGGTGTGAGAAGGGGATGGAAGAAGAAATATTGTTAGACAAGGGCTTTGCAAGGGTCTGTGGGATGCCTTAATGCGAACAATCCTTCTCTTTGTCTTCTCTCCTGAGTTCAGAAGTACTCAGTTGCTGCCTGATGTGTGAGTGAAACGTTTGCATGAATCCCTTTCAGGTTCCAGAACAGCGATGGGGAGGTCAAGTACCTGCGTGACGCCGAAGAGCTGATCCGGCCGGAGCGGAACACGCTGGTCGTCAGCTTTGCAGACCTGGAGCAGTTCAACCAGCAGCTCTCCACCACCATCCAGGAGGAGTTCTACAGGTAAAGCTGAGCACTGCTGCAGTCTCAGGCCATAATGGTTTGCTTGTTATGTAAAAAACATGAGATTCATCTTCTTTCTGTGTCCTGAAAACACTTATATTTGAGATTTTATTGTTTTACTGGCTCAAAACATTTCTCGGTGGATTCCTCTCTGAAAACCGTGAGTTAACCAGGCATTTACTCTGGTAAAGAAATAGGTGATCAGTATGGGAATACAGTTTAAACTCTAAAATTTCATGAGCCAGTCACTTCTTTTGAAGGTTCACTTCTTAATCTAGTTATAAAAGTGTCATAAAATGAGACTTTAAAATGCCTGTTCTCAAGCAATAATGCAAATTACATTATTATGTAGTAATCTCACATTTAGCATATTTAGGTTCCCTTTCTTGTGTAACATAACATGACATTAGAAGCCATAACCTGGAAATGTGATCCCAGCCTTTGCTGCAGTCTGAAGCACTGAAGGCATTTCTCTTCTCTAAAATTTGAACATTTTTTCCTGTATTTCAGGGTTTATCCTTATCTCTGTCGAGCAACAAAGACTTTTGCCAGAGACCATGGAAATGTTCCTGCAAACAAGGACTTCTATGTTGCATTCCAAGACCTGCCTACCAGACACAAGTAAGATGATTATTCCAGAAACTTGTGCACTTTTACTACTGGGAAAAATGTGGGAAAGCAAACTGAAAATGTTTTGATTTTATAGTGTGAAATGTGCAGTGGACTAGGTGAGTTGTGAAGAAGTTTCCTGACCTTCTGCTGGATATTTTTTGAAACAGTTTTTCATTTGTGAATCACAATCAGATACTTATGTTTGTCATATTCCACAAATAAATGCAACTTCTCTAATTAAAAAAAATAGTGTGTGTGTGCTGTAAAGTAATTTTACATTGGTTTGACCTTTAGTATTAATCTAAAAGTTTATGTAAAATCATAAAATGAGAATGTATTGTAGTGACTTTGTTTCTATTGTCTGCCACAGTAATTCTAATAGAATAAAAACATGTTGTGTCTTTGTATCCCGTGCCTAGAATTCTCACCTCAGTGATTTAATCCTTGTGAGTTTCTGTTTTAACCAGGATTCGAGAGCTGACCTCGGCCAGGATCGGGTCCCTGCTGCGCATCAGCGGGCAGGTGGTTCGGACACACCCCGTGCACCCGGAGCTGGTGAGCGGCACCTTCATGTGCCTCGACTGCCAGACAGTCATCAAAGACGTGGAGCAGCAGTTCAAATACACACAGCCAAACATCTGCAGAAACCCAGTCTGTGCCAACAGAAGGAGGTTCCTGCTGGACACAAATAAATCAAGATTTGTTGATTTCCAAAAGGTACCAGGGTGAAGCTGGGGGGTGATGACTAACAGTGGTGTACTTGTGGTATTTGAAAAGTGTTGTTTGATCTGCTACACTATGAAGACAGTTAGTTTTGGTTCTTTTAGGATAAGACCTCAAGAAAAGGCTCTGGAATTTCTGGAGAAAGTTTCTTCCTGTCTATGGAAGCCTTATATGTCAGCAGGGGAAATTATTAATAGTATCAAACCAGTTTTGTTGCTTGACATTTATTGTCCAAGTAGACCACTGAACCCCCACCTATTCAAGCCATCATTAGTCTCTTTGCTGGTACATCACATGCAGTTGTTTTATGGAAGTAGAAAAAGAGGTGCCTTGCAGATTGATGTACACTCCCAAGTCCTCAGCACTCCACATCCTGCAGTAATATTTTATGTCAGCTGTGTTAACTGCAGTTTTCAGAATTGTCACTGTGGCCCCTCTTAAGTTTGTCCAAGACTCCCTGGGTGCTGATGAGCAAAGGGATTTTTGGTTGTATTACTGCCAGAGCAACTGGCCATGCATGGCAGCAGTCAGATGCTGCTCCCTGCATGTGTTAGCAGCACAGCTTTGGGAGCAGCTTGGCCTCTGGTGCTGTTTGCTGAGTGTTCCCCCTCCCCTGCGTGCCCAGGTCCGCATCCAGGAGACGCAGGGGGAGCTGCCGCGGGGCAGCATTCCGCGGAGTGTGGAGGTGATCCTGCGCGCCGAGGCCGTGGAGTCCTCGCAGGCGGGGGACAAGTGTGACTTCACCGGCTGCCTCATCGTGGTGCCCGACGTGTCCCAGCTCTCCACTCCAGGTCTGTTGCTGCTGCTGCCCAGGTGTCCCTCCTGCCTGCCCTGGGCCCGTGGTGCTGACCACGCTCTCCATCCCACAGGGCTGCGCGCCGAGACTGGCTCCCGGCTGATGGGCACGGAGGGCTACGAGACCGAAGGAATCCGCGGGCTGCGCGCCCTGGGGGTCCGGGAGCTCTCCTACAAGCTGGTCTTCCTGGCCTGTTACGTGGCACCAACAAACCCACGGGTGAGTCTGCAATGAGAAGAGATTCAGAGGTGATGCTGATTTCTGCTCTAAAGTAAACAATAAATACTCCAAGGAATAAGGACACCACACACCAGACGAATGTGATCAAGCAAATGCCATTTATTACACATTTATGTATGGTTAAGGCTACATTCCATTGGCTAAATTGAATCTTACACCATAAATCTACAAATCTCAATTGGTTATAATCCATATCTCACAAGTCCAGTGTTTAGGTGAAATCATCCTGACTTTTCAGGAACATCTCCGGTGTCCTGTGGGAAACCTGAGGAGTTCTCATGACTAAGAACTCCTAGAGAGTGATTTCTCCTTTACTGGACAACAGCAGCTGGGGCCTTGCTGCTTCTCACCTGATACCTGCCTTCAGATTCACACGGTCTATATAGATCTGAATTGCTCACCTTTGATTTTTCTGTACCAACACTGCTCTCTATGGTTTTTCCTCAAGTTTGGGAGCAGGAATGAGTAAAGCTTTAAATATTTTCTCTCTAACTGAAGTTACACCATTGATTTTGCCTGCTAGGAAGTTGTCTGTTGGTTTTTAAAGGTATAAGGTGATGAGCTTCCTTAGCCTAAGAGCAGCCTTTCTGAACAGTTCCTCCCATCCCTCTTACAGAGTGGGATTTATCACCTCTCTGCAGTGCTCACATTCATTAGTGACCATGTTTTTACTGCTTTATTTCCTTTGCTCAGTTTGGGGGAAAAGAACTCCGAGATGAAGAGCAGACTGCAGAAAGCATTAAAAACCAAATGTCTGTGAAAGAGTGGGAAAAGGTTTTTGAAATGAGCCAAGATAAGAACCTCTACCACAATCTGTGCACCAGCCTCTTCCCCACTATCCATGGTAAGAATCCAATTGTGGCCTCAGAGAGGGAAGATTTCACTTGTATAAAGGTTAATTCCTTTTGCTCTCTGTGTGGTGCCATTTTGGGAAGGGTTGAAAGTTCTATTCCAGCTATCCCAAGCTCTCACCTCCAGCACTGGCTGTGCTAGAGAAGAGAATCTATTTCCTGAGTACTTGCTCTATTCAATCATTAAGGCCTGCAAGACTTATCAGAAGGGTTAGGTTTGCTATTGGGGGTTCTACTACTGAACCTTACAGCTGACAGCTGGATTTATTTTATTTACTACTACTGTTGTTATTAATATTTTTATGTATAGCTCTAATTTATATGGGCTTCCTTCAGAAAGTATCTAAGGGTCCCAAATATTTTCATGGTGCTGTGCATGCTGTGTGTGTGTGTTTGTGTTTGCTTTTCTGGCTCAGAGCTTCTTTGAGGACTGATGTTGGTTATGGCTGAAAAGTTTGATCAGCTGGATTTGGTCCACATTCTGTAGCATAAAGGAGTTCAGCCATTTTCTGAGTCATTCTTCCCTGAAACTGTATCAAGCATATAAATGCAGTTTGGGTGAATCTTTAGCAAGTACATGAACTCTGAGTGCATGTGCCCAAATGCTCTAAAATTCTGGTGGGCTGGAGGTTTTTTTAAATAGATCTGTGGAGTTTTCTTTGGAATTTTAGTTGAGTGTCTTTCCTGGTGCAGGTAACGATGAAGTGAAACGTGGGGTCCTGCTGATGCTTTTTGGAGGAGTTCCTAAAACCACTTCAGAAGGCACTTCATTGCGTGGGGACATCAATGTGTGTGTTGTTGGTGATCCAAGTACAGCCAAGAGTCAATTTCTAAAGTAAGCATCTCATTAAAACTCTGTATTTAAATATTGTCCATTGTGACTGGACTGTAAGTGTGTCCCGTGCCTCTTCCTGTGTCAAACAAGGGAAAAGGAAATAAAGTATTTTAGAATATTTTGCAGGGTTTGTTTGGATGTGGTTGAAGCATTTGAAGAGGGCTGGAGCAAACTCATAAAGCCCCTGTGGTTTTATAACAAAGAATGTTCTTTAGGTGGTTGTGAAAGTACAAATTTCCAAATATTTTCAAAAGACATCAAATGTTAAAAAAACCCACGACTTTATTGTACACCTTAAACTATCAGAGATAGATTAAATACTGGGTTGGGGGGTTATTCCTTCTTTCCACAGGCATGTTGATGAGTTCAGTCCCCGTGCTGTTTACACCAGTGGCAAGGCCTCCAGCGCCGCGGGGCTGACGGCGGCGGTTGTGAAGGATGAGGAGTCCCACGAGTTTGTCATCGAGGCTGGAGCTCTCATGCTGGCAGATAATGTGAGTTCCTGCCTCCCCACCACGGTCTGACTCATGAGAGAGCCCCCAGTTGTGCTAATGATGCTGTTTTTCCCCACCAGTGGCTGAATTTGGGTCACTTACTGTTTTTCCTTCCTCCACTACAGGGGGTTTGTTGCATTGATGAGTTTGACAAGATGGACGTGCGGGATCAGGTGGCCATCCATGAGGCAATGGAGCAGCAGACAATATCCATCACTAAAGCAGGAGTGAAGGTAGCTTGCACTAGTCCTCTGGGTAGTCTGTAGGATCACCTGCTGTTACCTTTGCTGAACTATCACCTGTCAGATTTCAATACCAGCTCTGCAGCTGCCTCACTGGCAGCACAGGCATCACTTGCTGCAAAACTTTTGTGCCACGTGCCCAAAAAATGTTACTGAAAGGAAAAAAGAGAGTGGGACACAGAAAATGGGAAAATCCTAACCTTGAAGTAACTCCAGAAAAGGTTATAGATCTGTGTGTGTATTTATAGAAGTAAAGTGTGTTTTTGAACTGCTAAAAATGGGGTGTAGTGAAAAGCAGCTTTGAGGGTTTGTGTCAGTATTGTTGGCAAGAGTGTGACAGTTAAAATACTGATTCATAGACTGTGTTTGGGGCAGAGACCTGGCTAGAAAGGGCTGGTTAAAAGAGTTTGGGTGCTTTTGAGAAGTGATTGTTGTAATACCTCCATTGAAACTCCATCTAAAAGATGTTATGCTGACCCATTTGGATTGCAATGTGTTGGTTTAGCAAGTGGTGACAGATACCATTCTCTTTTATTTATTTTTAATTTATTTTTTCCCCATTGTCAGGCTACCTTGAATGCCAGGACATCCATTTTGGCTGCAGCAAACCCAGTTGGTGGGCGCTATGACAGATCCAAGTCACTGAAACAGAATATAAACCTCTCAGCTCCCATCATGTCTCGTTTTGATCTCTTCTTCATCCTCGTGGATGAATGCAATGAGGTAATTGTAAGGAACTGTAGATTCATTTGTGTCAGAAAAGATCTCTGGAGGTCTCTAGTCTGACCTTGTTCTCAAACAGATTATTGGGAACAGGTTGCCAAGACCCTGACCTGGTGAGTTTTAAGTATGTCCAAGGACTGAGATTCTGCAGTCTCTCTAGGCCCCTGCTGCAATGTTTGACAGTTCTCATGTGTTCAAAAAATAGTAACTTCTGTATATAATCAGAATTCTCATGGTTCAGTTTGTGTTGGTTGCCTCTTACCCAAGGACTGTTTGGCTCCATCACCTCTGTACTGGCCAGTGAGGCTTTTCAAGCTGAACAGACCCAGCTCTTTCAGGTTCTCACTCATCATATCCTCCTGCCTTCTGACCATCTTGGTGGGCCCCCTGCAGTTTTAGGTGAAGCAGATCCCATGGGAGTGTCTTGCTGCTGCTTTCCTGCTCTGTCTGGGCAGCTCAAAGCTGGCAGTACAAATCTGAACATGCCCTGCTGAATACAAGGACTCTGCCTTTTCATCCTGTGGGAGTTTGACCCTCAATCTTAACACCATTAGTCATTTTTACAAATGGCTGGTCACTAAGGCTGGCTCTGCTACCACCTGTCTGTGTGGCATTTGCCTTGGGAACGTGGAGAATCCAGAGATTAATGCTGGTTCAGTGCTGCTCTCGCCACTGTTCTGCTCAGAGTGATTACCTAATTGGGAAGGGACTGAGAGACAGAGCAGGCTGAAAAGGAAGAAAGCAGTTCCCACGCTGCAGAGTGCTGCTTTCTGCCTGTTCTGTGGCTGACTTGCAGCCCAGGAGAGTTCCAAGAGGTTATAAATCCTAAAACTGCCTTTTATCCCTCCTGTGCTGTGTTTCATTGTATTAAAAACCTCCAGGACTTTCTCCTAGACCTTCTGGCAGAGAGTTTGGCTTCTGGAAAAACTAGCTCTGCCATGATGATGGCAAATGAGGGAAGGGGTGGGAAGGAAGAATATAGCTGTTGTTTGCCATTGGGCTGATGCTGTGCCAGGGATCTGACAGCCCCAATGTCCCAGGTCACGGATTATGCCATTGCCAGACGCATCGTGGACCTGCACTCCAGAGTAGAAGAGTCTGTTGACCGTGTCTACTCCTTAGATGACATCAGGAGGTATCTGCTGTTTGCAAGGCAGTTCAAACCAAAGGTAATTCTGCTTTCCTGTGAAAGTTCTGTCTGAGGGGGTCCCAAGGAACTGTCGCTCTGCTGTGTGCTCGTTTCCAGCAAACACAAAGACACTTAGTGTGGTGTTCTCTCAAGGAGGTCTCCATAAACTCAGTTACTACCTGGAAACAGCATATTTTGGAGCCATGTACTCTTTTGAACTCCAGAAACCCATCCAGCTCAGCTGTAGCTGTTGTACTCAGTAGTCTTTGCTTTGGTGGCAGTTCTTAAACTCTCTCTGGAATGATGGAGGGGTCATTTCTAGGCTTTTCCATACCTCAGGGGCATGGGTTATTCAACATGACTTCTGCAGAGAGTTTTGTATTTTATTGACTTGTTGCTTAACCAGTTTGTTTTTCTTTATTTTCAAAGAGTATTGTTCTTCAGTATTTCTTGCTTGCTTTTTGGTAAAATACAGAACACGGGAAACTGCTCTAAGTACAGATTTTTTGGGGTCTATCCAAGTAGCAGCTTGGGTGGGGATTTTTCAGCAGTCTATAAACACAGAACAATCTGGTATGGACAGACATATATTATGCCCAGAAAGAAGTCAGTGGAACAGAAAGATAGAAATCTTCAAAAACCCTGCTGTAAAATGATTAATGCAGCATGGTAGTTATTGTAATATCATTATTACACTATAATTTTAACAAAATGTCATTATATTTGTGTAAGGTATGTGCACAGCATAGACTGTCTCAGAGAAAAGCAGTAGCTAGGACAGAAAGTGTACTGAGTGCCATGATCTGGTAAAGGGACTGGAGTTGGACCAGGGGTTGGACTTGATGATCTCAGAGGTCTTTTCCAACCCAATCGATTCTATGATTCTATGAAAAGTCTGGGAATTGCCAATCTGATGCAAGAAGAGTAAACCTTAATAGTCTGAATGCACACCGTGATGGTGTTTGATGTCCCACAGATCTCCAAGGAGTCTGAGGACTTCATAGTGGAGCAGTACAAGCGGCTGCGGCAGCGTGACGGCGCGGGCGTGACCAAGTCGTCCTGGAGGATCACGGTGCGGCAGCTGGAGAGCATGATCCGGCTGTCCGAGGCCATGGCCCGCATGCACTGCTGTGACGAGGTGCCAGGGCTTGCCTGGGAGGGGGTGTGACTGTTATGGGAGTGTGGGGGAGTTCTGGCTTTGCTCTTTGACGCTGGACACATTCCTGTGGGTGAGGAGGGACTGGGCTGTGTTGTTGCCTGTGCCTGTACTCAGCCTGGGTTCATATGCCAGAAACACTAAGTTTAAAGTGTGTCTTCCCAAACTGAGTTTAACTGATGCAAACTGAGAACAGGCGTGTTTCTGCTTTACAATTGTGTCAGCCCTCAGCCTGTTATCTGTCAGATCATGACCAAGGGGAAGAACAATCATCTGCTCCTGTCAGACAGGGCTGTTGGCTGTGTCTTTTCTGATTTTTCCTACTTTGTAATCTCTCAGCTCTCTTCCATCCACAGTCTAAAAAGCCAAAGTTCATTGAAGTATCTGAACCTCCACGCGTCCCATATGTGTGGTCTGAGCTCCTCCTCACATCAGCCAGTGCTGAAGTGCATGCTGTGTTCTGGCTATTAACTGTAGTGTGACTACTGCCCATCTAGTCCCTGCTCCAAAACCCAGCAGGCCTTCTGAAATGGGGATTATGTGACACATGCAGGGATGGAACCTTGGTCTCTGGCTGTGTAAGAAGGGCACCCATTGGGTTCTTTGAAATTAAATTCAGCTTATAAAGGAACATCTTTGAGCTCATGGATCAGCTAGAGATGATTTTTCCAGTTTTGCTGTTCAGTTCTGGAGGAGAGTCTCATTAGACTCATTTCTTTCATGTTTCTTGCTCCACTGATCTTTCTTCCAACTGTTCTTGTCTTAAATAAAAATTTTATCAACTCCACATGATTGCTAAATCCTGAAAGATTAATCAGGCAGCTTTTTCCCCTCCATAACCTTGTGTGACCTCAGAGTACTCAGAATGGGATATAATTTAACTTCCAGTGTCTTTCCTGCTAAGGATTAATTGGGTGAGATGGGTAGAAAAGCCCTTTGTCAGAGTGAGAGATGCGTTTGTGGACCTGTTGGGAATCCAGAGGAGCCACGGTGCCTATTTCATACATGTTGATTCAAATCTTCCCCAGGTTCACCCAAAACACGTGAAGGAGGCTTTCAGGCTTTTAAATAAGTCCATCATTAGGGTTGAGACTCCTGATGTCAATTTAGACCAAGATGATGAACAGCAAATGGAGGATCAAGAGCACCAAGATGGAGTCAATGGTAAATTACTTACAGGTGATATTTTCAAAGGGGAAAGTCCTTCCAGCCTTTACAGCTTCCCTTGTTTGAGCACATACTTTCTTGTTCCATTTCTCACTTATTCCTCATCTAATGAGGTCTAGAAATCTTGACTTCTGTTCTTAACTCGCCTTTTTCACCAGTTCACATGGTTGGTCGTTGCAACATTTTTCAGTGGCTCACAGTATCAAATAGCTAAAAGATGTTGCAGCTCTAACGCTGGGCTTGTGTCCAAACAGGTGAGGCAACAGCTCCTCCTGGGGTCAATGGCCTTGTGAACGGCGTCAATGGCCATCCTGAGGATGGGGACAAGGAGGCTGCACCCAAAGTTTCCCTCAGACTGGGCTTCGCCGAGTACCGACGGATCTCCAACCTCCTGGTGCTGCACCTCAGGAAAGCAGAGGAGGGTAAGGGTTGGTTTATTAACCACACAGCACACCCTGAGCTCAGGGACTAATTGTTACTCCAGTTTACACTGTTGCACGGGGCATTTTCACTCTGGAGAAAACAAACTTCTCGGGAGAGCACTACATCTGGTGGTACAAATGGACTTCCTGGAGATTTTAGTTCTGTTGCCTTAGTCATTTGTCAAAACCCATTAGTGAGAAGCATGTCAACAGAGCAGATCCACAAAAGGATCTGTAGCTGAAGGCTGATGCAATTTGGAAGCCACTTGGGTGCACAGAACTGAAAGCATCAATTCTCAGTCTAAGTTATCTCCAGTTAAACCCTGATAGATCAGCTTACTTACTAAGCATGATGCTTGAGGAACAGAAGAAAGTCTGATGGTATCTAAACATATGAAGGCATGTTTCTCTGTGAACATTTTAGATGTTAACATATAAATGGTTTAATGGTATTTTACTGCTGCTGAGTTTTTGTAAATTCTTGTCTTTGCAGAAGAGGATGATTCATCATTGAAGAAGAGTGAACTTATTAATTGGTATCTAAAGGAAATTGAATCTGAAATTGAATCTGAAGAAGAACTAATAAATAAGAAGAAGATCATAGAGAGAGTCATTCACCGACTTACACATTATGTATGTATAGAGATGTGTGGATGGTTAAAAAGGGTTTGGACTTAAAAAGGGCAGTGTTTGATATTTAATGGAATACCTCCTAATTAGAGAAACCTGTTCCGTCTGTTACTGACTGATGCAGCATAAATGCCTTCTTTGCTTAACACTTGTTGCAATAGTTATAGAAAAAACACTGATACAAATTAGAGATGTGTGCAATTAAAAGTCCAAAGTGCTATATTATGTCCCTACAGAAGTGTGATATTTTTCTGTGTTTCTGTACTGCTAGCTGTACATTAGGATACAGAAACACAAATAGCACTTTATTCAGTGGAAAACCCACAGGGGTATGAGGGCATTTTGGAGGAAAAAGTATGAAAACAGAAACTACTTTTCACTTGTAAAGGTGCAAACCCCCTATTGGGGAAGCAGTAGGCTGAAAAGTTCCCAGAAAGACTCCCAGGAGACTTCAATACAGAAGAGATTTCCACTGAGTGTAATAGTTAAGATCAGGAACCTGTTCGAGGGAGTTCACAATTAAAATGGTCGAGTAATTAGGAGGTGCTACCAGTACAAAAAGGAGACGCCTTTCAAGAAGTGCAGATCTTGTTTTAATACAATTCTTTGTCTGTTGCAGGACCACATTCTGATAGAACTGTCCCAGTCTGGGCTGAAAGGATCCAGAGAGGAGGAGACTTTTGATGAAGATCCATATCTGGTTGTCAACCCAAACTATCTGCTGGAAGACTGAGGGCTGACAACTGCATTGGTTACAAGCTGGAAAATGCATTTTTTTGTTGCAGAGGTTTCTCTACAGCCAATTTCTTAAATTCCCATGAATATTCCAGTCTGTGGGCAGTACTATGTGATTGCTCATTTACACTGAGCATACCTGGAAAGGTTTTAAATTTACATATTAGTTTCATTGTTAAATCTGAGCTTCAGTGCTGTCATCTGGATGCAGAGGAGGATCATTCAATAGGTTTTTTCATCATCAAGCTATTTAGGTGCCTCTGTTTTAAATGAGAGGAATTTTGCATCGTTCTTCTGTTGCATTTAGTAGACTTTTTATGGGGTAGGTTTTATAGGTTTTTACTGTTATTAACATAAATAAAAGCTCGTTGAATGCTTGGGAGTGGATTTGTTGTTATTCACATGTGGAATTGCTGCTTTCTGTGCCTGTTCTTTGAGGCTCTAAAAATAGTGATCTAAATGTTTAAGAAAGATTTAAGTTTCCTGGATGGTGGTTTTTAAGAAGTTTTTTTTAACTTCCAGTAATGGGTAGTGAGGAACTGATTGCTTCTCTTTCTTTATAGATGGACTAAAGATGTGCATGTTCCTGTGCATGTGTGAAGGAGAAAAGTGGAAATAGCCAAGCCCAAAGCAAAGCTTTAAGTCAGGAGGGCAGAAACCCCCACCTTGATGAGTGTCTTGACTTGTGAGTGAGTTGAAAACTACCACGATTTGTGAGGGATTTTTAAGACTATATTTGTAAACCTTGATGTAGATTTTTTCTACTAGAAAACTTCACTTGAATTTCTGTTGTTCTCAATTTTTTAGTGTAAGATATGGGATTATTAAATAATATATTAAGAATTAAAAATACCTGAATATTTGTCTTACCAACTTGATACCAGCACGTAAGAAACATTTGTAATAGCATGAAAGATACCAAGGCTGTATATTTTAATTAGAAATAGTGTGAAATAACTGTTTCTGAAGCAGGTTCAGAAATGGGAGTGGTTTATAAGGCAGTTATCTTTTTCCTGTTGGTCTCTCCCAGCTCCTGAGAGATATACCTTGGCCTAAGTAAGCATATTGAAGATAAACAATGATATTTAAGGAGTGGAGGGAGTCATAAGTGTTTATCTCCAACAACACTGCCACATCACTGGGCCCTGACTCCAGCTGCAGTAACTTCTCCACTAATTGCCTTCATAAACCACATTTAGGGAAATGCTACATTTCATTAGAAATTGCCACCCACCTGCAACAACAGTTTCATGTTTCTGTTGTTCTTTTACTTTCAAAATAGGGAGATGTTTGTTCTTCATTACCTGTTTCCTCCCTCCTCTCCTCTCAATCTTTGATAATAAATCTTCACACAGGACAAAGTGTTTTTTCCTGCTTCCCTTTCCCCAGTTCTGCAGCTTGGGAAGGGTGTTCTCCGACTTAACAGAGCTCTGAAAAATAAGCACCAGGTGGTGCTGTGAAGCTGCTGATCACACTTGTTACTCAGACACTGCTGTGGAGGGAAGAGGGTTTGTAGTTGTTCAGAACAGTAAGCACAAGGTTATGGCTCTTCAAGGCTTCATGGAAAAAGAAAAATCATCTGGGAAGCAAACTGGGTCAAAGTACACAAATTGCAGTCCTGTGTGAGGTTGGCTACTGGAGTAACAGCAAATGCTGAGGGATGTTTTCTGCTTTACTGTGCTATTGCTTGACCCAGCAGTAATTTGCCTAGTTGGTTCCAGGTATGTTTTAGACAAAAAAGCTGGTTGTTAAAGGGAACAAACTCAGAGATGGATCTGATGTTCCAATATAGTTATGTAGAATTTTATGTTTAGTGGATATCAGTGTGTTCTGTTTTGAGGAGTAAATGTTCTCACCTCTTCGGTTTTGCTGTATTTGAATGTGGCAAAGCTGAGTTACCTCTTCCTGCAGCAGTTCAGGTGATCTGAGTGTGTCCACCCTGCTGGGACAGCCTGTGTTTCTGAGGGTGGAGGAGGAGTACCTTGGAAAGCAATAAAAGGATATTCAAGTCCCTGGATGTTGTTTGGCATCAGGAAGCACATTGTTGTTGTTGCTGCTGCCCTAATTCTCATTAACAGCCACTTTTCCAGCTGGGTGAGGTGCCACATCTCAGATTTTCTCTGTGCACCCAAGACTTGGAGTACAAACGTCCTGCACACCCTGAGCCAGCCCCACCAATGTGCATAACTCTGCTTTTGTTGTTTCCTGCATCCAGAGCTGGGCTGGGATTCTTCCTGAGCCAAAAAAGGCCAAAAGGAGGAGGGGGAAAATGTAAACCTACTTCTTTTATCTCCCTCTGAAATGGGGGCAATATCAGCAAATGTCAATTGATACCCAAGTCTAAAGGGCAACCTGAGCATCTTGGGAGATGTTTTCACATGACCTTTTTCCAACTAGTAGTTTGACAAGAGTTTTTTGTGTTCATCCATTTGTTCCTCTATTGATTGGAAGTCCTGGTGTGTTATCATTCTGGTGTCAGCTAGTTCTGGGAGCATTTATCTGTGTAGCAGATAGTTCCAGTTAAATATTACTTCTACTGTAATATAAATAGTGTGGAATAGCTATTTCTGAGGCAGGCTCAGAAATGGGGCTGATCTGTCAGACAGTCATCTTCTTTCTGTTGGTCTCTCCCAGCCTTGGGATAGATGGGGAATTCGCTGGGAATTTCATCGCCGTTGCTGGGCCTCTGCCCAGGGAGCTGGCAAATCACTTGGGTCTGAAGGACCAAGCGCTGCCCCAGGAGGGTCCTGGCCCTGCTGTGGCTGAAGGACATGGTTCTCTGTGCCAGCAGGATCTCATGGCCTCGGAGCTGCCCCGGTACCTCTCGGGGCTCCGTGAGGTCGGGGTGACGCACTACAAGGTGTTCCTGCCGTGGGCACGTATCCTGCCCGGGGGCAGTGCCAGCAGGCCAGACGAGGCTCAGGTGCAGTGCCACAGGGCGCTGCTGCAGGCCCTGAATGCTGCAGGGCTCAGCCCCGTGCTGGTCCTGTTGCACCAGCGTGTTCCTGGCGCCCTGGCCCTGCCCGGGGAACCCAGTGCCTTTGCCGACCTGTTTGTGGAGTACGCCGAGTTCAGCCTCCGTGCCTTTGGGGACCTGGTGGGTGTGTGGCTCACCTTCAGCGACCTGCAGGAGGTCCTGCACAGCCTGCCTTTCCCTGAGCCCCAGCACAGAGCCCAGGCCGTGGCTGCTGCCCACAAAGGGTTTTACAGCGTCTTCCATGGGCAACACTCGCCAGCAGGTAAGGAGGGTGGGGACAGGGAAGTTTCCATGTCATGGGAGGATTAAGTGGCAATGCCACGTGCATTCTCCATGTCACTATTTTTGTGTACCTCCTCCTGACCCACAAAGGCCAAAAACTTGCTGTAATATACCTGAAACCATGAAAAAACAAGAAGTCTCCTATGAGATGATCATAGTGTGAGGAGGTCTGCAATGTCCTTTGTTTGACTTTCCTCGTTGCAGACACTGGGGTTTTGCAGTAATTAAATCTAAAACCTACCTGTGTTACACAGAGCAACATAATTTCACCTCCATGATGGGTGCCTGGGATGTTGCAAGCAGCTCTCCCCTTGGGTCTGCCTTTTCTGGGCTTGGAATTTTTCTGTCAAACAGATAACTGGTAGAGCTGGCTGAGTCATCATTTCTTTTTCCAAATTTTTAATTAATGAATTTATTTTTAATTCCTGCATTTGTCAGGAATATTTTGCTGTACAGTTCACCCTGCCTGGTGATAGCCCTTAGAGGTTGCCCAACTGCTCTCCTGTACCTTCTGTCCCCCCAAGTGCTGGCACCCCAGCACCTCAGAACTGTTCAGCACAGAATGCTTTAAAAAAAACCAAACCAACATGTAGAACCTCCACAAAGGCATGAAAATTAATGATATTACTTATAATTATGCAGGGAGCGGAAGGGCACAATTTATTGACAATTCTTGAACTCTGCCTTTGAGTTTCTCCCTTCAACTCTCCATTCAATCACAGTGGATGTTCTGAAATCCCCTGCCCAGGGCACTGTCTGCTCTTCCACAGCTTCAAAGGTTTAACACTGATTTTAAATTACCTGCTGTGATCTGGAGTTTTTATTTGTCCTCAAAATGTTACTGACATGCTGCCCCTCTTCCCTTTCAGGTGGAAAGCTGTCCATTGCTTTAGAACTGGGTGGTGTCTTGGACAGTTTGTCATCAGAACTGCTTTCAGTTTCTCTTCAGGTGGCTTCCAAAATTATACAAATTCTACTTGATTTAACTTGATTTTTATGTATGGGATCAAGTGACTTGTTGCAAGTCTATAGATTTAAATATTTTTAAAATTTTAGGATTTTTTTAATATTCTAGCAAGCTGACCAATTGACCAGTTTGGTAAGTTTTACTTATTTCATTAGGCTGATTGTGAGAAGCTCACTGATTTTAAAAGCTGCTTCAGCCTCCTCTCTTGGCTGGTAAGCACTGGTTAAGATACATGGAGACATATTTGCTCTTATTATTGGCAGTTTTAGCTTGGATGACAAGGTGTTCCAAAAGGTGTCCCCATTATCCTTTGCTTTGCACCTACTTAGTGCACCACCAAAGACATAGATACTTCATTTTAGATAACTGTTATTTAAAAAATCTGGTTGTGTTAAAAGACTGAGCTGTGCCAAAAGTGGTGCAGTTGCACAGGGAAGGCACAAGACAAGGAGAAATAAATCTCCACAAAGACAATGAAATCCTTTGTGAAAGATCAGGTTCTCTGTTCATATTCACCCAGAGGATGTAGATGTGAACAAAAGGCAGTGCAGGCTTTTGCTGTGTTCATAACCCTTCCAAGTGTAACACCAGTGCTGTAGGTATGGCATTGCAAGGGCTTGAGCAAGGGGGTCTGTAGCAAATCCACAGGGAGAGAAAAGAAGTTGTATTAGGTGAGCTGGCCAGAGTAGGAGAGAACCTTGGACTGAAAAATAAACTGAGAGCTTATCAGTTCTCTTCCAACTTTATCAGCTGGTTTAATAAGAGAGTGCAATCTGTTTCCTTGAGCTTGATGACTTCTAGTGGGGCAACACTTGTGGCTTGGAATGATTAAAGGTTTCTGAAGTGGACTTTCCCCAGAGGGTTATTGATAAGGCTTGAACCATAGAATTGCAAAGGTTTCTGATTAATCATAGACAGTCCTACTAATCAAGAAATTAACTGTCAGTCTTTAATATTAAATTCATAAAATAATGCTAGAATTTAATTTAGCTGTTTAAACGTTGCTTTGTTTAGAAGGAGACACACAAACCAAATCTTCCCACACACTATCCAGTTTGTGCTCATTATGTTGTCCATGTACCCCTATGGGTTCTTACTCCAGCAATGTGTCTTTATCAAACCTTTCACAATTTTATATATTTTTAATGTAATATCTGCAAAACACCCCTCTTTTACTCCAGGATGATACTTTTCCTTTTTCTTTTTTTCCAGGATTCAGTAGATTTTCTGTCTCTCAACCTTCAGTACCATTGTGGAAATGAAATAGATTTCTACAAGAAATTAGATGAATTCCAGGTAACATTATGAAAATGATAGCAGCAGACCATAAATAGAAGTGGGATTTCATGTCCCTTGATGTATGTCTGAACAGTCTGACTTTCTGGGAGGGCTCAGGCAGCAGCTACACCAGGAAGCAGCTGCACAGTGCTCACTTCTCTTTTGTTACTCTGACTTAGAGCAGGTGCTGGGAAGGATCCTCTTGGTCAGTGCTTGTTATTGATGACTGGAATGGCAGAATTATTCTGTCCAGGACTGAAACACCTTCTCTCTCACATCCTAAGTGTTTGATAAGCTGTTGGGCTCATACCTTTCCACTGAAAGGCTCTGTTAAACTCTAGCATGGGCTCTGCAATTGTACTCCCAAACTTCACATCCCTCATCAGCAGGGGCAGCGCTAGGAATGTTGCTGAGGATGAGTCTGGGAAAGGATTAGACCACGTGGCAGCAACAACATCAGGGATGCTGTAGGCTGGTACCTGACATCAAACCTCTGGTACTGAACTGTGTTCTCAAACTCCATAAAACAAGAGTCATCCAGCATCTGGGCAGCAAAATAAGGAGCTGCCCAGGTGAAATGCAACAAATGCCAAGAGCATGGGTTTATGAGCTGGCTGATGCCTCTTTTCATACTATGCTCTGACTTCTGGTTTTACAGAGTGTCTGGAAGGACAAAGAGGTCCTGGTTTTTAGTCTGAAGTTCCTTGATTGTGCTTCCATGGAAGAGAATCATTTCATACCAGTAGCTTCCATCGTCTCAGGTAAGTGACATTTCAAGCTCTGTGTGGTAAATTGCAGAGAAAATTCAGAATTGTCCAGTTGAGGCTGCTGTTATTCAATGAAATAACTCTATGGGTTTTTTCATAGCCTTCTTGGAAAATCAAGGGTGGATGGTGAATGTTAAGGGAGGGGAAGCAGGAAATTTTCCTCAAAGCTTGTTATCATTTTCATCAGCCACAACTTGTGGCAGGGAAGGTTTATGTTGGGTATAAGGAAAAATCTCACCAAAAGGGTTGTCAAGCTCTGACACAGCTGCCCCGGGCAGTGGTTGAGTCACCATCCCTGGAGGGATTGGACAGACGTGCAGATGTGGCACCTGGGATATGGTTTAGTGTTGTTTGGCAGTGCTGGGTTAACTGCTGGACTGGATAATCTTAGAGGTCTTTTCCAGCCTAAATGATTCAATGATTCTATGATCATTTTTTAACATGAATCTGTAAATATCTAACAAACTCCCCAATACTTTTGTTCTAAGAAAAAACAGCTCTTGGTTCTGAGAAGCACCTTGTTTCTCCAGGACTACCTGTTTGTACAAGCAGTGCCTGGTCCTGAGCTGGGACCAAATCCCTCACTTACCATTTGTTTGTTTTCAGCTCTCAATAAAGGAGAAACACGTGCAATTGGGTGTGACATTAATGAGTACTTGGACTACTTACCTCATGTGTTAAGGTACAGTTTTTGATCTTTAGATCAGATACTTTAATACAATGGTGTCCTCTGGAAATCCAGGAGCAGGAAGAGACAGGACAGTTTTTTAGTGGTAAAGTCTGTTTTTAGTCGCTTAAAGGGCTGGAAAGGGATCCTTCCTGCTGAGCCCAGTCTCTCCTGATTACAGGCAATCCTCTATCCTGCTACTGATCCTATAATGTAATCCTGTTCCACTCTGTCATCCTTGGTTAGCCAAATTGCACCTTCTAGCCAACAGTGGCAAGTATATTTTCCAAGCCTTCTGCTCTTTTCAAGAGCAAAATAGTTATAAATAAACAAATCCAACAGAGGCTTTCCTAGGGGAGAAGCCAACTGGTCCTATGGAAATGTGAGAGATGTTGTTGTGCAGGGAGATGCTGAGGATTCCAGAAGCAGGATTGATTAGTTTTAGCTCATCCTGTGGAAAATCAGGAAGCAGTTGTAGCCTGTGAAGTGGCTACACACTGCAAGGACTTTGTTTGCACCTCTGGCCTTGCTAATGAATTATGAGAACCTCCCTGCAAATTAGGTACCTGGCACTGAGCTGCTCAGCAGTTACCCCACTGCCCTCCACCCCCATCCCCAGCTGGGTGGCAGCAGCTTGGATAGGTCAGATGGCAGAGGAACTACACTCTGAAGTGGTTTATGTGACCTGAATGGGAAGCAAACAGTTCCTTTATCCTATCCTCCATGTTTGCAAGTTCTGTGGCACTGACATTCACCTTGGGGATTTTAACTTCCTTTTTTTCCATTTCCAGCACAAATACTCTACCGGAGAACCCGAGTGCTGATCTTGCCCCTCGCTCCTCCTATCAAACAGTTTGGGAAATGTTTGCTGAACAGTCTGAATTGGAGAGGGATTCTTTTCTCCAGGATGTTTTTCCAAGTGGCTTCCTCTGGGGCACATCCACAGGTGCCTTTAACATTGAAGGAGCTTGGGCAGAGGATGGGAAAGGAGAGAGCATCTGGGATCAGTTTGGGCATGCAGGGCATGTCCACCTGAACCAGACAGCAGATGTGGCTTGTGACAGCTACTACAAAACCAGCTATGATGTTTTCCTGCTCAGGGGCCTTCATCCCCAGCTGTACAAATTCTCTGTGTCCTGGCCTAGGATTTTCCCTGCTGGCACCACAGAGACCATCAGCTCCAAGGGTGTTGATTACTACAATGGGTTAATTGACCGTCTGTTGGACTCTGGCGTGGAGCCCATGGTGACTCTGTTCCACTGGGACCTGCCCCAGGCTCTGCAGGCTCTGGGGGGGTGGCAGAACAACAGCATCATAGATGCCTTTGTCAACTATGCAGACTTCTGCTTTTCCACTTTTGGGGATCGGGTCAAGTTCTGGGTCACATTCCACGAGCCCTGGGTCATCAGCTACGCCGGCTATGGCACTGGAGAGCATCCCCCAGGAATCACTGACCCGGGAGTCGCATCTTACAAGGTAGGCACACAGGAGTAACTGGGATCCTGCAGCTACTCTTGTTGCATTGTTTTCCTCTGATGTTCTGTACTTTAACAGTGTTCAAGCCTAACGTGGCCTCTGAGACAACTATTTGCTCGTTGGGTTTATGACAACTTGGCAAAAAATGAGTTTGTTAGTGGGGGCTCGATGTTTTTATTTCATTTTTCTGTTCTGAAAACTGGTGTTGATGGATAGGGAGGTTCTCCAGCTTATTCTAAAACCTACTGCCCTCTGTCTATGATTATTTTGCCAAGGCTTTTTTGGTTTGGGCGGAGAGGACATTTTCACATGGCAATAAACTGGATGTTCAAGGCTTTTTGTGCAAGGCAATGTGACACATGTTCCTCTGCTTTCTGCTCCCAGGTGGCTCACACAATTCTCAAGGCTCATGCCAAGGTCTGGCACCTGTATAATGACAAATACCGACCTCAGCAGCTGGGGAAGGTGGGGCTGGTGCTGAACTCAGACTGGGCTGAACCCAGGACTCTGAACAGCTCCGAGGACGTGAGGGCAGCTGAGAGGTACCTGCAGTTCATGCTGGGCTGGTTTGCTCACCCCATATTCGTCAGTGGTGATTACCCAGAGATCCTGAAGGCTCAGATCCAGGAGGTGAACCAGCAGTGCTCCACAACAGTTGCACAGCTGCCTGTGTTTACAGAGGAGGAGAAGTCCTGGGTGAAAGGGACTGCTGACTTTTTTGGTCTTTCCCACTACACTTCCCGCCTGGTCAGTGCCAGGACTAACCAGACCTGCACTCCAGGCTATGAGAGCATTGGGAACTTCTCCGTGCACGTGGATCCTTCCTGGCCACAGGCTGCCTCTTCTTGGGTCCATGTGGTCCCCTGGGGGTTGAGGAGGCTGCTGAAGTTTGTGTCCCAGGAATACACTGGGACAAAGGTCCCGATATACATAGCAGGAAATGGTGTGCCCACAGGAGACATGGAGGATCTCCTCAATGACACCCTGCGAGTGGATTATTTCCGCCGGTACATCAATGAGGCCCTGAAAGGTATGGAGAAATCAACTTACTATGTGTTCTTTCTAATCATAGCAACTGGTTGTTTCAGCACTTCCATGGTGGTTACCTTCAAAACAGCATCACGAGGTCAGCTGCCTGTTGTGTGGGGAGTGAGTGCACCCCAGCCTGTGTGGTGTCCACATACGGAGCTCTCCTTCCCTTTAGAGGTGGGAATAGGTTTTTCATATGTATGGGTTGGTGCAGTCTGGACCTCAAGATCAGTTCATATCCCCCAGCTACCCTGAAGGTGATTTTCTTGCAAGCTCTTGCCTGCAGAGATCTCAGATCAGGGCTGAACTGCCTTTACTGATTATTGGAGATAACTGGCTACACCCTGCACCATTTCAGCTTAGAAATTTTAAGAGGATGTTTATATCTCAATCATTTTTAAAAGGTGCAAGTTATGCTTGTATCTTTGCAAGCTGGATATCAATTGATGTAAAAATGCTCCTAGTGGCTGAAGTTCTGGACAGGAACAGAGATGTGAGATTTCAGAGATTTGACTGATTCTCTTGAGATACACGGAACAATACTGTCAGGAAAACATGATTAAATTTGTCAGTGATCAGCATACAGCATTTGATCTTCTTGACCTGGTACTCAACATAGTGCTAGAAGTGTTAAAAGAGCTGCAGAAAACACAGCTCAGCATTGCTGCTCTGCCTCAGCAGAAGTAAAGGAGATGGAGGGCACATGGGAAGTGAACTTTTCTGGAAAGAGACAGATTTGGTGCTTTTTTGTAGGCAGTGTGAGGAAGGATGCGGGACTTGCCTCTGCTGGTATTGAGTACACTGTTCTGCCTTAGGAAACTCTCCTGTGCTCAGGGAAAAAAGGCAAGCACTAACTACATGAAATGTTTCAGTTTAACTATAGTTAAATCTGCAATGCACCATATACCTAAATTGATGAAATCTGCTTGAAAACAAGAACACAGGGAAAGGGATACCAGTGGCACAAGAGACCTGTACTCAAACATCTCTTGACTAAGACTTCTGTTCTCACAGATTTTTATCACTAAGCATTTGTCCAGCTCCTATTAGAGCCTGACTGCTTTTCTTGCCTGATAACTCTTAATTTGTTCGGGAGTTTTTTTAACCTAAGAACCCACTTGTAGGTGTTTGAGTTGTCACATCACCCTCAGCTGTGGTGCTGGTCTTGCTGAGCTGTGTTCAGGGAACATTCCAGTGGGTAACAGTGTGTGCTGTTGTGTCTGTGGCAGCGGTGAAACTCGACGCCGTCGATGTTCGGTCGTACGTCGCTCGGTCCCTGGTTGATGGCTTTGAAGGCCCAGAGGGGTACAGCCTCAGGTTTGGGCTGCACCATGTGGACTTTGAAGACAGCAACAGGCCAAGGACTCCCAAGGCATCTGCTTATTTCTATTCTAGTGTTATTGATAAAAATGGTTTTCCATCAGAAGCCTCGGGCAGACCTTCTACACCAGCTGTGTTTGACCGACCTGTGCCATCCAAGTTGCCAAATTTGCCAGCATCGGAAGTTCCCTCCAAGGCAAAGGTTGTCTGGGAGAAGTTTTCATCTCAGAGTAACTTTGAAAGAGACCTGTACTTTTATGGGACATTCCCAGAGGACTTTACATGGGGAGTGTCTTCCTCTGCCTACCAGATTGAGGGGGGCTGGGATGCTGACAGCAAGGGCCCCAGCATCTGGGACACCTTCACCCATGTCCCAGGGAATATAAACAATAATGACACTGGGGACATTGCTTGTGACAGCTACCACAAGGTGGAGGAAGATGTTTACCTGCTGAGAGCCTTAGGGGTAAAGAACTATCGTTTCTCCCTGTCCTGGCCTCGAATTTTCCCCACTGGAAGGAACAACTCAATCAACAGCCATGGGGTTGACTACTACAACCGTCTCATTGACGGGCTGGTTGCAAACAACATCACTCCAATTGTCACTCTCTACCACTGGGACCTGCCCCAGGCTCTCCAGGACATTGGTGGCTGGGACAGCAGCACCATGATTGACCTGTTTGACAGTTTTGCAGACTTCTGTTTCCAGACATTTGGGGACAGGGTGAAGTTCTGGATCACGTTCAATGAGCCCCAAATCATTGCCTGGTTGGGCTATGGCCCCGGGACCTTCCCACCCAATGTGCAGGACCCTGGCAGTGCTCCCTACAGGGTTGCCCACATCCTGCTGAAGGCCCACGCCAGGGTGTACCACACCTACGATGACAAATACAGGCCCAGCCAGGGTGGGGTCATCGCCCTGTGCCCCCACATCAACTGGGCCGAGCCCAAGTCGCCCAATGACCCCAGGGACATAGAGGCTGCAGACAGGTACCTGCAGTTCCTGCTGGGCTGGTTTGCACACCCCATCTTCAAAAACGGGGACTACCCGGAGGCCATGAAGTGGGCAGTGGGGAACAGGAGTGAGCTGCAGGGGCTGCCAGCGTCGCGCCTGCCGGCATTCACCGCCGAGGAGCGCGAATACGTCCGCGGCACCGCCGACGTGTTCTGCTTCAACACTTACACCTCCAAAATCATCACCCACTCCACCACCCGCCTCAGGCCCTTCTCCTACGAGTATGACCAGGAGGTTTCAATCAGCATTGACAGCTCCTGGCCCTCCTCAGCTGTCAGTGGCTATCGGGCTGTGGCCTGGGGGCTCCGGAGGGCACTGAACTGGATCAAGGAGGAGTATGGAAATCCCCCAATATACATCATTGAGAACGGCGTGGGCATAAAGACCAAGTCAGATGTTGATGACAACGCCAGGATATTTTACCACAAAACGTACATTGATGAAGCTTTAAAAGGTACCAGTGTTTGCTTTTGTTCTGTTGGTGTCATGTGCCTCCTCTCTAGGGTCGTGGTTACTTCATTCCTCTGGAGTTGTTTTTAAAAGTGATTAATACCAGGCTGACCCTGAGATTAGCTCAGTTCGTTAAAACTTGGTTGTAATAATGCCAAGGTCATGGGTTCAATCCCCTATATGGGCCATTGACTTAAGAGTTGGACTCCATGATCCTTGTGGGTCCCTTCCAACCCAGAATAGTCTGTGATTCTGTGATAGCAGTTTGGAAAGTTAGCAGCATCCAGAGGGCCTGTAAATGTGACTCGGCAGCAAAGTCTTGCCTTAGTACTTGCCTTAGACACTCAAGTGAATTCCTCTCTCATCACATTGCAGTTCGTGGCATTTCATATTTCATCTGCTTTAAATATTCTGAACACAGTTAAACATAGTGTTTCTTTGTATGATCAGCTTTGCATGGCCATTTGTGCTTTGTGTCCTCCAGCTGTGAAGAGTCTCTTACAGGTCGTGCTGAAGCTGGCAGGCTGTGTGTGCTTGCATGGGAATTCCTTGGGGTTCATCCCATGTGTGACTGTGCGATTGATGCCCTTCCATCTGTTTCTGGTCTTTCAGCCTACAAATTAGATGGTGTTAATCTGAAAGGATACAATGCCTGGTCTTTCATGGACAACTTTGAGTGGCGGGACGGTTATGATCCCAGGTTTGGATTGCTCCAAGTGGACTTTGACAATCCAGGCAGGCCCAGGACCCTGAAGCGCTCTGCCGTGTACTACGCAGACATCATCCGCAGCAACGGCATCCCGCTGCCCAGGGAGGAGCAGTTCCTGTATGGAGAGTTCCCAAAGAACTTTCTGTGGAGTGTGGCCACTGCAGCATACCAGGTCAGGAGGCTCTTGGATATCTGTGGACAGTTAATTCATTTTGGATGAGTCACCTGCAGCTGTTGTAAATTTGGGTATAGTGTAGCAACTGCTGTGAAAGGGGGAAACTTGGAAGTGTTTAAGGGCATGGTTATACCACAGGATCTGGGACAGCAGCCTGGGCTTCACAGGAGGCAGCCAACACAGGGCAGCAGGTGAGCTGCAACACTGCCTGCTCTGGGACATTGTACTTGGCTGATGTGTCTTGCCTTGAGAACCAAAAGGTCTTGCTGGTTTGGTACAGAAAAAACATTTGTATTTCTAGTCTTAAGCTGATGTCAAAGCATTGTGTGGCACCACGAAGACTATCAGTGTGAGTTCTTTGCTAGGCCAAGATGTAAATTTAGGGGTTACTGACAATTTCCCCCCCATCTTCACTTGCAGATTGAGGGAGGGTGGAGAGCAGATGGGAAAGGACTCAGCATTTGGGACAAGTACGCTCACACTCCCCTGAGAATCAGCAACGATGACACTGGAGATGTTGCCTGTGACAGCTACCACAGGATTGAGGAGGATGTGGAAATGCTGAAAAGTCTCAAGGTGTCTCACTATCGCTTTTCCATCTCCTGGACTCGTGTTCTCCCAGATGGGACCACCAGGTACATCAATGAAAAGGGTCTGAACTACTATGAAAGGCTCATCGATGCCCTTCTGGCAGCCAACATTAAGCCTCAGGTAAGTCACTTGAGTGCATGACTGATCCCTGCAAACTCAATCACTGTTAGGAACAGGTGGCTGCAGATGAAACCACAATTTATTTGTGTTCTCAAATGAGTCTGGGTTACTGCCCTTATTTCCAAGAGTAAGACTGACTGGTTGAATCCTTTTTCTTGCTGTCTTTTCCCACAGGTAACTCTCTATCACTGGGACCTCCCACAGGCACTGCAGGACGTCGGTGGGTGGGAGAACGATACAATAATTCAGAGGTTTAAGGAATATGCTGAGCTCCTTTTCCAGAGACTGGGAGATAAAGTGAAATTTTGGATAACCCTCAATGAACCCTACAACACAGCATATCTTGGCTATGGTGTTGGCACAGCTGCTCCAGGTAGGACTGCTGGGCACCAGCTCAGAGCCCTCTCAGCACTGTGGGCACAGCTGGTCTGTGCTGCAGCAGAGCAGGTGCTGGGGGCTTGCAGAGGTGCACAAGGAAGGAGGTGTGGTGGGGATGGACAGATGGGGTTTGGATTGCTGTGCTGTGGTGAACAGGCCCTTCTTTCCCCCCTGTCTTTCACCTCCAAGATCCATCCTCCTTCTTCAGGTCCTCTAATTCAGCACTCCTCTGCAGCCTCTGGATTCTACTTGCTGTCTGGAGCAGATCCCACTTCCAGACCGGCTCCAGGGACTGGTTTCAGCTCAAGGCACCAGGAGCTGCACATTGATGGACAGTTCTGGATGTCCTGGGGGCTGTGTTAGCCTGGGAAGCAGCCATGAGACAGCTGGGAAGGGCTGCTCCAGTCCCTGTGCTGCCTCTGTCTCTGCAGGAGTCTCCATCCGGCCGGGACAAGCCCCCTACATGGTGGGACACAACCTGATAAAGGCCCATGCTGAGGTTTGGCACCTCTACAACGAGACCTACCGGGCCAGGCAGGGAGGGCTGATCTCCATCACCATCAGCTCTGACTGGGCAGAGCCACGGAACCCTCACAGACAGGAGGATGTTGAGGCCTCCAGACGGTTCGTGCAGGTACACACAGCCCTGGTCACAGCTCTCCTGCTGCTCCTGGGTTTGTTCATGGGGACACCCCCTCTCTGGGTGCTGGACCTGCCCAGAACCCAGGGCAGCATCTGGCTGAAGGAACAGCATGAGCCAGAGGCATCACTGCAAGGAAATGTGTCTCTCTTCTGTGGGGGCTCATCAAGGATGCAACAGAAATGAGACAAAGCATGGTTGCAGTGGCAAAAGCTCATTAAATTTACTGCTGTTCCCTGAGCACTGCTGGGTATCCATGGGCCTGTTTGGTGTAAATTCAGGTGTCACCTATAAAGCAGCACAGGACAGAGAAATGGTGAAATCCCTTGTTTTGATACATGATTGACCCTCCCTTATTTCCTGGTTTAGTTTTACCTAGGTTGGTTTGCTCATCCCATTTTCAAGAATGGTGACTACAATGAAGTGATGAAGAGCAGGATTCGGGAGCGCAGTCTGGCTCAGGGGCTCAACCAGTCCCGGTAAGAGCCCAGGCACACTCCTGCTTCTGTTTCACTTGCTGTGCTCAGACCTGCAGCTTCTCTGGGAGAAGTGCCACATTTCAATGATTCTGTTGCAGTGTTACTGTGTAAAGCTTGTTGTATCCTCACAGAAAACTTCAGTGAACATTTTCATAGAATCACAGGATGGTTTGGGTGGGAAGGGACCTCGAGACCACGTAGTTCCACAGCAGGGGGGTTTGCCTGTTCCTTGTCTTTGCTTTGTTTGCAAACTAAATTTACTAATTTAACATATCTTTGGGGTAACAAGTTGGCAGCTCAGTGATACAGGGAATGCCCTGCCTTAGACACAGAACTTCACCTGACTACAGTGTAAATTTGTTTTAACTTCTCTTGGAACTACGTTCTCAACAGGAACACTGAGAACTCATCAGTCCCTCTGAATTACATTTCTTTCCATCCCCCATTCCCAGTTTTTCCTGTTTCTTCCCATGTTCCTCCAGAAGGATCATGGTACCTCCCCCTTATGCCTGTGGTGCTGGTCTCAGCATTACATGTGCAGTGTGTTCAAGGTGTGTTCTCTGCTTTCTCTTGCAGGCTTCCAGAATTTACTGAAAGTGAAAAACAAAGAATCAGAGGCACCTATGACTACTTTGGTCTGAATCATTATACCACAGTTTTAGCATACAACCTCAACTTCCCTAGGGCTGTTCAGTCATATGACTCTGACAGGTAAGAGATGAGGTAAATTACTGGTAAAGTAAAATCTGCAAACCTGGAGCCTGGGCCAACTGACAAGTGCAAATTGATAGCAAATCCAGCTGAGAGACAGGTATTTAAAGCTGTTACAACCAATACTAGGGGAAATAGCCCCCTACAGCACCTGTGGGGATGTTATTTTCATGATCAACATGAGTCTTCAGAGAACAACAAGGAAAATTAGAGGATTTGCTAATGGGAGGAATCTGCACTTGTGAGTTTCCCAGTGGTTTAGGATCAGCTGTAGACAAGTTTTTTTATCCCATTTCCTGCCTCCAGTCTGCAGTTTGAACTGTGCGGTTATCCTGCATTATCGATACTGCTCCATTTGCTGTTAAGCAGTTTTAGGTCCTTCACCACATTGGATGAATGTGATGTGTCAGGTTGAGCTGGCAAAGTGCCAACTGCCCAACACAGAGAGAAAGGGTCCCCCTCCTAACCAGGGGAAAAGGAGGGAGAGAAAAAACCCCCAAAACCTGAAGTAGCAAGCTTCTTATATTATACAAAAGAAGGACAATTAAAACCAGAATATGATATTATACATATATATACAAATGTGAGAAAAGAAAACCAGACTAGCAACAATTAACTACTGAGTCCCCCAGCCAAATAGTACAGATTCCAAACGCCCAAACCCCACAAAACCTCCCAACAACTCTTCCACAGAAAACTCCCAGCAAGAGAGGAGAAAATTAACAAGAAAATGTTCCCCTCCCCAGATAACACGGCAGGGATGGTGGCAAGGCCTCATCTCGACAGGGCAGGGCATCTTTACAGGTCCAAGGCAAAGGGCAACAGAGACAGAAGCTCCTCCTCTCTCTTTTTATACTTCTTGACACTTCTTGATGATGTCAGATGATATGAAACACCTCTTTGGTTGCTTAAGTCAGGTGATGCTTGTCCCTTCTGACCTATGTCACATCCTTTGGCCCTGCTAAATTTAGCCCTAAAGGCAAAACTACCACATATGACTTCATGGTTAAGTATATATAACTCAAGATTTTTTTATTGAGATACTTAATTTCATTCCCCAGCTTCAAAAGGTAAAGAATAGGAGCTTACTAGTTTTCCTGATGGGAACTAAAGTTATGGTGGGACTACACCTGGGGGTGAATGCTCTGCTTCCTGAGAGGTTTCCACAGGGAACATACAAAATTGTTTTAACTTTCCTTTGCTGCTGCATCTCAGCCTCTGTGGTTCTAGACCTGTAGGACACTGGGCTCAGTCTTGCAGCTCTTGCCACATCAGAGCTCAGGGCCCTGCTGGGGCTGCTGCTCACAGCCCTAAAAACACAGAATGCCAGAATGAGTTTCAGGAGCATAGTATTTGTACACTACTGATGTTGGACAACTTTCTCTCAAACTGAACACAGAATCCCAGACTATTCTGAGTCGGAAGGGACCCACAAAGATCATCGAGTCCAACTGTTAAGTCAATGGCCCACATAGGGGATTGAACCCATGACCTTGGCATTATTACAACCAAGTTTTACCCAACTGAGCTAATCTCAGGGTCACTCACAGGTGTTTTTTGTAGAGAACATTTCTCATGTTTTGCTTTACAATCACATTCTGTGTAAATCAGCTATGGCTGAGGATGTGATGGCTCCAAGTCTTGTACACTGACACCAACTCTGCTTTTCAATGTACCATGCAGTGCTTGAGCTTGTAGAATTCCCTTTACACCTACATACAGGCATGCAAGACTGAGCCCAGTATCCTACACATCTAAAACCACAGAGGCTGAGATACAGCAGCAAGGGAAGATTAGGAAAAGGGAAAGGTTCTCCCCAGTGTCTCCTCCTCTGCAGGGGCGTAGCCACAGTAACCGACCGCAGCTGGCTGGGCTCGGGCTCCGGCTGGCTGAAGGTGACACCCTTCGGCTTCCGGAAGATCCTGAGGTGGATAAAGGAGGAGTACAACAACCCCCCCATTTATGTGACTGAGAATGGGATCTCGGAAAGGGGAGCCTTTGTCTTCAACGACACCCAGCGAATGCATTACTACCGGGCCTACATTAACGAGGCACTGAAAGGTAGGAGGATGAAGCAACAGCCAAAACACACACTCATAGAAGTTTACTAAATCGATTTCCAAGAGCCTTAGGGCTCGCCAAGGGCTACCCATGGATAGTCATGACTGTGCCAGAAAAGGTGCTGGAAGGGAGGAACAAACCCTGGGTTTTATAGGGTAACTGCAGGTTCCCTGATCAGCTGCACCTGGCAAGAGAAGGTACTACTGATCAATGCCTATTTTGGCTTCTGGTTTGACTACTGCTAAAAACAGTCAAAAACAAGCCCCCAACTAGTTTCAATTACACAGTGCTCAGGCAACTTCAGGAAGGGGCTTTTTCAGTTTGCTTTTCTGGCACACTGGGAACTGCCAGCCAGGTGTTCAGAAGGGCCCATTTATTGCCTTGTAGCAGAGAGGCTCCACAAACCCTGGTTGATGGCTTTTCTTGTCTGTCCCCAAATGTTTGGTTTTTGGACAAAAGCTTTGATTTTTGGGGCAGAGAGAAGCAGTCTCCAGTAGTGGGCACTGAATGAACTGCCCTTCCTGTAACGTGGCAGCTCAACTACCACAAAGCAACTGAGCTCAGTCTCACAGGAGAGGTGGGCACAGGGAGAACAAACCCAGTGAGGTGGTGAGGCAGGTGTGGGTGTTGTGGAGCAGTGGCCAAGGGGTGGCACCTCCTGTCCCCTGGCTGCACAGCACACTGAACTGTTCTCTCTGGTCCTGCCCCAGCCGTGGTGCTCGATGGCGTGGACCTGCGAGGCTACACAGCATGGACGCTGATGGACAACTTCGAGTGGGCTGTGGGCTTTGCTGAGAGGTTTGGGCTCTACCACGTGAATTACACAGACCCCGCCCTGCCGCGGCGCCCCAAGGCCTCTGCCAGGTACTACTCCCAGATCATCAGCTGCAATGGGTTTCCAGACCCAGCAACGGGCCCACATCCCTGTCTGGAGCCGGAGCCGGAGCCAGAAGGTAAGCAAGGCAGTGGGAATTGTGTGCTTGCAGCTGGTTCTAATCCCAACAGATCTCCATGAGCCACAGCCTTTGGAGACACCACCATTTTCTGCAATATTCTTTTTAGGGGCTTTAGTAGTGCACTGAGGACATCCATCCACGTGGAGTGATGTCACTTGTGTGTGCAAAAACCAGACTAATGCCCAACTCTTGTGTGAGAGCACCTCCACACACACCTGTCTCCAACATGTAGCAAGAGTTACTCTTTTAGATGTCTCTCTTACTAACAGAACTGCCCAGGACGTTACCCAAACGTCACAGTCATTACGCCCCCATTTTTCCTAAACAGTTTTGAGTACTTTGCATGAATCAGTGTTCTGGGAAGCCTTTGGAAATACAGATTCCTTGGGGTTTGTTTTCTGAACTAGGGGAATACAGTGAACAGCAGCCAGTGTTAGTGTGGGGGTCTGGGGTGACCAGGCCTGCCTGAGAATACTCTGCTGTACTGTCAGGAATTGCACCACCAGCCTCAGCTGTGCCCGTGCTCTGAGCCAGAGTGTCCATCCCTGACCCCCCAGAATGAGGGCTCTGCCAGAGCTGCTGTGGAGGCAGCAGCAGCAGCGCCCAGGCCCTGCACTAACCCCCTCTTACTGTTTGCAGTGACACCACCAGACCCCACTCCAGGAGCAGCTGCCACTGTGAGCTTCTTGGGACTGGACTTGACAGCCCAGAATGCAGAAATAGCACTGTATGTGCTTTTTGCTCTGTCAGGAGTTGGAGCCTTGGCCTTGGCTGTCTTTGCATACAAATATGGAAAATTATCCAAAAGATCCCATAGACAATCGCAGATGGAACTGAGAAGTAAACTGTAATATTTCCACTTGCTCAAATGTTTCCTTGGTTTGGTTTTTCTTAAAAATAAGTCTCTATCACCAGTTGTACCACTTGTACCACTGCAGCCTTATGTCTTCCCTGAGAGGTAGCTCCCCAGCACTGTGTTGTTTGCTTTCCAACTTTAAAATGGGGAAGAAAATATTTCTCCACAGGCATTAAAGATTTGATTTCTTAAAGACCAGAGAAAAAGTGTGTGTTGGTACCTGCACAGATGGTTTCTGAACTTCAGCTGGCATCTGTTCTTGCTTCATCATCTTCAAGGGATCCAAGAGGAGCTCCCAGAAGCTTCTTAAAGACAAGTTAGTGCCTATACTGCTGAGAAGTGGTCTAGGAGAATGTGCTGTTCTAGTGCAGCAACTGTACAGACTGAGTTTTTACCCCTTTTCCTTTATTTCATGTACAGTAAGATCATTTAAACTGGATCAAAGTGTTTCTCTGCTGTGTTTTGAGTTCCAGTGCATGACCCTGCTTGCTTCCCTGTGGCACGGGAACTTCAGAGGAACTTCACAAGACAGTGATGTTTTCTGGAAAATAGTTTATTGAGTGCTCAGGGAATTAAAAACTACAAGGTTTTGCTTGCAGTTGCAGAAGCAAGAAAAAAGTTAAACATAAATTAGTTACCTGATTTGCTACTTAGAGTGCTTCTGAAACCCTCATTTTAATCAGTCATTGTCTACCATGACCTTTATATTAATATATCTGGCCCTTAGATTCATGTAGCAGAATATTTATAGATTAAAAAGTGCCTTTCTATGGCAGAGGGGAATAAGTATGAAAGCTGATGGAGGTTTTCAGTCTTTTTATTCTTTTGCTTCTAGGTCTCACCTGTACTCACTTGATTTTTCTTACATAGGTGACTTCATTCCATACTCCACCGCAGGAATAAGAATTAAGTAATTCAGTCAGTGTAAAATAAGCCCCACTTGTCCAGAACCTTTAGTTGACTTGGATCAAATAAGAGAAAGAAAAAAAAAAGCAGCCAGATATTTACTGCAGTTACTCAAAACTACATTTGTTGTGTAGAATTTCCATTCCAAGTATTGTTTTCATCTTCTCCATCATCTTGAGTCCTCAGTCTATATATTTTGCCTTCTTTTTTGAAGTCTTCCCCTCGCTTCTCTGCTCGTTTCCTGACTGCTTGCCTAGGGCACAAATGACAGCCAGGTTTGACAGGTCCCCAGCAACAATTACACCAGAGAAGCAGCAAATGCAATAAACACAAATCACTGATCCTTCCCTCTCCTATCTCCAGTAACTTTTCTTAATCCCTTTGTTTCCTTGGGAAACAATACCCAGGGGAAAATTTGTCACTTATCAGTGAGACAAACAGACAGAATCTCATTTCCCTGTCACTGCAGAAGCTGTGGCTGCTCTATCCAGCACAGCCAAGCAGCTCCCCTGGTACAGGAGAGATCTCATGCTCCAGGCAATACAAAACCTGTCAAGATCAGACTTCAGCTGCTTGAGTTTCTTGTTCAACCATAACCATTTGGTATCTCATTTTCAACATGCTATCTGAAGTAATAAATATCACACTAAGCTGAAGTGAAGCCCCTTTGCAGTTACAGCCGAATTCCCTATTCACAGATGACTGCAAACCAATGCTTTCCTACTCTGGAAGTTCAGTTCCCCATCACAAGATTAGAGCAATTCCAGCGAGCAGCTTGAGACACTGCCCTGAGCTCACCTGCTCTGCTCGATGCTGCTTGACGCTGAAGGGGCTGAACGGTCTTGCTGATGAGCTGCTCTCGCCACGGGCTGGGAGGGGGGGGGGCTCGTAAACAGAAAGTTGCTAATGAATCTCCAAACAGCTAAGAGGGGGTAAAGGATCGTGCCCAGGAACTTCCAGAGATCGCTGCCTGAAGCCTGGACAACAGAAGTAGCAGGTCTTCCCGCCTGGGCATGAACACAGCAAGCACATTTCTCAGATATAAAGTCACGCTGTTGTAGACAGAGTATTTCACACACGTCATTCAGAAGCAACTCAGCAGAGACAAGAGAACTCCTTTGGTTACACATTAGACAAATATCTGTGCTACCATTTATCTGCTTCACAAAAACTTCTCCAAATAAATCTTGACAGAAGCTAATTTTGCAAGCTTTTTAAGCACAGAAAAGCCCAAAATTCAAGCCAAATAGTATCAGGGCTGCCTACCAGCAAATACCCAGCCCCAGCACTGCTGTCTGCAGGACAGTGAAAACTGAAACCAACCAAAACCCAACACGTACCGGCAGCAACACCACTGAAGCACTGGGTGCTAACTCCAGTTCCAGTAACTTCTTTCCATAATCTTCTTTGGTAAACTCCCTTCTGGGAAACATCGTTGCCAGTGAAAAATTGCCGTAAGTGTTACCAACCGTCTGTGAAAACCAGACAGAAAATACTGTAGTTATATTGTATTTATGACTGCCCACTTTGAAGCAACTGCAGTCGAGTAGATCTTGTGTGTATCTTGCCAAGAGTTCTTATCAAACTATCAGGCATCTTCATAGCAGGGTATGAAAAATCCTTCGTGTCTCTGTCTCTTACTAATGACACTGCAGTGACACAAGGGCAGTTGGTGCTGCCAAAACCCCCTTCCAGCCCTCAGCAGGGACAGGAGCTGATGGCAACTCCACCACAATCAACAACTAGTTGATGCTACACCAAGTCGTAATCAGCATGTAGCTGAGAGAACAAACCCCAGTGTACCTGTGCAGCAAACTGCCTGGCCTCTTCAAGCCGCGCTTCCGATGGGAACTGGTTGGTGAAGGAAGATCCATCGGGGAGGCGGAACTGAATCCTGGCTATTGCACTGCAGGACACACCGGGATCAGTCACAAACACACACTCTTTAGTTTGGTAGCACTGCAACGCGGCAGAGGGACAGTCCCCCTCCTCCTGGCAGTGCAGGGGGGTGGCAGGGGACAGGATTCACAGGGGACAATCACTGCTTATCTCTCACCATGCACCTCCACCATAACTCCATACACAGTGTCTATGGGTCAGAGCAATTCTTGTAACGGCAGTGCTGGGCAAAGCAGGAGGTGGCTCTGCCAGGGGCAGCTGCTGGGCCAGCCAAGCTTCCAGAATCCCAGCACAGAGCCCAGCAGCTGGATCAGCCAGCCAAGCCTCCAGAATCCCAGTACAGAGCCCAGCTGGATCAGCCAGCCAAGCCTCCAGAATCCCAGCACAGAGCCCGACAGCTGGACCAGCACCCCCTCCCCAGCACTGCTGACATTAACACTCATTCTGTCCAGTCATTCACCACTCACATTCTCACCTTCTCTAGTCCCACACCCAGCCCCATTAGACGTGGTATTTAAATCAAAGATCAGGCAGAAAAAGTTCTTATCTAAGCCAAATAACACACAAGAAAAGGTGGTGCTTCATAACCACCAATGTCAAAAGGATGGAAGTTATCAGAGAACATCGTGTTCCAGTAAACAGCTACGAATAAATGCTAGAAAAGCCAACTTTTTATGTCACTATTTAAATAGTGTAATTGGCAATATGTTGTCAATAGATTAGGATACATATTAAATCTATTAAAAAGTTTATGTTTCATTACGTTTCTCTACAGCAACTCACCTTCGCTCCCTTTGAGCTGCTTCTTTCCTGGCCTCTATTTCAGCCTGTCTGGCCTGAAGAGCTGCAGCTTTTGCAGCTTCTGCTTCTTCCTTCGACTTTGCAAAGCGAGCTGCTCTCTCAGCACGATCCTGCAGAAGGGTCAAAGAGAAACCTTCATTTCTTGCCATAAATTGTTGCTTAGCATTCATTAAAAACAGCCAGCCATGATCTATACTCATGAACCAACTGCAGAGATAGGAGCAGAGCATGTGGAGAAAAGACAGTGCTGCAAAGACTTATTCACTGCCAAACTTGTCTTGTGTCATTAGCCATGATGACACACTTCCCACTGAGTCACTTCCCACAGCCAGTTGTTAATAGATGATCTTCTCATGCAAGTTTAACACTGTGGAGAAGATAAAGGCAAAAATCTTATGACAAGTTACACAATGGCAATTCTAAGTGTTCTACAGCAAAACCTCATGGTGAAGAATTACAGGTGTTCCAAACTGTTTGTATATGCACACACATAGATGCAAACTTAGAAAATAATCCTCCCCGCATTGTTGTGTGTGTTCTGCAGTTAACTATTCCCTGTGCTTCTCCTTCAGTGCTATGCTAAAATTGCAATGATTTTTATGTTTCAAGGATAATTCTCCACTAGGCCCAAGCAATATGGCACGAAAGTTACTATGTTTGTTCAGACAGAAAAGATCACCATGAACATGAAAACAGAAGCCTTGTTTTATCCAAAGGAAATGCCACATGAACTCCAAACACAGAAATTGTTACAACACAAGGCCACAGGACTGCAAACAGAAGACGAGCAGTATCTCAAGGTTTCATGAAAGGCAATGTATCATTTCACTGCGGGGCCGTGCTGGTGAGAGAGGAGCAGCAGGGCCTGCCCCACCCCGAGCTCACCATGGCGATCTGCTGCCGGATGCGCTCCCGGGCCGCCTTCTCCTCTGCCTTCTCCCTGTTCCTCTCCTCCAGCAGGCGCTTTGTCATTTCCTCCTCCTGCCGCCTCTTGTACTCCAACATCTCTTTACCAGTTTTTCTCCTTTCAATTTCTTTCTTAATTTCTTTCTGAATAGAGAGACATAAAAATTGGACCCCAAAACAGACTTTGACAAGAGGGCATAAAATAACCTGCAAGGGGTTTTACATCTTTGTGTTACCTGTTCTTCTTCTTTCCTTTTCTCTTCTCGTCTTTCTTCAAGCTTTTTCGTTAACCTGAGTTTAAGAACACAGTGAAAGGCTCAGCACTGCAGTATTTTAAGGTGCTAATTAAGCACTTGCAACCACAGCAGGGCAGAACACACGGTAATGAGCTGCAGCACAGTTACAGTGCTAATACCCCTGGCACTAAAACATCCACTGCACAGGCTGGAAGGGCACACCCACCTGGGGAGAGCCCTTCCCAAATCTTCGTTCTCGAAGTCTGGCCATACATCATACCCCTAGTTTGGCCATACATAATACCCCTGTAACTCACTCACAGCCAGTGCACCATCCATACAGCACAGGTGGGGATTCACCACCTGCTTTCCAACTTTCACTGAGGTTCTAATACATCCTTTTGTCCTTTTCCACTCAGTAAATGAAGAATCCTACAAATTATCACTGTTGAACCAACTTAGGAAGACATACAATAAGCAATCACTATTCATGACCTGTGGTACCAGAAACACCAAATCCCAGTCTCTCCTCAGCCACTGCAGCCATCTGGTTTTTGTGCACATCACCTCCAAAATGGCACAGAGTAACACACAGCACTGACACAGATGCACAGGCATCTCTCAGCTATCCAGAAAAGTGCCTCAGAATAAGGACTGACTTAAAAAAATGGGTAAATTTGTTAATACAGACTGACAATAAGAGCCCAACATAATTTAAGTCTGGGGAAAGGGCAGGCACAGCCAAACATGAGAAGTCAAATAATAATCAGAAAGGTGTTGTTTGTATGATAGCTGTTTTCTTAAAAAGAAAGTGGTAGTTACCACAGAGCTTGGCCTCTTTTTCCTCCTTAAAAATGCTGAAGATAAATTATGCCAGATTTCTACATAAAGATCAGTGAATTTTTTTAAAAGCAACATTGAAATTTATATTAAAATTGACTTAATTGCCTTAACAGTGTTAAGTAAAAATAATCCCTATTGTCCAACAACTTTGGAAGAAAACTGAAATTAAGAAAAAGTTTTAAAATGCATTTTAGCAGTATAAATAATCCCATTTGCTAAATATGTGTAATTGGTTTTAGATGATACTTCAAATAGTGTCAGTCTTAGGAAAAACAAAAATCACAAAATCCTGTGTTTAAAAACAACCAATGTAATGAATGAACTATGTTCTGAACCAGATGTTTCTGATCACCATGTAGTTCAAAATACAAAAACTCATTACTGTTCACTGATCAAAGCAAAAGAAGAGCCTCAAAATAGGATTCATCTGACTTTTTTAATAACCCTCAACTAAAAAAAGTCATCAAACAGACAAGAAGAAGAAATAAGAAGGCACCTCTACATAAAACCTAGGTTAACATTTAAAGTTCTATCAAAGGTGAACATTTGCAGTTTTCCAGATTACCTCTTTCTTTCAGAGTAATCTCATTTGCATGAAAAATGAGATTGAGTTAAAAGCTGGTTTAGTCTCAGGCCTAGTATTGTCACAGACATCTAATGAAAAATGAGACCACCTCAGTGTTTGCCAGATGACAACAGAGTAAGCATCAAAGTCCTGTAATTAAGGCTGCTTGTTAAAGAATAACAACCCAAAACCCAACAAAACCTTCTGGGTAACAGACAACACATTAGGCAGCCTGCAAAAGAAGACTCACCTTTCTACCTTGAGTGTAAGATCATTCACAGGCTGAGCATCATTCACCTGCTCATCTGCAGAACCAGCTGCTTCCTGCCTTGCTTGGGCTGGGTTTGCTCCATCTTCAAGGGATTCACAGGAAAGCAAAACATAAGGTAAAAAATAAAGGCATATTTCCTGTAATAAAAATTACTATGCTCCTTTTTAGCCATAATTTGCAGCAAGGGTATCTCAAGGAAGTACAAGGTTCTGCTACTTACACTCCCCTTCTACAATTTGGGTTTGGGTTACGAACCCAAAAAAGCTTTTTAATTGAATCCTTTTTCAGGAAAGCAGACACAATGTTTATTGCATTATAAACCATTCCTCACTCATTAAAACTAAGCAGAATGGCAAGTTATTCTTCTCTCTGGACTTGCAAGAAGCATTCTGGACAACCCAGTTTTGTTCTCATTGAGTCCACAATGTATTGCCTTTTATGTCCTACCATGTACACAGGAAACTTTCTTTTAGGGAAAAAACCCAAACTATTTCCAAAGCAAATTAGCAAGCATTTGTGCCCAAACACTCACCATTACTGGTGGAAGGTCTTGCTGTCTCGGGCATAGCAGGCTCAGGAGAGTTACAGGACTCTGCTGCTCTGGACTGTGGGTTTTCTGGAGCAGCACCAGGCTGGGAGGAGGGACAGGGAGCAGACGACTGGCTGCCATTTTCCAAAGGCTGCCCTTTCACTGTGTGCATCTAAGAAATAGGGGGGAAAAATCAGATGCTATGAAAGTTCAAGTATTTTCACAGGTTCAAGAGTCAGGACTGAACTATTTGTGGAGAATCAGACCTATTGAAAATACAAAACTAGAATTATTACGTATTGTTCAGTGTGGTGCAATGATGCATTTCAGACTTTTCCTAATTTTAGTTTGCACTTGAAATCAAAGTGATAAAACTATGCACACTTATATTGTGTTCTACAGCATGATTTTATAAATCCACATTATAGAACAATATTACAAAATCATGTATGAGCTGAAGAGTAACTGGTGTGTCATTCCAGTTTAGAGTTCTTGACACATTTCTGCAATTCTGCAGGTGTTACACACATGATCTAAACCAATCTGTGAGACAAAAATTCATGTAACACTTCAGGCAAATTGCTTCTAGCCTGCCAATATGAATTCTGAATTCCAAGCTGCAGTTTTGTTGTTGGAAAGACACAGAACCAGAAACTCCCAGTTCCTGAGGGCCATCACCTGTCCTGAGCACACCCAAATCATTCAGAGATCCAGCCTGCCAGCGAGTGTTACCTGTTTAACTTTGTGGATCCTGGTAACAAGCTCTTCCACAGAAACACTGCCAGCAATGACTTCCAGAGGGATTCCATTGTCTCCTATAAAAAAGCTGGATGGAACACACACTACGGGATCTGCACAGCAACAGTTAAGGGCAATGAGTGGTGGGGAAAAGCAAACCCCCTTCCCACAGGATCTCCCAGCACATCACTCCCCTCCACCTGGGCTGTCAGTACCAAGGCAGGAAGGAAGCAAAGACACTGGCACTGCATGTGAGTGGTAAGTATTTCTTCTTTTCTGTGTACTGGTTTAAGCCAAAATGTTTTTCTCCAGCTTTTCTGGCTTGGACTTGAGAGATTTTGTTTTAGTGTGAGACAACATCTTAAACAGACAATAATGAATTCCCTACAGCACTAAGGGAATCCAAGCTGGCTGTGAATCCCACACAGAACTCATGAACTGTGTGCAGTGACCTGCTCAGGGCAGGCAGATGTTCCCCTGACTCCACAGCTGGGTCTGTGACAGAGCCCTGCCCTCTGCTTGCCTGTGGGGGTGACAGTGTGTGTGTGTGTGTGGACCCTTAAGATGCATTCCTCAGTCACCTCAGACCTTAAGGTGTCCACACACACACTGTCACCCCCACAGGATGCATTCCTCAGTCACCTCAGACCTTAAGGTGTCCACACACACACTGTCACCCCTGAACTTGCTCTTCTCCCCTGCTCCTCAGAGCCCCAGCTAATAATTGAAAGCATTGCTTCTTTGCTAATGCTGATTAGTAACACATTCTGATTACATAAATTTTAGATAATTTTCTATTTAGAGAATCACACAGGATGAACATAAACCCCCCCCAGCTTGTTGACTTTCTCTAAGAACTGACAGTAAGTTGAATACACAGATGGTATCTGTTAACTGCAGTTCATTGCATAGTTTTGTGCCATAATAAGTATTTTCAATAATGTTGTTTGTAAGTATTTATCTTAAGTACAGTGTTAACTTGTGAAGAGCAATTATCTGTAATCATATTGTAGCATCTCAACTGATCTCAAAGGATACAAATTTGAGAAAACTGCAGGCATGCTTCACTGTTTAAAAGAAAAGATTCATTTAGGAGGAAAAATCACTTTGCAACAACTTCAGATTAAGTCTTTCATCATAAAAATAACTGTCCTACAAAACTATTTAAATACTTGAGAGAACACTAAAAGCAAATTTGCATTGCATCTTCTCATTAACATTCTGCATAAGTGTTGACATGGTGACAATCCCTGGTTATCACAGTTGGCTACATCAGATTCAGGGAAGGAGTGCTAAGGCAATTCAGGAAAAAGAAATCTACTCTGTTGAGCACAAATAATATAGTAAATCTAATAAAATGTCTATAGAGCATTTCAAATAATACCATTTTGGGAAATGTCAGTGCACTTTGTGCACATGGACTGGAACACAAACATAACTAAAATAGCTGAGTAATTTACCCAGGAACTTCAATGCTTCTCTATTCTGTGGGTTACAATGGAGGCAAACACATTTTCTCTGGGGCTTTACAGATTTTTATCTTTCTGAATTCATGAGAGGTTTTTAATTCATTATGTAACTTGGCAAATCAAGAACTGCCTCTAGCACTTCATTTTGATTCCAGCTTCTTTTATAGCACTTTCCTGTCTCCTCCTGTTGAAAAAGGACAACTTCAGGCATTCTTTTACTAGTACTGGAATACACAATAAATATCTGCAGAACACAACAGTAAATTCTGACATTTTTTCAGGCTCTAGAGGCTTCAGGAGCACTGAATTCACTTATGCTCTGGAACCCTGTACTTACACTATTGTCTAATCAGGGTGAGGACTTCAAAAGCCTCTTATTCTCATCATCAACAATGAAAGACTGTGTAAGTGACAGAATTAGAATAGGCTCAAACCTTTTGGTGTCGATTTTAATAGCAACAAAACCATCTGAGGCAGCCTCAGTCACCTTCTCATCTTCCCACCTTGCAGCCATCTCAGTAGATTGTTCATCCTCCCCTGCAGGACACAACACACGTGAGAAGCTAAACCCACCACAAACTGCTGTTTCCAGCTCTGCTTCAATTGCTGGGAATCACCTTTGAAAAACACAATTATTTTCAAGTTAGTTGATAATTTTGCTCCAGACTACCCTCATAATAATCTGCACAGAGGGAACTACCGCTGCTCCCTGACATTAAGCTTCACCTCCTAACATGGCAAAACTATCAGCCACTTACCCCTCATCAAAAATTTAATTACATATTGGTACCCCAGCTGCTGACAGGTAAAACTGTTCTCCACTCCTTGGAAATACATAATTCAGCAGACAAAGTTTCACAGTTTGACAGTGTTGAAAAAACTACACAAACCAAGAAACATTTATTTGCAGGATTACTTGTATCTTAGTTTTACATTCTAGTTCCTGATGTAGGAGGGGAAGAAAAGGAGTGAGGAACACAGGAATAACAGAAACAGAGGAGCTACTTGGGTAAGGAAAACTGAAAATGTGTTCAGGGGCCACAGATTCAGAAGTGTTATTTTAATCCTATGAAACCTGTCAGTCATACCTTCCAAAGCACCAGTTCAGTGGGGATGTGGGTTAGGGAATAATTCCGAGCAACATTAACCATCTTTCAACAAGTTCCCTGGCCTGCAACCATTTGTTTATCTTCCATCTGTGTTACTTCCTAGTAGCCTGGAATGGACTTCATGAAGAATCTGAGTCACAAGCACAGCAGCACAGTGGTCCATTATTCGGTGACAACAACAAACCACTTGTTTGCTCCACCCCAGTTGCCATTCCACGCAGGATTTTTGACTTGGTAAGATCAGGAGTTACCCGTGGAGTGCCCCAGTGAAGTGCTGCTGTCTGGTCACGAGGCTTCTCAGAGGGACATGTATCAAAAATATAACCATGGGGGAAAAGTGGTTGTCAGTATCAACTTTCCCCTGGAAGTATTAAAGCCGGTAAGAAAGTATCCACCTCTGTGCCTATTAGTTTGCAGGGGCAACCAAATCTTGAGGCTGCTTTCTGTAGGAACCTTTCCTCTCCCATCTGTGGGCAGTGGCTGCAGCTGTTCTGCCTCAGCAGTTCGGGCTCCTCTTTGCTCCCACCCTCTCAGGGACAGCTGCTCCCCACACCCTCTTTCAAAAGGCCATGTGCTCATCCGATTAGGCTACTAAAAATACCTAAATGCTTGCCTAACACTAACTTTTCCACACAAACAACTGCTGTAGAAAAGGAATGCTGAAAGACACAGACAGGGCAGAGACTGTTCACAGACACTGAGAGATGTGACCTGTGAATGAAATTGCTGATCACTCACATTTTATAAAGCTCTGGGCCATGATGCACAGATTAATATCGTGACTACCCACGGAATAGTTCCTTATTTTCATACATCTTTTAGTGTTGATAACCCTTTCTCATCTGGGGGTTAAGTTCATTTATTACAGGTAGTAGTAATTATATCCTGGGATGAAAATACAGGAAAAACATCAGAAAGGTCAAGGGGTCAAGCCTGAACCTGCCATAACTCATAATTCTGCTAAACACTGAGTCAGCACAACCACTCCGAATTCCAGCTCCCAAGACTCTCAGATTTCTTGTTTCTCAAACCAAACCATCACTTTATTTCACACAATGGAATGATCTGTGCACAATTCAGTCACACTTCCTCATCTCTCCAATTTGGTCAGGTAAATTCAGACATCAACATATCACTTTTTGCTGCAATAATTTATTTCCTGTACAGGGAACTTAATCAAAACCATCACAGGTTGTCAAAGACTTCAATTCCCCTGCTCCTCACAGAAAAGTGTTTTCCTTTCAGAAGGAGAGAGAAGCCCATCTGACTTTTCCACATCCTACATTTCATAACTACTCAGTAAGAGTAAGGATTGCCATTCTGGAAATGCCAGAAAGGCGGGACATGAAGCTGTTCACCTCCTCCTCCTCCTCCTCCTCCTCTGCGTCATTTCACTTATTTAACTTGGGAAGTGCTTTGATACATCTTGGCTACAAATTACTAACAAATAGCTCATGATTGCAAATCACCATTTTCTAAAAAAAAAAAAANAGGCCACATCTCTCTCATCTCTTTCAAAAAAAAAAAAAAAAAATCAAGAAAATAAAGGTATGAGCAAAGGAAGGATGGTTTCTACAAATGATATTAAAAAGAAACATAAACATTTTTATCCCAAAGCTTTTTATTTTCACCATTCCCCCTTCACTTTTTCACTCTGAAAAGCACTTTTTATGAGTGGTCTGGTATTTTCATGATCAGAACGTGTCTAACTTGTGGAAAGAATAACCTTAAACACCTCAACCAGAACAGAGGAGGTTTCATATCAAATAAACAACTGAACTTCAGATTAATAACTTAAGGAATGAAAGGCATTTTTCAACTCTGTAGGCTACAAAGTCATCCACAGAACAGCTGCCAACGGGATACCAGAGAAGGGAATCCCAGAATACGCTGAGCTGGAAGGGACCCGCAGGGATCATCGAGTCCAACCCCTGGCCCTGCACATGCCCATCCCATCCCCAGGGGTCCCACCCTGTGCCTGAGCCTTGTCCCAACACTCCACGAGCTGTGGCAGCCCCGGGGCTGTGCCCACTGCCCCGGACAGCCTGGTCAGTGCCCACCACACTCTGGGGGAGAACCTTTTCCTGAGATCCAACCCAAACCTTCCCTGAGGCAGCTCCAGCACTTCCCTCGGTATCCCGGCGTGCCAGACCTGTTTCACTGCAGGAATACTGTTTGTTTCCCTGTGCAGGAGCAGCCGGAAATGGCTGCAGGTCATTAACTGATGCCACAAAGTAACCCACCTGTTCCCCAAACAACTGCCATGCCTGCTGTGCACAGAGGCCTCTATTTAACATCTCACCTCAATAATTAATTAAAATCTGTTTCCTAAGGCAGACAGGCTTCACCTCCTGCTCTCTGGAGAGTATGGAGTAGCCCCTTTTACTGCAACTTCCCAGGAGTTCAACAGGATCTTTAATACACTCACACCATTGCATCACAACGACACATCCTGGAGGTTTCAAACACTGAACTAAAAACTTTGGGCATTGAGCTGCAAACAAAAACGTTGAAGGAGAAACCTGGTCCAACAACAGGCACTTTCAGCCACAAACACCCTCTCATTTTGAAGATAAATAACCACGTTATTCCTTGCTTGACCAGAAAACATTCTGGAAGCAGAAAGAATAATGCAGTTAGAATCATAGAATCATAGAATCGATCGGGTTGGAAAAGGCCTCCGAGATCATCAAGTCCAACCCTTGGGCCAACTCCAGTCCATTAACTAGATCATGGCACTCAGTGCCACATCCAATCTGCGTTTAAAAATGTCCAGGGATGGTGAATCCACCCCCTCTCTGGGCAGCCCATTCCAATGCCTGAGCACTCTCTCTGCAAAGAAGTTTTTTCTGCTCTCCAACTCCAATTTCCCCTGGCAGAGCTTGAGCCCGTGCCCCCTTGTCCTGTTGCTGAGTGCCTGGGAGAAGAGACCAAGCCCCACCTGGCCAGAACTTCCCTTCAGGCAGTTCCAGACAGTGCTGAGGTCACCTCTGAGCCTCCTCTTCTCCAGGCTAAACACCCCCAGCTCCCTCAGCCTCTCCCCACAGCACTTGTGCTCCAGTCCCTTCACCAGCCTCGTTGCTCTTCTCTGGACCCGCTCCAGCACCTCAATATCTTTCCTGAACTGAGGAAAGTTCTTCACTTTCTAGAGAGAATGAAAATACAGTGCAAAGATGAGGAGTGAGGGGCAGAGAGATGGACCTGCCAGAGCTCACTCATTTGTGTCAAGGCTGTATCTCACAGTTCTGCACTTGTGGCCACCTCAAAATTGCAGTTAATTTACATTTTCAACTTCTCTCACTAATTTTTTTTCCTTTACTCATTTTTTTATCCACATAGTCACTATTTGGGTGAAGTGTACAAAACAAAGCAGAAACACTGCATGCTGCTGAAACCTCGTTTTCCTGCCCAAAATGCCACTTTCAAATGCCTGTCTCCAATGGGAAGGGTGCAAAGGCCCAAAGTTACCATCACTGTGCAGTTTGAAAGACCTTCCTACCCAAACAACAAACCCAACCTCTGCTAACATAAAAACAGAGTATTCTTTCAGCACTTCAAACACACCTGTTTCCACAGACAGTGAGAAGTAAGTCCTTGGGCTTCCAGCCCCCAGCACGTGTAACAGAACTGCTCCATGATCAGCTCTGCCACAGGTCACCTGCCCTGATCCCACGGGGCCCAGGTCTGGGCAGAACTCTCCAGCTATTCCATTTCAGGGATATGGCTCACTGAAGGAACACTCTCCCTTTCCAGGGCTCGTAAGAACAAACAAAACAAATCCTCACAGCACATCACAGTGACAAAATTAGGTTACATCCCTGCAACCATACACTCATCTCTTACACATCTACATATTCCTACAGCCACCCAGTCAGCATCAGCACATAAAAGGTCCTGACTTGTGTGCAGTTTTAGTTTCATAAAAACCAATGGAAACAAGTTATAATGTGCACTTCTCAGCTGCTCTGCCACTGCCTTCCCCAGCTGGGCTGGGGGGAGAGAACAGAATGGAAGGTTGGTGGGAGACAAAGGCAGGGGGGATCCCTCACCAGCTGCTGTCACAGGCAAAACAGACTCGACTGGGGGAAAATTCATGTAAGTTATTACTAATCAAAACTCAGAGTATGATCATGAGAAATAAAACCAAACCTCCCCACCCTTCCTGCAGTCAGTTCCTCACACGTTGTCTCTGCTGCCCCTTCCTCCTCAGGGGTGATCTGTGGTGTGAGACCTTCATTTCTAACAACATCTTTACTATCCTGCAGAAAATGCTGTTCCCCAAGTATGGGGAGAGTTGTGTCCACGAGGGAACTCAACAGCACCAACTTCCCTGGCCACATCCCCTTTGGGAGGGAACTTCTCCCTGAATCCACACCAGCCCCTCGGTCCAACAGTTCCCGACAGAAGCCACACCATTAACATTGTTTCGTGAGGCACCTGAAAATCGACAAGCCATGAGCACTTAAGGCAATAGCAAAACCTCAGGAAACAACGCACACCGATTCAAAGAGGCACAAGAAGTAGTTAAAGAGCCTGCCTAATCACAGAGTATCACAGCATGAACTGGGTTGGAAAGGAGCTCTGGGGACATCGAGCCCAAACACCACCGTGTCAAACACACCACGTCCAGTCCTTCCTTCAACAGCTCCAGAGACGGTGACTGCACCCCCTCCCTGGGCAGCCCATTCCAGTGTGAGATCAGCCTTTCTGTGAAGAAATCGCTCCTGCTGCCCAGCCCAGGGTGCCTCCACGCCGCAGGTCCCGAGCTGTGGGGCCGGGCAGGTTCCGCCGGCACACGGTTACGAAACACGCGCTGCCGGTGCAGAGCAGGGACAGAAGCATCACAGAGAGCCCCTGGCCGCGGCAGAGGGAGCCGGGCGAGCGGCGTGGCAGGCGGGGCAGGGCCGGAGCTGACACAGCACGGGGCGGCGGGGGCGGCGCAGGGCCCGGGACGCGCCGTACCTGCCACGAACACCACGAAGACGGAGCTGCGCTCCTTGGCGGCGGCGATGGCGGCGGGCACGGAGCCGCCGAACCACATGGTGGGGCCGGGCCGAGGCACGACCGGAGCGCCCGGACAGACCGCCCGGGCAGACAGACCGGACGGACAGACTGGACGGACAGCCAGACCCGCCGCCTCTCCGGAGGGGGGCCAGGGGGCACCGCGCATGCGCCAACCGCACCGCGCGCCTGCGCGCGCCACGGCGCCGCCCCTCCTGATTGGCCGCCGCGCGCAGGGGGGCGGGGCGTGCCCGCCCTCACACCGCCCTCAGCCACGCCGCCATCTTGGCCACTCGGCGGGGTGCGGGGGCATTCCAGGCCGGGAGTGCTGTGCCAGGGCCAGGAATGCTGTACCGGGGCCGGGAGTGCTGTCTCAGTGCAAGGGATGCTGTGCCAGGGCCGGGAATGCTGTCCCAGTGTCGGGAGTGCTGTGCCAGGGCCGGGAATGCTGGCCCAGTCTTGAGAGTGCTGTTCCAGGGCCGGGAATGCTCTCCCAGTGTCGGGAGTGCTGTCCCAGAGCCAGGAATGCTGTCCCAGGTTGGGAATACTGTCCCGGCCATGTGTAGCGTGGAGGCGGCCAGTCACGGGCCTCGCTCATACAAGTCCTGTGAGGAGCGGCTGGGGGGGGCTCAGCCTGGAAAACTGGAGGCCCAGGGGAGACCTCATCGCTCTCTACAACCTCCTGCAGAGGGTGTAGCCAGGGGAGGTTTAGGTTGCACATAAAGAAAAATTTCTCCACGGAAAGGCTGATGAGACATTGGAAGGGGCTGCCCAGGGAGGTGGTGCAGTCGCCGTCCCCGGGGTGTTCAAGGAAGGACAGGACGTGGCACTCGGGGCCGTGGTGTGTTTGGCTCGGCGGTGTTTGGTCACAGGCTGGACTCGATGATCTCAGAGGGCCTTCCCAGCCTGGCTGACTGTAGTTCTGCAGTGCATGTAAACACCTCAAAGGCAGTGCCAAGGGATGGTACCAGACTCCTCAGGGGCTCTCAGTGACAGGAAGAGGCTGAGGGAGCTGGAGGCATTTAGCCTGGAGAAGAGGAGGCTCAGAGGTGACCTCAGCACTGTCTGGAACTACCTGAAGGGAAGTTCTGGCCAGGTGGGGGTTGGTCTCTTCTCCCAGGCACTCAGCAATAGGACAAGGGGGCACGGGGGGCTCAAGCTCTGCCAGGGGAAATTGAAGTTGGAGATCAGAAAAAACTTCTTTGCAGAGAGAGTGCTCAGGCATTGGAATGGGCTGCCCAGAGAGGGGGTGGATTCCCCATCCCTGGAGGTTTTTAAGGTGAGCTTGGCCGTGGCACTGAGTGCCATGATCTGGTAAAGGGACTGGAGTTGGCCCAAGGGTTGGACTTTGTGATCTCAGAGGTCTTTTCCAACCCAGTCCATTCTGTGACTCTATGAGAGGAGCAGTGGCCATAAACAAACTTGGGGAGTTTCACCACAACGTGCAGGACGACTTCCTTGTGCCCAGGGCAGCAGAGTGCTGGGACAGCTGCCCCAGTGCCCCTGCCTTGGCGGGGAAGGTTGGGCTGGGTGCTCTCCAGAGGTACCTCCCAGCCCTGACACTGCTGTGATTCTGTGGGGCAGCTGCTGGGACAGGGACACCCGATGTGCCCCTCATGCCCCTGTGGCTGTGAGGGCAGGACAGCCACAGACTTGAATGTTCACAGTTCAGGGATGCATTTTACAATGTTTAAAAATTAAAATCAGAAAGAACAGCCTTTGGTGGAGTAGGTAAAACCTGGATTTGTTCATCTTTTCCGGTCATTCTTCAAGTGCTTCTCCCTAGTTTGAAAAGTTATGATGTGTTCCCAGTAAAATGAAACATTGTGTTGCTGCAATGTAAGTCCCCACTGAATTCCTTTTGCCACTATTTGCTTTAGAAGTGGCTTTGATGGTAAATGACAGGAAGTTCAAATCCACTGCAGGAGGAGTTGGGAACACTTGGGAATGTGTTTGACGTACGTTGATTTCACGCCATAAAGTGCTTTTATTTGCTCCAAGTCTCTGGAACAAATGTAGTTCCAGGGGTTTTGCACAGTCCCTCCCTGGGCTTGTGTGGCTTAAGGAACTGAAAGGGGAAGAAGTGAACAAGGCAGGAAGGTACAAACGGTCTCGGTTAGAGGAGTCTGTATCCTGTTCACTCACAAGAGACAGTATGAAATCGCACAAAATCAGGAATGAACAAGACTGTGACGCGGAAATACTTGAATTCTGTGCCCACTGTAGACAGCAGCAGCCTTTGACACCTCTGCTATTTGTGTGGTTCTTACAGGCACAGCCAGATCAAAACCAAGAAAGTGACTGTCCCTGTGCAACACAGAGGAAAACACACTCCGAGAGGATGAGCAGCTGGTAGGAATTGGAAAGGATTTGGATTCTGGATTAGAACACAACTGGCTTATTAAATGTTTTATTTCCTGGGCCTTGTTCCCAGTCAGTGGATCCCTCCCCTGCCACTGTTTGGATTGCATTGCCCATGCTTACCTTGCATTACCTTTTCTTGTCTGGTTATGGGGAAAGTTTAGGAAATGAAGCAAGTCATGTAACATTTGTAAACAGTAACATTTGATGCAGGATTTAGTCCTCGGGCAGTTGAGAATGGATCTGAGCTCTCACAGCCATCGACCACCCTTTACACCTGGGAAAAATCGTGTGGAATGTGTTAACTCGAGACAGCTGCCCTGCTGGGCTGAGACACCTGTCACTGCAGACCTGCACTCTGGGGGCTGCCTTGACAGGATTAAATGTAACCTGAAACTGGCACTGACAGTCAGCAAGAGGCAGCCACACAGTGTGGGCATCAGTCACGTTCCCTCTGCTGTTGGGAGGAGGGGAATGGCACAACTGGGGCTCTTCCCACCCCGGGATTGGGTGCAGTGAACAACAGCAGCACAGGACTCACAAGCCAAGTACCATCCTTGTGGAAGAGCAGTCAGGGTGAGCAGTTTGCCTTTGGGGCAGGGGCTCTCAGCTGAACATCCTCCCCTCTGCTTTAGGGGAGCACCTCAGTGCACGGTGCAGAGCAGGTAAATACCTGCTACAGCATTTTGCAGGACCAAGTCCCACAAACCCAATTTATTAACTACATTATTCCCCAAAATGTCAAGTTTTCTCACGTTTCTTCCAAGTACTTCATCACAGGAAGGATTCAAGAGTTGAACATACCTAAGAGTGTTCTTGCCCCATCACATGGTTGGTTGGTTGCTCAGGGATAGGGTGTTTTTGAATAAAAGATGAAAATCAATGCTGGTTTAGGCGCCCTAATTCTTTACCTTTGCTCTCTAAGATGTTTTTAAACACAACATTTACCTGGAGTTTCCACTTCCAGAAGTTACACATGCGCCTTTGACAAACTCACTTGAAAGGGGTCCCCACCACTGCTGTGAGTTCATCCAGGACTCAGGAGACTCCCCGAAGTTTAAACCAGGCACTGGGAGGGTTTGTGTTTGTAAACATTTATTCTCTTGAACTGAAAAAGGCTTGCATCAGCACAACTTGTACAGACTTGCAAATTACACAGATTGAAAAAAGGTTTCATTTATGTGCAAGGAATCTTTAATGTCCAGTGAGCATCTGCAAATGATGAAAACTTAAACCATTAAAAAGGTTTCCAGCACTTACCAAACACAATTATCTTAGCGTGAAGAGAAAGAGAGCCATGAGCCATACCGTGGGGACACAATTAAAGTGCAAACACTTTGTCACCTGTGAAGACAGTTTCTTCACGCTTTTGCTAAAAAGAAATATTAAAATGTGATTCAGTGAACATTCTTGTAACCTATTCATATTCCCCTTTAAGTAATTATTGAACTTGCTGGATCAGAAGCAAATCCTTCAAGGGCACAACCTTGTAATTTCTTTTGACATTGCTTGAGTGAATTGCAGTAGAAAATGACCACCTAAGAAGTTACATTACTAAAATTGTATTCTTTTTTTCCTTAAAAGAAAACCCAAAGAAAAAGTAAACCACAAGGGACAAAGAACAGGTTAACTTGAAGATTTGGGGTAGTTTGCTAGAAAATGAATGTTATTCCTTGAAAATGGTTCTCTTTTCCTCTCTACCAATCCTCAGGTTCCTGCCTTGGAATGGACAGCTGTGTGCTGGCTGTGAAAAGGGATTATAAAATACAAATCTGCATATGGATTTTTATGAACATCTGCTGTACAATAGAACTTTGGATCTGATACAAGATTTCAAAAATATAAAACAAAACTACTATAAAAGTAGGGGCATTTCAACAGCATTCCCTCTGGAAAGCTGCCTGTCGCAAAGGTGATTCCTTGCTACTGTCTGGGATTAACTGTGACTTTTTGTCTTCATCCTGCTGGATTCACCGGGTTATTTATTCTTCCATGGCAAATGTCATCTGACAAAACATCCCAGGAGTCTCTGTGAGAGAGCAGAAACCCACGACATCAAACCAACCCAGGAGGGGGGAACATGGAAGTGCAGGCCGAGTGTCCACGACGGAACCGCTACTGCGAACTGGCCCTTTCCAGGACGTGGAAGTCGTAGTGCTTCTTGCTCGTTCTCAGCCTGAACTTGCCCACTGAGGTACTGCTTTGTTTCTTCAGCGCGTTCTGCGCCGCCGACATGGTGGGGAAGGTGGCCAGGACCGTGTAAGTGGAGGCCAAGTCCCCGGGCCTGGGGGGCTCGGCGCCGCCGTCCCCGCCGCGCCGGTGCAGGCACGGCGCATCCCGCAGCCACCGGATCTTGGCTCCCACTTTGAACAGTTCCCCAAAGAGTTTCTCGGCCTCCACACGCGTGATGCCCTCCGGCAGCTCAGTGATCTCTAGGACTTTGCCCACAACTGGAAGGAGAAAAACAAGTGAATCTAAATTTGTCGTTGTACTTAATGAAACAACACACAGTGGGAAATGAGTTATTTCACACTTGTATCTCCAGTTGGCTGATACCAAATGCACAGGCTTTCCATTCCTGACACTCCAGAGGGCCTTTCGCTTTCACACTTAGCACTGCTTACACACACAAGTGTACAAATAAAAGCTGAGAATACAAAGAGGGTCCTCAGAATAGAGAGGGAGGAAAAATCACCTACTCATTCTGCAGCAGGTTTCAGAACTCACTAGAGCATCTCACTGGCATTGCCTGGTAACCCCTCACATGTCACCATGCCAAAAAAACTAGTCTGTTTGCTCTCAAAAAATCCTCTCCAGTAGATTGCAGTGTGTTACAGAGAAATAACTTTTTCTAATAGAGTTGATGGGAGGTAACACTTGCAGCAAAAATTCTTTCCAGTAAAGGTGTGAAGGGAGATGCTTCAGGTTTTATTTTGATGATACCCTTCCAACTTGAGGGAGCTAATCTGTAGATCTCCTACTATGTCCCCCAAATTAATGAGGTTATTTATATTAGAAAGGGGGAAATAAAAAAGAAAAAAAACCCACAAATAATTTGTGGTTAGGTCTGATTTCACTTCTGCCAGTAAAAGGACAAAGGGGTGCCCATAATTAATATTTAATGTAACAATATAATAGAACGGATGTCCAGTAAACTGACAAACTGCTTTCCCGTTCAGTACTCTCTAATCCTGAACTTCTCTGGTCTTTTCTCCAACACTTTTCTCATTAACCTCCCTCTTCCTCCTCTCCAAATCACGTTTTCCGCTCCATCCTCTTGTTTCCAGTGCTTGCCATATCCATTTCTGTCCCATTGCTCTTCCTTCCGGCCCTTTTCTCACCTGTGCTGCTCCTGTGCATTCCCAGCCCACCACCCCAGCTCATTTTCCTGCAGGACTGTGTCAGTGGCCATCTTGTACCTGGTTCTCCTGCCCCCAGATCTGCTGATGCCGCCTTCTTCGCTGGTTTCTTTCCCCTGTTTCCATGTCTGTTTCCAGGCTGACACTGCAAAGATTGACATAAATAATGTACTTTAGTGACAATACATTAATACCTTAGTATTTCTAGTCAGCTCAAGGAAAGCACTGCAGAGGAATGGCTGGAAGATAACCTGCACTACCATGGCACAGAAAAGACTTCCACGTTCCATTTTAGTCACTGAGTTTTGTAATCTACAGTTGGGCACATTCAATCCGTGGCTTCAGAAGGAAGGGATGGGGAAAAAAATCCCCTTAAATCTTCTAGGAAGAACAGCTGCCCCCTGCCCAGCCATCACATCCTGCAGCTGACACTGGGTAGAACTGAGCAAGGCAGAGGCAGGGGGGCTGTGTGTCCCAAAAATTAAATAGATGGCAAGACTTTAACTCTGCTAACACTTATGGTTTGGGTTTGTTTTTCTTATAAGAAACAAACCCACTCTTTGTTTAGAAATACCCACATGTATTTTCTATTTTTTAATTGTTATTTGAATAAAAGAAAAATCCTCTTAGCAAAGGGTCCTTTAGATTTTTGGAATTAGCTAGTGAATTGCTTAACATAAAAAAGAATCCATAATTTACACTGTGCCTAAAAGCAAAATTTCAGACAAATGTTTCTCGCTTTTTAGTTTTAACACAACAAAGAAGAACAATGGTAAGTATTGACACAAAATAAAAAATGATTGGGAAGCAAACACCTTCCACTTAATTACTTTGCTAGTGCAGTAACACATTCAGGGTGTTACAATGGTTGTCCTGAACATTTTTTATTGTTGCCAAGAGATTGGTCATTTTAATACCTGTTGGCTTGTTACTTGTCCACGTAATAAAGATGGATTGTATTGCAGGGGTTGGCCAAGCAATGGGTATCTGGCATCTCCTTAAAGAGAAAGGGAATTAGAAGGAGTTTTCTGTTACATGAAATCTTCCTCTACGTTGCTCTTGCACTGTCTGTGTCACACAGAAGAGAAAGCAGAGTAACTGTGCCCAGAGTGGTGTTTGGGCTCACACCCCCACACCTGCAGTCAGTGTCAGGCAGCCAGCACTGCTCCCAGTGCAAACTCTCTAGGATTTAAGGGTTACACTGAAAGTTTTGCTTCACTGCAGTCTCATCTAAGTCCTCTCATTTCAGAATGAGCTTAATAAGTCCAAAGCTCCTCTCAGCATGCTCATGTAGTCATTTCATGGTTCTATCCCTGATTACAGCCAGGTACATCCTCACACTCCTATTTGTGCAAGGATCCACAGAGACCATGCACTGGGAGCTTTCAGTATCACAGCAGATTAAGGAGCTCAGAGCTGTGTTTTGAACCTGGCACTTCCACAACACCAGAATACAAAGCAGTTCCATAAAGATTATGCAGCAGATAAGACAAAGACAAGAAAAAAAATTTTCTTTATCAATGAGGAAGACATACAGAATTTTCTTTAAGTTTTGTTTTAAAGTCAATCTTTCTGTAAGGCAGACCCATTAATTTTGAGTTTGGGAATTACATCAGGGCATTTCTGTTCAAGACAAGGGGTTTATAATTTGTTTTCTAACCATTATCAACTACCCCATCTCAGTGAAAACTCCTCATTTTTGGTTTTCTGTTAACATGGCAGCAGAGGACTGAAATTCTTGTACAAGGAATTTGTTCTGTCTTTGGGTGGGTACTGTCTGAAATACTGACTGAAGGAGCAACAGTGCCAGAGACTCCAGAGGCTCCGATCCCACCCTGCTGCTCCACAGAGGAGTGAAGAATGCTTAGACAGTGGTTTGATTTCAGGTCATGATTTATGGTTAAAACTTGAAGCTAAATTCTAGCAAACACTTTATTAATGTTTCCAATGCTGAAACAGGGAATTTCACAGTATGAGAAAGCCAGTGTGTTACAGAAGCTTTCACACTAACAACGAGGAGACCAAGAGCCTTTCAGAATATGGGGGATGGTGTCAGTAAAGTTTTACATGATGCTTCAGTGAGTAACTTTGGTGATCCTACTTCTCTAGCAACACTAAGAGAGCAGAAGATCCTCACATAACTTGTATTTTAAAATATTCAAATGGAGAATATACATGTAATTTAGTTAACTAAAAATGTACCTTGTCCAGGGACAAAAGGTCTAGAAAACTGGGACACAATAGAAAGAGGTGTTAGCGTGGGACGGATGTTCTTCATGTTTGACAGCTGAGCTGGTGCTGGTGACTGGGCCGGGGAGGTGACAGGACTACCTAGTTGAGGACTGTGCTGCAACTGGAACAAACAACACATTAGTGTTCTAAAAACACCAACCTGAACAAGCTAAACAGCCCCCACAGCCTTCTCAGGCTGGAGCTAAACCAGCTCTGTTAAATACAATCAGAGCAGGTTTTAAATCTCCAAAGCATGCAGAGGGGCAGCTCCCACAGCCCAGCCCAGCCCGTACCTGAGCAGCACTGTCTAAAGTGCTGAGTTCCGTGGCCTTGTGCCCGCGGGGATGGTCACAGTAGTACTTGCCGTGTCTGCGCTGCGGCGGGGACGGGTTGCGGGGCTGGGCGGGGACGCTGAGCTGCATCATCACCACCCCCCCGCCTGGGGGGGGCGCCACCGCTGCAACACACGGACACAGGGCAGTCACTCAGCAGGTCCCAAAAACGGGGGAAACAGAGAGCAGCCAGGCAGAGAGGGACCTGGGGGTACCCACTGACAGGAAGCTCAACATGAGCCAACAGTGTGCCCAGGTGGCCAAGAAGGCCAATGGGATCCTGGCCTGGATCAAAAATAGCGTGGCCAGCAGGCCCAGGGCAGTGACCCTTCCCCTGGACTCTGCCTTGGGGAGGCCACACCTTGAGTGTTGTGTTCAGTTCTGGGCCCCTCAGTTGAGGAAAGAGATTGAGGGGCTGGAGCGGGGCCAGAGAAGAGCAAGGAGGCTGGAGAAGGGAGTGGAGCACAAGTGCTGTGGGGAGAGGCTGAGGGAGCTGGGGGTGTTTGTGCTGGAGAAGAGGAGGCTCAGAGGTGACCTCAGCACTGTCTGGAACTGCCTGAAGGGAAGTTCTAGCCAGGAGGGGGTTGGTCTCTTCTCCCAGGCACTCAGCAATAGGACAAGGGGGCACGGGCTCAAGCTCTGCCAGGGGAAATTGAAGTTGGAGATCAGAAAAAACTTCTTTGCAGAGAGTGTGCTCAGGCATTGGAATGGGCTGCCCAGAGAGGGGGTGGATTCCCCATCCCTGGAGGTTTTTCAAGTGAGCTTGGCCGTGGCACTGAGTGCCATGATCTGGTAAAGGGACTGGAGTTGGCCCAAGGGTTGGACTTGATGATCTGGGAGGTCTTTTCCAACCCAATCCATTCTATGATTCTACCAGGAGTGTGTGGCTAAAGTGCTGCTGAATCCTGGAACTAGTGCAGTATCTTCTGCACAATTACATTTCCACTGTCAGATGCATCTGCAATAGTTAGAGAGGGTTTCCCAGAGCAAGAAGAGATAGTGGAACCACTGAAACTCATTGCTGAGTATACTTCAGAAAGAAACCAGTCTGTTCAATACTAGTTGGAAGTGTTCAGCATGCAGTGCAGTGTCTGTCAGAGCAATGTGCTGCAGAATGTGACAGGAGGCAAAAACACACTTCATTCAGAATTAGAAGTCCCCTAGTTAGTTTTACAGTGATGTACAACAATGCTGACCCCACGTTTCTCTGCTAGGAGGGCATCTATCAGAGACCTGGGATCAGCCTTCAGTCTGAGCCCTAGGAAAGGTTACCCTCTCTTACAAGTTCCCTGTAGGAACACTTTGCTGGGCAGATCCCACATCCTGTCCCACTCAGGTACTGTGGTAGCTACAGACGTGGCAGTCATGGGACAACACCTGAACATCCAACGCTGTTCCACAGGGTTTCCCACCAGGAGCTGTGACAGGAGGCTGCCTGAGAGAAACCATCTTCCCCCTCTGACCTGGCTCTGCCCCAGGTAATTGATAGAATGTCCCTTTTACTTGTTTGTTTGCAATTTCCTTCTTGCTCTACACACTGTTCACAGCATTTCTCAGAAACAGTTAAAACACCCTGTTCAAACATCATTTAGTCACTCATCTTTAAAGTAGGAGCCTGCAACCTGCTCAGTGTCCTACCTACGTCATAGCATCAGTCAGGGAGAGGCAGATACAGATGATAAAATGCATTCATCTGGTATTTTTAGACTGGGTTATTGTTTTCACTTCCACAAAGAGAAACAGACTTCTTCAAAAACCAAACCAAACCATGTAGAACAATGAACTCGTAACATTTAAACTACACTTGCTTTTGTAAACTGTATTCAGAAATATTTATTACATTAGTAAATGAATTATCCTTTTTGAAGGCAAGAAGTTCCACCCATGTGTCCCAGATTGCAATGGAAGCACCAGATACCTGGCCAGCTTTAGCAGAGGATATAAATTTAGGAGTCCCTGCAAGAGCCACATTGTGAATATTTCTATTTTGTTGCACAGCAGAATAAAATACAGCTCTGCTTATGACTACCACATAATCAGAATCATATATAACAACAGTTTCCAAGTAGTAAAGCCATAAACTTGTGTAGTCCCTGCACATAAACCTGAGATGTTCCAAACACCTCTAAACACACTACATTCAACTCACGAAAATGGGTTTCATGTTAATATTCTATGCATTTATTTATAAATACTGTGAGTTATTTGCATCTTACTGGTTGATAGTGCAGGATTTATTCTGCAGCACTCACACACTTTTGAGTCTGTTCTGTGAGAATGGAACACCCACCAAAAATGCTCTTGTCTTTTGAAACCATCCATAGAACCATTTCTCAAAATGTCCCAATCTCAAACGCAATTTTAACTACAAAAGAAAACTTTATACATCCAGAAAATCTTATTCTTTCTACTACTCCTTGTTCCACAGCATTTCAGTAGAGGAAAATAAATGGAATTCTCTTCCTCAACAGGCATCCTGACAAAATGAAGTGTCATACAGCCCATAAGGCAGTTTGCAGATGCTTCAGCACCTGCCAAGTCCCATGGGAAGAGAGACCCAGAAGAAATCCTTCAAAGCCTTCTCAGATTTACAGTCTGGTCCTCTAAAACAACTCTGCTACTTGTCTGTACCTCCTCAGTGGTCCTGATTCAGCACCTCAGTGTCACTTACTGAAGAGCCTGTTTTTCTTTATTCTCTCCAAATCTGCTCTCCCCATAGAGGGCTTTGCCTTTCCTCAAATTTCTTTAAATCACAGTTTAACAGGTCTGAACCAGGCCATCAAACCTGCACAAAACCTGCCCTTCCAGGACAGGAGGGCAGAAAAACAAATGAGTGCAAGGCCCACTTCAGACATTCTGAAACTACAATATCCCAGAATTAAAGTCAAACTTGAAGCAACATGGAAACGAGACCCCACTGGCCCATGAACTGTAACACCCTGATAATCCAGCTGCCTTGCCACTTAACTGCATGTCATCTATTTACTAAAACAGGTTCTAAAAATATCTTAGAAATGTTTGTAAGGAACACCACATCTGCAGCAGAATCCAGGTCACTGACCTAGGGTTGTTTGATCTATTGCTTACAAAATACTGAGATATCAGTATTTGAGATTATCTCCTCTTTACCAACCAAGCCAGTCATGTATCAAACTCCCTACTGGTAAGATAAAGACAGTGCCACTGTGATCACAGATTGTTCTATAATCTCTTATGTGGAGGCTCAAACTGACTCCAGTGTTTTATGGACCAAAACCTTCTGAACCTGTTAAAAGTGCTTTGCTAAGGGACATTTACCTGCTGAAGGCAAGGCTGCCTCCAGGCTGGCCATTGTTTCACTTCAGCTCCAAGCTGCCATGTTAAAAGTGCCAGTAACAGCAATTCAGATGAAGAATTACAAAAGAAATTCAGAGCTGGCACTCGGGTGGGAGTTGCTGTCAGGAAATCTGATCACTTATAGCACACTCAGACAGGATAGCTCAGATGAAGATCCCAATAAAATACACCTTTCTTTGGCTGCATGATGGACAGAGCAGTGGGTGAACTTGTACATGCTGAGGGTGGAGACACTATGCTGAAGTGCACAATGAATCAGCCTGTTGTAGCTCTGACCTGGATGAAAGTGGCAATAATGTAGGAGGTGGTGGCTTCTGACTTGAATGGTTGCTATAAACCATGGAAGCAAAAGCAGTAAATAAGGCTCATAAAAACAAAACACCCCACGCAGCTTCAAAATACTTCTGGCTTCTCAGCAGGTCACAAAGCGATGTCTCCCCTCAATCCAAACCCAGAACAGTTTGCAAACTCTCCTCAGGACCCCTGAAGTAATCAGTTCTCCTGCTGTTAGTGAAATCTGGAATGCTGCTTGAGTAACTGCACTGCTCCCAAAATGGACTTTGCTCCTGCTGTCAAATGTAAACCCAAATCTCCAAATTTCCAGAGCCATCTGGCTATTCCAGAGGGGATGAAGTCCCTCTGCTGCCAACATGCAGTCCCCACGTCTGTCCCAGCTCACCAGTGGCCAGACAAGGCATTACTGGACTGTAAGAAAGCAGCTTGAGAGATTTCAATGCTGAACAAATTGAGATGTCAAATGAACCTGCCTCAGGTTAAAAATGGAAAATAAATTCAGAAAAGGAACAAAGGAGGAAACAGAACACAGCAGTTAATTCTAAATCAAGCCCTTAATATCAGATATCTGATCACACAGCATGGTAATAACAGACATGTTTTTAAGCTTCAATGAAAATTTTATTCCCCCAACCTGCACACTGCTGTCCTTGGAGCTGCTGGGAGTTGCATGGTGATGTTGTTCTAGGAAACTGTATCTGCTCTGATCCAGGAGGCTGCAAATATCCTACTGATGAACTGCAATAATAAAAAAAGAACATGACTAACAGGCATTTATGCCACACTCATTTATCTAATCACGACTGCTGCTTTTGCTGTCTCCACATACTGCAAAGCATTGAGATTTGGTTAATTTAAATCAATATTCCCACCTACCCCTGAATCCACTCATTCTTCAGAAGACTGAAGTTTCACACCTGTTCCTTGGCACAAACACATGCCCTGCCCACACTGAGAAGCTGTGCTAATTCACATGTTGTGATACACTGGTTTTGTGTCCGTAGTGCTGGATCAGCAAAGACATGGAGAAGAATTAAAAACCCCACTTGTTGTCTTGCTCAGTTAGGCAGAATTCAGGCTACAGATCCAGCACACCAATCCACACAGCCCAGAGGCGACTGCCTGTCCATGGCTTTTCCAAATGGGGTGTGGGAGAAAGAAGACTCAAGGGGATAAACAACCATCCAGTTGTTTGTCACATGTAGGAAAGGCACAGCTCTCAAAGTTTGTTTATGCCAGGTGTTTTTCAGTGTAATCAGGGGAAGAACAGGTGTAACAGTCAGTCAGATGCTGTCACACCACAGACTGCTCAGCCAGAGCATCAGCCTGCAGACCATAATCACAGTGGTGCCCACAGAATCCTGTACTAACAGGTATGCTGAGAAAAAAAAAGCCTTCAAATTGTGGAAAAAATGTTTAATCCTATTGGACTTGCCATTTTTACTTATGTTCTCATAAATTTGTTCCATCCTTTGTCCCACAGTTCAATTACATAACTTTAATTTAAGGATTCCCTTCCATTAAAGCAGAGAAAAGCCACTGAAAGCTATCACAGCTTCTCATCTGCCTGGTTCCATCTCCAGGAGTGACCTGTGGGTTTGGCACTTTCAGCTCCTGCAGGACAGTGCTGTGCTTTCCCTGTCAGTGCTGCAGCAGAACTACTTTGATGAAAGCAAGATGCTGTCTGCTCTGAATTCCTGATAAATGTTTCCCTGTTCAAAAGAGAGGGACATTCTAAATGGCACAAGGGATCAAGCAACAAAACTTACTTCAAAAAAAGTCTGGGATTGTGCCTACCTGTGACTTCACTGGACCCCAAATATAACTACAGAAAGGGATAAAAACCCTTCAGATAGAGAGCAGCAGAATTCAGATTTCAGCAGGTGAAGCCACAGGGCAATGACACAAATACCACTGAAGTCTCTGCACTCAAAGGGATGAAACAAGCTCCACACTGTTGCTGCTTGTTTAAAAGCTGCCAGGTATTTTTGAATGCTGAATATTTTTAAGTTCAAAAAACTGGAGAAAGAAAAACTTGTAACAAACATAAATCCTAATTAATTCTTTTAGGTACATGCCTATCTGTTCTCAAGCACTCAGACTGTTTTGGGAACACAGGAGTATATACAGGGAGGGCTGTACATGTGGGTAAGAAAAAAAAGAAAGAAAAAAGGTTATTTTATCAAACAAAAGCCAAGCATAGGAAAAAGTTTCTATACTTGTTTCATTCTGGGATTCAAATTATTTTTTCTCTACATGTTATTCAAGTAGTGTCCTTGACTAAACCAGTGAATATGGGCAGTCATTTGACTACTGCAAAAGGCATCTCTGCTGAGTACAAGGGGTAAGAAAAGGAATGCAGACAATTTAAGAGGTGGAACTGCAGTGAAGTATTGCTGGAAGTGACATGGAGACAATGTTTTCCAGCCCAGCAAGTCTGTCACAATTAAAGCAGTACTGGTTGTTTCAGTTTATTGCAAAAATAAACAGAAATTGTGTCTCAGTCTGTCTTTAGAACAGGTTCTGGTATCTGCAGCACTAAAGGCAGATCTGTCAGTCACACAAAGCCATTAAACCTGGTTGCTGGGAAATCCAGTGTTTGTTCAACTCACCTTAAATTATTCTGTTGACCTGATGGAATGACACTGTAGTAAACTGGCATTCCTGTGGTGGGCAACCCTTGGTTGGACTGACTGGGAATGATGACAGGCTGCTGATATGTCTGCTGGGGCACTGCTTGGGAACCTTGAGGCACCGAAACCTGCAGTGGGAACACACTCAGATCATCTCCTGCCCACAGTGTTTCTTTTCTGCCCCTTGACCACTCCCCTCTGAATTCAACAGCAACTAACACAGCACTTGGCTTTCAACTTGTGCACTTGTGACAGACTCTCTTCTCACTTCAGTGGTGGGTTTGTACTGTTTAATTTCTGTCCCCAAAGTCAACTTTGACACCTGCTTGCCATTCACAAAGCAATGCACTAAACCCCCCAAACACTTCCACACATGGCAGAGTGACAGAGAGTTCTGAACACGTTACCCACCTGATAAGATGGCATTGAAGGATATGGGACAATCACACTCTGAACCCCCCAAACACTCCCACACATGGCAGAGTGACAGACAGTTCTGAACACGTTACCCACCTGATAAGATGGCACTGAAGGATATGGGACAATCACACCTTGAATTTGATTCCCAACGTTGTTGTGTTGGCCACTGACTAGACTTTGATTCTGGGACTGCTGAACTCCAACTAAGCCCTGGTAGTTTTGCTGCTGGTTGGGCAAAATCTGGTAACCTGAAATTATACATTTAAATCTTATTTTGAAATAATGAACAGATTTTGTACACAGTTGTCAATGTGAACATACGTGTAGCATTTTCCAATGTCTTGCTAAATCCAGCACCTTCTCATAACACTGAACTTCTCATGCATATAAAAGAAGCCAACATTAAAATATATTTATTCACTTGGATTCAGCATGAAATCCTACACACACTGTTGGCAGTGCTGCTCCCACATGCGTGCAGCATTTATTCACACTGGAGTTACATGCATTCCCACCTCAGAAGCACTTGAACAAAGCATGCTGGATAATATCAACCCAACCCACTGCCTGCTGTTATGAACAAGGCCATTCCAGCACACCAGTTTGAAATTCCAGCTAAGGCCAGCTGGTACCTCAGGTGCCCAGGGGTCAGAGCATCTTGACTGCCATTCAAAACTGAATCAGCCTTCGGGACAATTAGTGTGAGGCAGGTGTGCAAATTTTTCCAAGGGGCAATTTCTACTGCAATCTGTAATGCTGAAACCAACTGGGCACTGAGAAAAATCTTCCCAGTAGAAGCCACACTGGTGTGCAGTGGAAGACCTTCTATATTCAAAGTTATCTTAGGGATAAAAAGAAAGATTTTCATATTTACCCCTCTACAGTGTCTCTACAACAGTTTGTTATTGCTTAAACTGTGTCCTTCAAAAATCACCTAAAAATCCCACCCCCCAAAGCCCAAACCAAACCACCCCAACCACGAGTGCAAAGTCTGTGCATTTATTAAATCCAACCTGAACTCCCACTTTCTTCTCTTTTAAGAAAGCCAGTAGCAGGTAACTGCTCCCATGAGCAAACACATGCAGAACACAGTCCTTGCTGTCATGTCCTGTCATACAGGTGTGCACTACTTACCCATCAGCAAACCCAGCACTGTCAGTGTGTCTGAGACAAAGCCAGTTATCGCTCCACAATAACAAAACTGGGCTTGTCAAGATGCACTGACGGCAAGAAGAGTCTGTGTTTGAGTTGGGCACGTTCACAGGCTACTGCCCTCAGCATTCCCCATGCCCCTACCTTGGCACAGAACTATAACAAAGCACATTTAGCTGCAAAAACTCACTTGGCTTTTCTTTCAACCGTGTTAAAAAAACAGGACAGTCTATTCGGAAAGTAATTCAGTTACCACAAAACACCTTTTTGTGAACAACACCCACCAATGTTCACTGATTACACCCACCCAGGTCCTCTGAACATTGTGCACCAACAGCCTCAGCTCTGCAGAAATGTCTCTATAGAAATTGCAACAATGAACACTAAAAGAAGACTGTTAATAGGATCAAATATTGCTTAGGAAAATTAAAGGGAAGAAGGTGCAGTTTGTGAAAACCAAGACAGCTATTCATTAGAAACACACAACACTATCAATATTTTCAGAGGACTAGACAAAACTTCAGAACAATACATGCTTGAAGGAGGATGAGTAATTAGAATTTTTAATAACTCTTAAGTCTGAACTGTGCACACAATCCCCTTTGTATCTGTAATAAAACAAAATGCTTAAATATGCCTTGTTCCAAAGTGCTCTGTGGTCGCTAAAAGAAGCAGAATGGGAAGTTGTTGTGTGTGACTGACACAGTCAATACACCTGCAGCCCAAACCCCTCATGTCCCAGAAATTGCCACGGAGCTGTGAGTAGTTTTTCAGCTTTTTCTGGCACTGCCAGAGACAGACATGATCAATTCTGTAACGAGAGAGAACTGGAATAACACCAATGGACTGCCATGAAGGTTCCCCAGAGCCTTCCAAAGAATGCTCTGTTTTTAGCCTCCCAGTTTCACCTCTGCATAGATGGACTGACAGAAATGCAGCTCAGCACAAACCCACACCTGCCATGGCAGGTTGTCCCATGGCACAGAAATACTCTGAAACTGCAGGTAAAAAAAAGTATGCTGCTTAATATTTACATAATTAAAAAAAAATCACTCAATATAAGAAAAGGTGATTTACAGAATACAGAAATACATTTTGTGAATAACACACTAAGAGTGAGAAACAGCCTTTATTCAAGAACAGAGGAGCAAGTACAACCACTTGGTTAACAAGCTGTGAGCTGATGAGCTTGATTACAACTATTACAACCACAGTTACTGCTACCACTGGAAGAGTTTATCCCTGGCCCTTGTGAAGCACGAGCCAGTGGCACTTCAGCTGCTGCTCCTACAGGAACTGTAGCTCAGACAGACTTTTTTAAGCTACCTGTAGTCAGGTCTTGTAGTAACTGGGCTTGCATTATCATGGCAATCAGAAATGCCTTTTTCTTAAGGACAGTTTTCTTCTCCCAACATCTTTTGGGCAACCAAAGCATTTTTATTAAAAGTGAACCCCCCCAAACCCCTCTAAAAAGGAAGGCAGGAAGCAGCTGAAAAAGAGACCGGTTCACTGTGAGAAATGTAACCCTCTCAGACAGTGTTACGGCCCCGAATCCAGCAGCTCATCAATAAAGTCAGGCCACTCCACAACATTAGACCAGAAGTGGCTCCAGTTGCCAAGCTCTGAGAAGCTGTCACCTTTCATCTGAACTGGTGTTTGCAAAGTTATTTCATAGTTAGTAACCACTTTAGGAGATGAATAAACCCCACAGCTTTTACGTAATACAAGATTGTAACTCTCCTTTCTGACCAGGCATGGTGCTGTATGAGCCAAGGAATGTGCTGCCCTTTGGCTCAGAAACAGCCACTGCTAATCAGCATCAACCACTTCAGGTGCAGCTTCATGTCGAATTAATACCAACATTAATGGTCTGAAATAAATTACAAAAGTGAAGTTTCAAATACACCATCTCCTGAGCAGTTTTCAGAACAGAAAACATGACATGGAACCTTCCATCTCTAGAATGCTGACTCAAATTTGCCTATAAAGGAGTAAATGAGAACAAGCAATGGCTGAAGAGCAGTTTGGAGATTTTCAGTTAAACTCTAATTAATGCATTTGCTGGTAAGATCCTTCTGTCTTCCATCAGTGCCAGTAAACACCAAACAACCACACAATGAACAGAGTTACAGGCTGGACTATCCCTCAGCTACTTGAACATGACCCCCTGATGTCAGGAGTACAGGTACAAGGCATGTATCAAAGCAGTGAAGTCACTGCTTGGCAACTTTATTTCTCCAGGACAGAGAGGGAAGTTTATCTGCTGACACTGCACCCACAGGCACTGAAGGTCAGTTAAATGTAAAGGGCTGAAAACAGGAGAAGGAGACTTACTTACCCAGCAGCAACCAGCCCATCCCTTTGCACCTCAGCCCCTGTGCTCTCCCACTCAGACTGTTTAGTTACACACACACTGAGCTCTGCCCTGGGCCTGTGTGTGTTCACACAGGGTGTCCCCACAACGGGCAGTAATCCCAGCTGAGCCTCAGACTTTTTGCTATTAAGTAGTCTAGGTATTAAAAATTCTGGGGAAGGAAAGCAGGTTGTGTAATACAGTTGGGTAACACATCTTTAACACCACTGGATAAAACAAGTTGCAAAACCAAGTAATTTGTTTTCCTTTGACAAAAATCTCAATATAACTTAATTTCACTTCTGAAGAGTGAAAGGTGGTGATCTATTTTACCTGCTTCGTGCAGGTACCTGTGGTACTCTAAAACTCTGACTACCATAAGTGGACATCAGATCTTGATGATTCTGCAATGAAATAATCCTGTGTAAGTTTGTGACCTGAACCTTGAGTAACAACTTCAGGTGTTGCAGCTATCGGAGCACTTCCTAGAAGAAGTGCAGAAGAGGAGCCATCCCCCTTACAGGCTGCTTCATACAACAGCTATAAAGAAATCCAGTCAATATTTGTAAAAGCTGATCTTTCATCCTGTTTCTGTAGAGCAACACATAGCTGGGGACAGGTTAGGAATTAAAAAAATCCTTCCTGAAGGGAACTCCAAAGGACACCAAGTCTAAGGTATCCAAACTAAGAGATGGTACAAAAGCCTGGTCCTTAAGGATCTCTGCCTCCAAACACCACCAATCCCTTCTGAAGGTTTTGACCATGAGTCAGGATATTACTGAGCAGTAACTTCGTTTCAGGAGTCAAGTCATAGCAATATGTTGAAGTGCAGGTTATCAGAACAATGGCAGCTACTACAGTTACAATGTGTAAGCAAAAAGACAGTCAGAAAGGAAGGACATGAAAATATGGCTTGCATTCATAGGAAGGTAACTCAAACAGTTGAAAAGACTTTACTAACTATAGGAGGAGCAAAAAACTAATTCTAACCACTTAAGTCTCATTATATATTCAATACCCTGATACCTTTAATCAAAGGCCAGAAAGAAAACAGTATGACCAGTATCTTCTGCACAGTCTATTTTCAGTCACAGTGTCTAAAGTTTGTTCAGCAGTTAAGGCACATCTCTGACATTGCATCACTTAAAGGTACTAATTCATCTTTGCATCTTACTCAAAAGTTATTTACCAAGTTAAACATTTTTAGAATTATTTAGTTCTAAACTTAAAACCCCCTATGATTAAAGTTACAGCATGAGCCACTCACAGGAAATGGCTCAAACCTCAACTTCATGCACAACTGACTCAAAGTTTTCCACCTCAGGTTAGTTGCACTTTGCATCCCATATCTGAACATCTACTTTGTCTGACATTTTACAGGAAAAATGAAAACCCAGGAGAAGACCCACACAGAGTGCTGTAATGACATGCAGAAGGAGCTGCACCCACCTGTCTGCTGGGCAGGCTGTGCCAGGGGCTGGCTCTGCTGGGCGCTGTAGTGCACGGACACGGGCCGGTACTGCGGGCTGGAGTGCGGGTACTGCCCCGGGGCACAGTAACAGGCTGGCATCTGAAACAACAGCTGGGCATCACTGCCTGCAGCCTCGGCAGGGCACACATCCTCGGGCAAAGCCACCACATCATCAAAGGATTGTTAGAGCTTATTAAAGGGAGCAACCCATGTTACATAGTTGAGTAATAAAAAATCACTTACACCACATAAATTCCCTCTTTAACAGCCCATTTCTTTTACTTTCACTACAGAAGGAACAAGCTCCCAATTTCCACAAAGAAACTTCTGAGACACAAGAAAACCAAGCAGAACATGAGTTTTACCAGCTAAGATTACACAGGAAAACTTGTGTGATTGTTGCTCCTCAAGTAAACCGAAGGCATTAATTTCAAAGCCCTTGAGGCAGAAAGACCCAAGCCCAGAGTAAATGCGCAGAGCTGAGTTAACAGGGAGCCCCAGCCCCTGTGAGCAGCTCAGGGACAGCAGAGCAGCCCCAGGCTGTCAGGATGGGACAGAGCCCCCGTGGGGAACGGGACAGAGCCCCCATGGGGGATGGGACAGAGCCCCCGTCGGGACAGGACAGGGCCCCAGTACGGACGGGACAGGGCCCCTGTCGGGATGGGACAGAGCCCCCGTCGGGATGGGACAGGGCCCCAGTACGGATGGGACAGAGCCCCTGTTGGGACGGGACATGGGACAGAGCCCCCGTCGGGACGGGACAGGGCCCCAGTACGGACGGGACAGGGCCCCAGTACGGACAGGACAGAGCCCCGGTACCTGCGGCACAGGCTGCTGCACGTATCCCTGCTGCTGGAGCACGGGCTGGGTGACTGGGTGGCTGGGTGCCGAGTATCCTGGGGCAGACACGGGCTGGGCAGAGGCCGGAGCAGCAGTCAGGATGTAGCCAGGCTGCTGGGGCGGCTGCAGCACCACCGTGGACTGGAACAGGGTACCGGGAGGCTCCGCGGCCTCGGCCGGCGGCTGCCGCGCCAGGCTCAGGTGGCTGAACTGGGAGCCCAGGTTGTCTTGCTGCACAGGGCAAAAACCAGGAAAAACGACATTTGCAAATGTACATTCAGGAAAAAAAAGAATAAAACAGCCAAACACCTCAGCAAGCTTCAGGCAGCAATGTCTCAGATTACTGTGCAGTAGCAACAGCAGCCAAAGGACAACAGGAAAGGAACTCAGGAGTGAATTTTCTTCAGGACTGACAGGATGAGAGAACACCCACGTTCAGAGATTTTGCTCTTCACTGCAAATATTCAAGTTTTGGATCTCACCTGCCTCTATCTAGTCATTGTGAGAACTCAGTTGTCAAAAATAAAAGTCAGAATTTGTGTCACTAACAGTTTCTGACTGGACTTCAAAGCTTGAGTGAAAACATCCAACTCCAGTTAAAATAGCAGAAGGCATTAGTAATTGCTAAAGTAATTTCTGGTTTTAAGAGCTTAAGATAATAAGGCTCTAATTCTGAGTTACAAAGTACATTATTCTAACTAGGTATTATTCTACATGCAAAGATTAATTATTTTTTCATCTGAAATCAAGTAACAACTGCAAAATGTGTGTCCCAGTGGTTGCCCTCTGCCTGTCTGTCAGTAACAGCTGAAAAGATGACACTGATTGCACCGAGCTCTGCAGGAGTCCTGGGGAACCTGAAACTTCCATTTCTTTAACCCTGAGCTGCTTTTCTTCACAAGCAATTCAGCATCAAATTAGCAATATCCTGGAAATCACAATGGATCACTAACTAGTACTGCCCTTCTTGTGCTAAATGGGAAGATTGGGTTCATACTCCCAAGTGGACTCTGCAAACATGCAGGAACATTAAAACTATTTTAAGACCACTTGATTTTCTCTTAGATCATTCTGAAGATAGGAATTAATCAGGAAAAAGTAAATGCAAGCTCCATCTTTTACTGATTAGCTGTGTTCATATTTTATGATGAATTTTTCTAGTTTCCAGGCTAAAGATATTCTTAATTACTGCTGGAAATATGAATTTGCACCTAAACCCTAATTTAGAACATCTTTATAGTATAAAAAGCCCTATTTTCATTAGCTCAGTAATCTAACTTTGGCATTTCACTTCTTTAATGGTGCCTGTTAATGCAACTATAATGCTTTTCTACACTGGATTTTGCATTCTGCCTTTCAGGATACTGAGTTTAGAGAGGCTGGCTCCTTGGTACTCAGCTACTCCATGAATCCTGTGTCTCATCTCAGCAATACGGGGGGGAAAGTAAGATGAAAGGCTCATGGGTCAGGAAAATTACCATGATGGGCCAGCAAAATAGACCTGACTTGGGGAGGGCTAATTTAATTTATGCCCATTAATAATAGAGTAGAACAGAGAGAAATAGAAACAAAACTAAACCAGCTTCACACAACCCACTTTTCCTCAGGCCTCCTCTTGTTCTGCCTTCTCTTTCGAGTATTCATGGAATGGGGAATGGGGCTTCCAGTGAGTTCCCAGCCATGTCCCTCCTCCTGCTCCTTCCTCCTCATGTGCTCCAGTGTGGAGTCCCACCCATGGGATACTGTCCCTTCATGAACTTCCTCAATGTGGGCTCTTCCCACAGGCTGCAATCCTTCAGGAAGTGGCTCCTGGTCTCTTCTCACAGAAGCCACCCCTGCCACAATCACCCAGCACAGACATGGACTCACTGGAGTATTAGAGAAGTCTGGGGAGCTTTAATTTTTGACCTGGACTCCAGTCCAGATTCTGCCTTGGGTAACAACTCTCCTTTAATGAGTTTCAGTTTCAGTTTGTGTGGGCTTTCTTTTTTTTTTCCTCCATCTTTTTAGGATAAGGTATTTAATTTCCAGCTTCTACATATTAAACAAGGGATAGTAGTGAAGTGGGAGTGTTAAGGGCTATGTCAAAAGGCTGCAAAAGGTAAGCTCAAAAAAACAGAGCAGGTGATCCCTCAAAATGTACAAACTAAGGTTCAGCAGAAGAAGGAGCAAAGAAACAAGAAGCAATGCAAAGAAGTTAATCCAGAGACATAAAAAGGTACTGAGTGGCTAACAAAACAACAGCACTGAAAAACTTTATAAAGTTTCCCTTTATAAAGGGAAATACTGTATCTCTAAATATAGAGGTATACAAATGTAGCCTCAATTGCATATTCCTGCTGAACTTGAAATGTTCACATCTCAGGTAAGATGCTGCTGTGATTGCAAAGCCAGTCACTACCTGGTGCCACACACCACTCAAACAACAAGCAAAGGGCAGCAGCACTGCAGATTAACCCAGGCAGGAGGCAGAGAAGAGAAGCTGTAATACCACAGAGTATTGCTGCGTGGAGGAGGCTGGCAGGAGCGGGGGTGGGAAGGACACTGCGGAGTACTGGACAGGCTGGGAGGAGGGCTGCAGAGCCCGCAGAGGCTGCAGAAACAACAGGGTGGAAACAAGGTTAACATCAGAGTAACAGAAGTGAAAACAAGTCTTTTGTAACAGGAAAAAGCAACTATGCTCCAGAAAAGAAACTCAAACAGAATGGACACTGCTTTTTTTAAAATCTCTACACTGCATAGAGTTAAAGCAGAAGTAACTTGGAATATCTCAGGCTCCCAGAAGAAATATGTGATTTATGTAATACATTATATTATCTCTAAGTCAGCAAATTGCTTCTATTTAACATTTACTGTTTCCTTCAGAGAGACTTCTTTTAATTATAGATTAGAAGCTATACATGCATTTTAAATACAAGCTCCTTCAAAGCATCTAAAGGCAGAATGAATTTACTGCTAACCACAGATTCAAACACATAACTTTCATTTATTCAACAGCACTAAAATATTTTCTCTAGACTGTGGTATTTGAACACCAGAGGGGTATCATTGCTGACAGTGTTTCAGGCAGTTCAACTCCAGCATCCATTGAGAAGTCAATGAGAGAATTAGTAAAGAATTTGTGAAGAAAACAACAAATACCAGATATACCCTTCTGTGAACTAGAGGAGCAAATGAGCCTTTTTCAAACAGACCAGCTCTGCTGTGGCATACACAGGTATCTCAACAGAAGTTTTAAGCAGGAAAAATGAACACAGGTAACAGTTTAGATGGAACTCTATAAATAACTTCTTGATAAAATATAAAACCCATCTGCAAATACCACAGCAGACTATCCCAGTAGCTTGGTGCCTGAAATGGCTGCTGTGGAAAGGGGCAGAGCCTTCCCTTCCCCTGCACTTACACACTTTTTGCCTTTCTTCTCCTTCTAGGGCTAAGGTGATGCTTTGTCTGGCTTGTTTTATTGAATTTCTCTTGCCCAAGACAAGGATAAATACCTACACCCTGCACTTGCATGTGCAGTGTGTCAGCAGAGCGGCCAAAGTGCTCCTGCAGAGACACTGACGCCCTCCCAGCCCTCAGCTGCCCCTGCTGTGCCAGGACTGTGGGATCCCCGGGGCTGGGCAGTGACCTCCAGGCTAACTGTGGTGCTGTGAGTGCCCCCCAGAGCCCTCCCTGTCCCACCCTCCCCGTGCCAGGACACCTGTGAGAGGAGGGGGTTTGCCGGGGGCTGCGGAGCCGCGCTGGGCAGGGGTGGCTGCTGGGCAGGGCCAGGCACTTGGGTCCGAACAGGCTGCTGAGGCAAGGGAGGGTTGTACACCACGGGAGTGCCGTCTGGGTTCAGGAATGGCTGCCCTGCAAGGTGGAACAGAACACACACAGCCAGTTGCACTGCCTGAGCTTGGAGAAAACAGACAAATACATTGACACTAGGCAAAATGGATAAAATAATAAAATCATATCAAAAATAAGTGACATCATGCTGGTTTAGATGACAAATTTATGCCAAATCCCCACAACCATGTTTGTAACAGCAATGAATACATGCAGTTAAAAACCAAAACATTTAAGCTAAACAAAGATACCCAGATAAATATTTGCTGTATCCTCCTTGTCCTGAAACCTGATTCTTAACCAAGTGGATTGAAAAGGACTGCAGTAATAAGGGAAAACCCTACTAAAACACTATTTTAGGACTTTTTAAAAATTAGTCTTCTTTAATCAATTTGAACACCAATCAGAACACAGGAGAGTTTAAAGGCAAACATTTTTTAAAAATTATAAAAGCAATAGCTGCCCTGGTATTCCCATGGCTGCTAATAAGATTACTGTTGAAGGACTCTCTTCCCCTATTCTTAGATGAATTGGTTTTCAGCTTTCAAAATAAATACCCCAGTATTAGCATCCTACTTAATAATTTGCAAATTAATATTACACCAGTGGGCTAACAAAAAAATAGGAAAATAAACTGCTTAGAAGTAAATTATAGACAAACAGTGATTTATTTTTGTGCCTGGGCTGGGGAAAAACCAAACAAATCCAGGGAACGAGAGCCTGGCTGACAAGGACCTGTGTCCACCTGCTTCATGACATGTCCTGCACTGGCTTATTTGGATGCTTAAGGCCTAAATACTGATGTAAACCTTTATCTCCTCTGGTATAAATGTATCCTTGTCTGAGATTCTTTCCAGAAAGGTATAAACTGAGACTAAATAAAGCCTTTGCCACCTAGCCAGAGTCCTGTCAGAGGACATTAGTGCTCCTCCAGACTTCTCAGTCCCATCATGTTTAAATGCAACTGGACAACAGAAAAAGTAAGTTTCTGAAAAAAGGATTGAGGAATTAATAGGAGAGACAGACAGGGAGCAACAACAGGCTCACAAAAATACACTAAATATCATGCAGGTGGTCAGGTGAGACTCAATTCAAGTTTCTCTTTAATGCTCAAGAACTGGGAACGTTCACAGAAACAGGGAGTCAGATTTTCTGATTCCCTTCTGCCAATTTCTGCTCATCACTGGAGTTTAACTTGTTCCTTGGAGTGTCTGAGTAAGAACTGTCTTTTCCTAATTACCCTCTTCAGCTAATGAGAACAACTCTGCCGGCCCCGGTTATGGGAGGCTCTGGCACAAACTGAGAAACCAGACTCTGTCTGTGGAACTGCCATGTGGAACAACAAAGCCAGAGGAACAACTGCAGAATATGATCATTCCAGTGCATCATAAATCCAAGATTATCTGCACCCAAATGTTCCTCATTCTGCAAGTGCACTTTGCCTTCCATTAGACACTCATTAGACACTAACATAATTATAAAAGACTACTAATGAACCTGGCTTTAAGATGACAAATAAATCCTTCTCCAAATCCAAGGGCTGTCTATGAAAATTAAGTCCTCTGGCAACTCATTTGTAACCAAATTTTTAGCAACTGATTCATATTAAGGAGAAGGAAATTTATCTGTTTCAATGTTAAATCTTCCAGTTATAGAAATTATTTACTAACTTATCACTTTAACAAGCCCAAATATTTAGTCTAAAACATCCTGTGCAGTTAAATTCAAATATAGTAAAGTCCACCTACAGGATGATGGTAAATATATCCTGTGGTATTGACTTTCTTTTCTGCAAACTAAAATTAAAATATAATAATTGCCCAAAATTATTTTTACATAAAAGTAAATTAAAATGTCCAAATTTCCCTAATCTCTACAATAAACTAAAAGTTTGCCCACAGGATGCTAACTCATCACTTTTCCCAGACAAGCAGTCACGTACCCCCTGCATTTACATTATGGAGTATCCATTTCCCACTACCTACTGAACATATCCGTGTTGGCCAATGACACCAACATTGATTTAATCCTGTTTTAAATGGACAAACAGAAGCTTAGAAATGGCAGGTCAGCTCATGGTTCTGTCTTTCACTGGTGTTAAGTCAGTCATGAGCACAGGGACACAAGAACATGTAGCAACAATAGAAATAAAGGATGATAAATTCTTCCCAGTCAACATGAATCCTTTCCCAGGCTCTATCCCCTGACTGAAACAGTTTTATAGTAGCTGGGAAAGACTTTTGCCTTGCCTGAAAAGAGCCAAAACAATCAGTTTAAGTTATTCTGTGTTCTGGATAATAAATCATAGCATTTGCATATTTTGTGCAAGTCACTTATTAAAATTTCACGTTTGTTAAAACTCTCCTAGAGAGAATCACAAAGTTTACTGATCCCTTTGATCCAACAGTCAACCTTTCCTGGGGGTGTTTGTGCTGGAGAAGAGGAGGCTCAGAGGTGACCTCAGCACTGTCTGGAACTACCTGAAGGGAAGTTCTAGCCAGGTGGGGGTTGGTCTCTTCTTCCAGGCACTCAGCAATAGGACAAGGGGGCACAGGGGGCTCAAGCTCTGCCAGGGGAAATTGAAGTTGGAGAGCAGAAAAAAATTCCTTCCAGAGAGAGTGCTCAGGCATTGGAATGGGCTGCCCAGAGAGCGGGTGGATTCCCCATCCCTGGAGGTTTTTAAACTGAGATTGGACATGGCACTGAGTGCCATGATCTGGTAAAGGGACTGGAGCTGGAGCAAGGGTTGGACTTGATGATCTCGGAGGTCTTTTCCAACCCAATCGATTCTATGATTCCTGTTAAATTAAGTGCACTGAATGAACACAAGCACAGGAAAAAAACCAAAGAGGAAAAGAAAGGACACGGGACGACAGTGACAGTGTGATGCAAACACTCGTGCACTCCCCAGCTCTGTGTAACACACACCCACGAGGGTACCAACCTGTTTGGGGGTTGACCAGCACACTGCCAGGAGGGATGCCTGCCGCTTCCAAGGGAAGCAGAAAGAAGCTACTGCCAGCAGGTGCCACTTGGCCACTCATGCCACCATCAAAGGAAAGAGAGTTACTAGTGCTGGCAGCTGGGTAGACGGCAGGAGTGCCAGGGGAGGGCTGGCTTAGGGCTGGCACGGGCCCGGGCTGCTGGGTGTGAGAGAGAGAACCCGTGGAGGACCCTACACTACTAGAAGACTCTGAACCTAGGAAAGGAGTAACGAGAAATGGTTTTACCTCGAGACAGAGACATCATGCTCACTTAAAACATACACTTGTAAGTGCTCACCCTTAAAGCTCAGCATTAAGCACATGACTCAACAGCAGCATTTCCAGTGAACTCCCCCTTCATGTTCCCTGGAACAGCCTCACAAGGGTCAGTTCAGCACTGCTTTGCACTGCAAGGGACGGCTTTCACTGCCATCTCTGGTTTTGGGGTCAGAACATTTATGTTGGTACATCCAGAATTCCTGTAAGTGATTGGTCCCTACTCCAGAATGATGGATGTACATGAGGATTGGATACACCTGTGCAGGTCAGGGGCAATGCAGATCGCTGTGGATAACCAGCTAAATCCACGTGCTGTGCACACACAGCCTGCAGGCAAACAAGGAGCAGCTTCTTTATATTACTGATGTCAGAGATCTTCTCTGACTCACCTGTTGGACAATCTGCAGAACATTACAAGCCACAAAACTATTTTTTTTCTCCTCTGACAATTTTCAGGCTGAAATCACGAATACCTCTAGAGACAATGAGGGTAACGTGGGAGCTTCAGCCTGGCTATATGCAACTATTCAAATTTCAAAAGGAGTATCAAACAGCCAATTGAAATCAATAATCATTTTACAGCTGTGACTGACCATAAACATTGCAAGGCAGTGGAGAACAAGACCCTGAGCTTCCTGAAAGCCAACACATGCAGCCAAAGCAATATTCCAGGAGCCCAATATGGAGAGGTCTGTGGAACTGCTGATCCCAGATCACTCTATACCTAGGGCTCTAGGCATAAAGCTTAGGGAATCAGAGGAAGTGTAATGATACTTGCAGCACTTGGAAACAGAATATAGTTGTTTAAATTAAAGATCTCCTCATTAGCAGCCTCTATACAAACTAGAAGAGAAAGTAAGACTCAAAGCACTCTGATGGAATTTCTTTGCTGTTTGAAGCTACTTTGCAGTCCTTCATAAAGCTGTAACTCCTCCGCTTGTCCTTATAAAGAGAGCCCAGCTTGAAGCACTGACTGATGCTATTGGCCTTTTTCTATTGCTGGAAAAAGTGAAAATCAAAGGTATTAATTATAAACTGTGCAAACCAGCATATCCCAGCTCTGCCAAAGCAGCTTCACCTGCCAGAGTTACTTGGGTTGGATTAGTTTGCAGGTGTGTTCCCTTCTAGATTATGTAGAGAGGTCAGGCCAAAGCCCTTGTAACCAAAGGCAACGACATCCTTCATCCAAATGAACAAACCCCATCTCAACATGTGCCAAGGCACCACAACCTGGCACTGCAGTGAAGCACCAACCATCAGGGCAGGCATTCCAAACTTGGAACGTTCTCAGAATGACAAAATAAACTTTCCAGCAAAATTTTAGGACACCATTCATATTTTTTAAATTTAGACAATAAATATTTCTAAGACTGTATTTTATACACATTGTCAGGTTGCAGTTTCTTTTCGAGCTGTGCCAGATAACAGCATTTCTACATTGCTAAGTGAAGTAACTCCATGTGATGGCATAGTTTTACAGCACATGCAGAAGCACCTTGAAATCTATTTTTTGATATAAATATGCAACAAACAGGATTTGTAACTGTTTTACTGCATTAGGATATAGCAGTGTGGCAATATACCTAAAAGGTAGTGGTGGTTTAAGGGAAAGCAAAAAAATTTGAACAGATCCTTATTAGAAACAAGTTTTATGAATAAGATCAAAGCCAATATTAATGAGGCATGCAATTACATTCTGATTTTTTCAGTTCTACTTTAAAGTCTGAAGCAGTCCATCCCCATGGATTACAAGCCCCAAAATTCTCCACAACCAAATTATTGACTGGATCAAATTATGTTGGCTTTTGGGATACAAATATTTACTACATTTCATTTCTGACCCACAGATGATTCATATCCATACTTTCTGAGATTTTGTCTTCACATTAGTTGCAAGTTAACACACCTCAAACCCAGACTCTTACGAGTTTTTTTGCCTAACATTTCTGAATCTTAAACAGCACACTTTGTTCCACTGACCTAATTTCTCAGCAACCTAAAAACTGAATAAGCATTTTAATGACATTCACTGGAATTTAACAAAAGCAAGATAACACAAGAACTATAACTACCAATTCTGAGGCTTTAATGCTGCTTTATCTGAGCTACTAGGATAACAGTGCAGTTTCTTAAGTGTACAAGGCAGCTTTGCCACAGTGGAAGTGGAGAGCTGAACTCCAAGTATTTTATATAAAGAAATTTATGGTGATGTTTTTATCAAATCCTTTGTACAAGATAAAATGGGTTCGGCTTCAAACCACCTACAGTGCATGTGAGAATTCCACTTCCCAAGCAGATCAACCTGTGCTGTACCTGTCTTGGACAGCCTGCCCGTGCTCTTGCTGCTGCCAGAGCTGTCCCCCCTGGTGAGCACCGAGATGCCACTGAAGCTGCTGGCCTTGGTCACCGCCGGCTTCAGGTTGCGCAGGGAGCTGTCGGAGTCGGTGCTGCTCCAGGGCCGCGGCTCGCAGCACTTCAGCTCGTTCTCAGTGCTGCTCTGGTGGCTGTTGGCTGATCGCCCCGAGGTCTCCTTGTTGATCCTGGGAGTTACAAACAGAACTGTTAGCACCAATTGCGAAACAAGGGAAAAGAAAACACAGAACAAGAAAGAAGTGAATGCATGCAGAATACAGGGGGATTTTAGTGATTTTAAAGAAAGTATCAAATACCTAAGTATCTGTCGTCTTTGTTGGGTACTATTAGTTTCTTCCTCCTGGATTCTGTTGACATTTTAATAAGATAGCTTAATATTTATTAAGAAAATAGGAAAACAAAACAGAATTAAACGGCAAATTTTCTTACCTTTTATCAGTGAAATAATTCTCTTGGGAACACAGGGACTGAGGGGCAAAGAAGCGCAGAAATTAATATGAATGGCATCTGGAACCCCTACTATGGTAAATGGTAAATTATATAGATGTGGTATACATGTACACGGTAAATTTATATGCCAAAGGAAAAGGTAATTTCATATCCTAAAGCCCATTCTTTGTGTTTGAAACTAAGGTGGACAAAAAGAAATAAATGAGCCTCTCAGAGCTCATTACTGCCTCTTCAGAACAAGAATGTGGTTTGGACGCCCAAGTCTACTGACCAATGCCCGAAGATGTGGGTTATTAAAGACATATTTGTTCTGTTTTAGTCAATGTAATCACTCCTTGCAATTGAAAAGCAGCTTACAAAGCTGTCCTACTGGGTATCTCCAGTCATGGGGTGAGACTGGAGATTCCTGACCAAAATTTCATGTGGGACCTGAAATGATTTTAGTGTGACTATTTAAAACGTGCTTGCTATAGATACAAGTGAGAGAAGAGGTTTTTCTTTGCTTGTTTTTTCCCTTTTTTAACCACTGCTCTGAGCAACAACTGAAATGATTGCAGTACCAGAGCTGTGTGACTTAAACTGCAGTAAGGGGCAAAACAATGCAAAGGGCAGAAGTGCATTGAAGTAGGTGGTGCTACAGAACACACCAAAGCAGTTCCTGAAGGTCACTTGGGTTTCACACAGCAGTGATGTGAGGAAACAAGACTTCTCAGTAACTTCAATGTAATTTAAAACTTATTCAGGCCACACTAATGAGTCTTATCTGCTCAGTCTCCTCCAGAAACAGAAATTTTCCTGGAAAGGAGCATACTTTAACAAACCCACATGTGTCTCTATGTGTGTGCAGTACTCACAGAAAACAGTGAAAGGTTTTCTTTGATACATACATCTTGTGCAAATATTCTTTCTCTGGCTCTCTGATATTCTTCTTCACGTTCTTCTATGGATTTACTTCTTCTGTCATCTTTTAATCGTATCCTCATCTAAAGTAAGTGATACAGTGTCAACTTCTACAGGAAAATAGTATGAATACAGCCAAGTACAGCAAGGGGAAGGGAACAAGATGTGTGTCCTTTACCTGGTTGTCATCTTTGTCTAAACTAGAGTTATCTCTTTTAAGGATGTACCGCTTCTGGAAGTCATCGCTCTTCTCATCCTTTATATGCTCACAAAACTTTTGGTCAGGTCTGAGGAAAGTTGTTACAAAGAAAGATTTATGGTTTCGTAAACATACACTGCACAAAGTGGAACAAACCGAAATATACTCAAGAATAATGTTAAATATACTTAATAATCTAACTGAAGTCATAGATTTTGGCTGTCCAGGCAATGGAAAAGATGAGGTGCAACCCCTGACAAGTCCTGTTCCTGAAGCAACAAACCTGCTCCCAGAAAACCTCTTCCTCCTTCAAAGCTTTTGCTGCAATTCCCAGTTAAGGTGGCAAGCAAACCCCATGCCCTTGGGGAATCAGGAGTGCTCTGGATCCCGACTGGTGCCATGCAAGGGAGACTGGGCATGCATGGAAGTGCAGACAAGTGCTTGCTGCTAGAGCTGCAATACCTCAGAGTTCATTTCAAGGGAAAACAGAAGACAAGAAGATAGAGGAGAAAGCACTGAAACTTAGAGACTGCTAAAACACAGTTAAGTAGAAATAAGTAAGAGAAGAACAGTACAGTGCAGGCAAGCAAGAGCTTCACACGATCATAGGGAGAGGGTGAAACAACAAACTATAGATATTGTTTTGGTATCTTATCTACTTTGTGAAAGAAAAAGCACTATTTTGCAAACTTTTGTTATCAAAAAGAGATACCTAGACAATAAAACTACTGCTATCACAAGAGAAGAGCTCAGACAATCAGGAAATATTTGCCTAATGGGACACAACCCAAATGTACACTCTTCTCTCTTTCTGTTCTTTATTCATTGCCGAGGACATCTGAGTAGAGTCAGGAGGGCCATTGCCACAGAACAGCCAGCCCTACCTACTAGTCACTGGCTGCCCAGGCATAATTAGCAGGCATTTCAGAGAACCTTTAGACTGTCTTACCTCTTTCTTTTAAAGGTCTCTGAATTTACTGCCCTGCAATCACCAACTCCCACTCCACTGAGTCGTCCCAGTGAGCACTGGGTGGTTGATGTCAGAAACATCACTGAGCGGCGATGGAGCCGGGACCTGCCTATGAGGAAAAGGTAAGTTGGGCTTTATTCCACATGGAGCACATCTCCAAGGTTTTCTTTCTAAATTCTTATTTTATATCCAAAGAGATTTAAAATAAGAATATTGAAAACATCGAGGATCCTTATGTCTGCAGGTTAGATGAAATGCCTGCTAATTAGTAACTACACCTACAGGGGTTTCCAGAGGCCATCAGCTACTTAAATAGGGGCTAAAAATGAGGCAGGGAAACGAAATCATCTTTTATTAGTTCTTATTCCACAACTGAAGTGATAGACCGACGCTTCAGTCTAGAGATGCTGGTCAATGCAAGGGCAACAAATTCAAAATGTTTGGCTTTTTAAGTCAGTTTGGAGAAGGCACAGCCAAAGCCAAAGATACATAAATAACACAAGTATTCTACATGTATTAGGCTCTATATATTTTTCTAAAAACTATTTACCTCAGTGAAATTTCAGTGTGGTATGTAATTTCAGTTCTACTGACTTTATAACTAGGGTGGATAATTAGATTTTTTTTTCTCTGCAGTGAGCATATCTAGAGACTGGGATTAGGATGCAGGCACTGTAAACTCCTGTTTTCATGTTCAAAAGCAACAAGAAATGGTGTCAGGCAAATGCTTTAAGTTAAAATTAGAAACTAGGTGGCATAAATATGTCAACACATTAGACTTGTCTTTCTGGAGAGAATGAGGAGACAGAGCAAGTGCAGAGAACAGAGAGAACAGGTGGACCCTCTGAATGAAACCCTCAATTCTGCCCAGGTTTTGGGGTTGCTGTGGCCCCAGTGTTCCCCTTTTTGGCACTATGCATTTTCCTAGGGGGTTTTCCAAGAACTCCCCACGTCTCACAGCAAAGTCCCATGCCATGGCTTGTTGACACTTCCAGTGCTGTCTGTCCTCCCTGCTATGTTTATGTGTAAGGCCACGTGAGATCTGTAAGCAGCATTATTCCAACGGATGAACAACTTCAACACCTGAATTTTCCCAGTAGAATTTCCCAGTACAAAAGCCAAAGTTGTGCAAGTCTTGTCCCCTCCCTTCACCACATCAGAAATGACCCTGCTCTAAGATAAGGCCTGGTCCTGCTTTCCAAAAGAAACAAAGAATGTACTTTGTACACTGCACTGGTGTAAATCTTTTAACAATTAAATAGTTGATATAAATTCCTATTTCATAGAAGCAAAGTTAGCAATGCCCCAGAGAAGCAACAAAAATTCTTAACTTAGAGGTGACATCCTTTATTCCCCAGGGGAGTTTGAACATGAAACAGATGACATTGCACTGGAACATGAACAGTAAAGACCTCACAACCACCTCTCCTTGATGCCTGTTCCCAGCAAGGAGACAGACCCCACCTGCTACAGCATCGCTGCATCAGATATCCCAAGGGTCAGATCTATGCATCAAAATGTTTTTTCAAGACTTTCACACTTACATTCTTGTATTGCTAGTTTTATTTACTATGACTGACTTCCCACTCTGGTCCACGTTGTGCTCTAATCCAAAGTAAGCAGCTACCCTGTGCAACAGCATTCTATGGTAAGATGTCATGGGGGGAAACTTTTTTCTTGGAACTCTGGAAGAAAGGAACAGTAGCTTTATTAAATAAACAGGAACACTCTTGAATTCTTTTTTCCTATGAGAGTACAGTACTTACTCATTATTACCAATGAAATCTAAAATTTCCTGTTCTAATTTCAGCAGCATCATTCTGTCCCTGAAAATAAAAACACAGCAACTCACATATGAGACACTCCAATAACTGTGGTTGTACTCATCTTAGGGACACACAGATCACAGCTGTGACCAAGGGGTGATGGCAGACTGTAAACGGGACCACCAGGTGTCAAATGCAGCATTTTAGGACAAAGTAGGCTTTGGTTTTGCTAAGCTATATTGCCCTGAATCTTCCCAGTGAAATGTGCTGTTCCAATCCCACAGTACAAAGACCCTCCAAGAAGTCTCTGCCCAGGAGACTCAAAAGAGAGCACAGTCACTGAGAAGAGAGGCTGCAGGAGGAAGGGCAGTGCCCAGTTGTGTGCTGGGCACTGGGAAGTGCAGAGGCCTCAGCTGGCCCTTCCTTGGGCAGGCAGCACATCAGGGTGCCACAGACACAGGGACAGGCCTCTGGGCACAGGAGGCACAACACCAGCAGCCAGGGGGCAGAGCTGGCACGTGGGCAATGGGATGAGCGACTGGAAATGCAAAGGTGGTAGAAATGAACACTATCCTTGGAACTGCTTGTGCTGGTTCTCATGAACCATTGACATGCAAAGGAATTCACTGCTGCACAGTTCGTAATTGTGCACATCACACAATTAGGCTTCCCAGTTAATGTGCAGGCAAACCCATGGAGAGCTGCACCTACAATTCCTGACTTCCACTAGGATTGCTTTATCACTTCAAATAGGAACAACTTAAGTGGATTGCAGAGGTCTGTCCTTCTAATTTTACTCTACAGGACTATGGCTTTGGCCCTGTATTATGGCTCATCTTACAATTTTTGCCAAAGAAATGGAACTCCAATAAATTATTGCATTGGAAATCCCAATTCTAATATGGATGAATAACAAATAGCAGAGAAACAGCTTTTGTGCCAGAGCACAACTGCACCCAGTTAATCTCTTGGCTTGCACACACAGACACAAACCCAGTCCAAGCCCCCACTGAGGGAAGGACAAAGGAGGCAGCCTGTGACACTGCAAACCTCAAACCAGAGCAGGGCAACCCTGCTGCTAACAAAGGATGGACTTGGATGAGGTCAGGTTTGGTTTCTGAGGTGCAGAGCGAAAATCTCTAACTATAGTTATATAGTACAGCTTAAAAAATGGCTTTATCTATAAATACAGTGCAAGACAGGTTAGAGTCAGAGAGGCAGTTTGGTCTCTAACAAGCAAGTTCTTAGAGAGTACAAGTTTCAGAGGCATTGTATTAAAGACCCTTCAGGGAGAGAACTGCACACAGACTGAACACATTATTTGCATATTCAAGATTAAAACCGTATTTAAACCCTTTCAGTGTCCTGAACCTGGGCTCAAAAACATCCCAATTACAGAGGATGGATGTTTGAGACAGCCTGTGCAACATCAGCTCATCCTGGATAACTGACATGGTGTTAGACATGTGAGAGGGGACAAAAATGAAACCACAAATGAAAACCAGGTAGTGTGACACCTCAGGCAATAAGAAGAAAGAAAAACATGAAGAAAGTTAACATTAGGCCCTCTTACCTGGGATTGTTTTTCAATGTATTTACTAAAAATTCATGAAGATCTATACCAGTGGAATCTGTATATTCTTGGCTAGAATCTAAGGGAAAGGGGGAAGAGAGCAAAATCACACTCTGGAGAAACACTAATAATACTTTTTTTCCCCCCAATTATTGCTGAACAGAATATAAATGGATCAATACTATATAACTATTAAGCACAGTATTCCCAAAATTAAACACTTCCACCCACTATCCCCCACTGATTCCAGGTAATACAGAAGCAAAAGCTTCAGTGACACCACCAGTCTATTAACAATGGCTATAGATTGCAGTGTGTCATCCTGACACACCTGATTTCCACCAATATCCACATTCCCTCAACGCCTGTGCACCAGTCCATCTTGTTTAAAGAAATACTGTAATTCAGACTGTAACAGTTTAACCTGCACAAAGTGTTGGTTTGTATCACTAAAAATCCTTGTTCTGTTAGCCTTTGCTTTTGTCATGTTTAGCTTTTTTCAAAAACATCTCACAACCTTCAGCCTCCTTTCAGGTTTCAGTGAGTATTCAGAAAGTATTCAAAGTCACACACTGTCCTCTAAAATCTGACCCTGAAAGAAATTATTTAACACCAAATCTTCCCTTACAGGAGCACCTTCGAGTTCCAGGTATTGGAATTCAAACCAACAGGTGTTTTAACAGTATTTTTGGAAGCAGATTTCTTCCAAGAACTACTTATGGGTTAACTTAGTCTAAACATAGTTAGGCACAACTCAAACTTGTGCCAGGCCCCAGTCTGAGCATTTAGGGTTTGGGATTACTCTTGATTCTGAGAAGTGGATGGGAAAAAAAGGCCATGCCTGGTAAAACAACTTCAAGATTCAATGATTATTGGCTTTAATTTTCTTGATTTGCAACTGAGCAATGATTTAGTTATAATTACTAGAAGACTGATGCTTAAATTCCATAATTTTCTATTTTAGCACATCCTATATTAGGAAGCAATGAACCTCCAGAGGAGATATTGGATGAATTTAGAACAGCCACCTCTACCACAGGCATTTTGTCACTTTGCTCTTAACTCCTCCTCATCATCACTCTGGGTGTTTGTGGGGGTTTTAAGGCAGCATTTCAAATACTGAGATTTCTAAAGGCAGGTAAAATTCTCCATCCCAGTGCTTTTTATTTCCCAAATACCTGGGTGCCAGCTGGGAGAAGCTGCACTGAAATGCCACATGAGGAAGGCCTTGTGGAACTGCAGGAACGAGGTGACAAGTGCCACCTGTCTCCAAGAGCATTCTGTCTTTAAAGGTATTTCCTACACACTGTTTCATCTAAGGTATTTGGATAAACACTCAGGATGTTTAAAGCAAGAGCTGTACAATGATTTGCCAACTCAAATGCATAAGGTTTTCTACCTACAGGAGGCATTGGGGGTAGAATGGACAGGAACTGGCTCATGTCTTTAACTTTACAGCTCTCTTTCAGATTAAAAGCTAAATATTTTCAGCAGATAGACCAGATCTTCAATTCAGAATGCAATAATATCTTACTGGAAATATAAGACTTGTCCTTTTTATTGATGTAGTTCCACCTTTACTCCAAAACTTTGTAAACAAAATTCTAGGTACTGTCAAAAGTAGAGAACAGGGGCTCCTGTTGAGTGGAGCTCAGAAACAGTAAAACAGTAGCTGTGTCATTCCCACTGAGTATCACTAGTCCTGTCAGGTCTGGGAATAGACAGGAACCTGCACTGACCAGTACAGAGTTTTCCCAAGAACACCTGGACACAGCTGAGGCACCACAGCTGCAGCTCTGCTGGTCTGCACGGCCAGGAGGGCCAGAGGAAAAGCTGGAGCCTGGAAAGCTCCGTGTCCTCTGGGACCAGTTCCTCCTCCAGCCCAAAAGTGCCTCATCTACTGGCTTCAGTTTCAGAAACAAACAAAAAAATAAAGCAATGTTAAGCAGAGCTGTATTTTCATATGTTCTTCACCTACACAGTACATTTAAAAGCACAATAACAGATAGCAAACCTCTTGATAACATTTTCTTTGATAGTTTATCACTGGATTTTTCCTTTTCTGATTCATCTTTTGCAGGTTTTTCTTCTTTTTCAAAGGACTGTGACAACTGGATCTGAATTTTCTCCTGTCAAAAGTAAAAACCAGTCACCACACAAATTATTTCAAGCAACACCTGCAGGAGAACTGTTCTGCACTATATTACCTGCAGAATAATGAAGTAACAAAATTGTCTTCATATTCTTTCTAATCCCACACGTGTTCTGTGTGACCACACAATGGAATTATTTACCAGTAAATAAAAAAGTACAGAGAAGGCATAGAAATGACCACACACATTTTAGAATTTACACAGTTCCAGGCTCTGAATGCTATTGAAAAATAAATCTAAAGGATTCATACACATAAAATATTCCAGTTTTTCAGATGTATAAATTTTATACAGCTTCTATATTTTTAGTAATGCGTCATCCATGATGTTTTTCCCCCAATTCTTCAGTTTTTTACTATAAAAGCTTGTTTCAAGTTTCAATTTGATTTATACCAAGAAGAAAGAAAACACAAAAACCGAAAGTTTGAGACAGACCAGCATTTCCAGATCCACAAAAAAGAGGGAAATATTTACAGTACAATAGATCAAAGCAAAATTTGCAATCCTGTCATCAAGGCTTAGATTCTTTACTTCCTGTGTATTCTGATAGAGTAGCCTTGTGTGCAGTCATCTCAAAATCCCTGTTTTACACAAACAGGTGAACTATGACAAACCCTGTTCTACAAATACAGCAAAAAGTTTCCCTTTGCCATTAGTGATACACTGCTCCCCTAAGCAGTGAAAGGATGCAGTTTGTTTCTCCTGCCCCTTCCCTCTTCCCCAGGATGTCAGTGCAGAACTGACACCCCTCAGACAGCAAATCCAGGAGTTCTGGAGCAATGGAGGCACTGTGTCTGAGTGACCCAAGGGCAGGAGTGGCAAAGCTCTGTCAGGGCCAGACTGCTCTGCTACCCCCGAGCTCCCTCAGATGCCAATTCTGCTCCCCCACAGCTGAGTGGATGCTGCCGCCTGCCCATTCAAGGACAGCTGACCCCTCCCACCCCAAGGAACTGCCCCTCATCCATTCCTGCCCATCCCTCTCCTGCCCTGTACCTGATCCTTTCCCAGCAGCCCTGGCTGTCCCTTCCAACCCACCCTCACCCACACCCAGGCCCTGGCTCTGAGCCTCTCTCCTCCTGTGTCACTGCACAGCTTGACCTCAGCCGTGGAACGTGGCCAGGGTTAAATATAGCCCGGATTCTCCAAGGCTGGAGCCTGTTCCACGTGCCCACCCTGCAGCCACTCCTGCCTGTGCCGGCACAGGGGCACCCTGTCCTGGTCACACAGCCCTTTCCCTCTGCAGCTTGGGAGCAGCAACTTCTTCAAATGAGGGGAAAAACGTTCACTGGCAGTTTTTTCCAGCTCTCCCCTTCAGTATGACTTTTCCCCACCCTAAATGTTCTAATTAAACTCATGAATTCATGAACACCTCCAGAACAGCCTCGCAGTGTGAAGACTTCTCAGCTTGTGAGATCCTCTATAACCACATCCGACAAAAACCATCACCAGTCACTCCTGAGGAACTCTCTTGTGTAACTCTTTCCTGTCTTGAGCACTCACTTGGCTACAAACCTTACAGCCCAGAACAAACCTTTGCATTCCCTACCTCATAAACCCAAGTATAGTTCAAAGGAGCAATTTACTGTCCCTCCAGAGTGCATTACACTTACTGTTCACCCAGTAGCTGTGTAGCTGTTGAAAAAGAAACATCTTTCTGTCTCATTAAGAAATTATTCCTGACTTGGATCCGCCGATGTGTTATCCTCCATTTTACAATAATACTCTATAAAACCATCAGAAAATTAAGGAAATTTTCATAGTCTGACTTTTCTTCGCTAGAAAATTGATTGACTGCATGTTCCAAGCTTATCCCCAGTCAATGCACACAGCAACAGTTCAGTCAAAGGATCTCAGCAAGTAATCATTTTCATACTTCTTCCCCAACAAGAGCTAAAAAAGGAATCACCATCTGAACAGCCAGTTCTGCTACTATACCAGTTCTACTTCAAAGTGTGATACACCAGAACTGTGCACCAAAGGGCACTTTCTTGTGATTTCATGCTATAAAAACTGTAGCATCTAATTAAATATGACCTACTTGACTGCAAAGCTGACGAGAAATCTTTTAACTTCCTCTATAAAACTCTCCTGATCCCACCCTGTTTGCAACAGGTCTCTGCACAGACTCCTCGTCCTAACTCAGATCACCCATCCCAAACCCTCACTGTGGAAGAGGAAACTGTCACCTAATTCTGATTAAACAAGAAAAAGCAAAGCAAATCCCCCCAAACCATGAAAACCTGATAAATTCTTCCAGCTTAACACAACTGGGGAAAAGGTAAGAATCAGGAGACATTATGGAATATTTCTCAAAGTTCTGTGTCCTGGAGTCTTGGCTTTTTACCAGCAATCTCCAAAGCCAACATCAACCTGAATTTACACAAGTCAACAGAAACTAACATGACAGACCCTTGTCTTCTGTCACTCACTCTCCTTTGGGTTGGGTTTTTTTTCCTAAATAAAAGAGGTCAATCATTTGAAGATTTGTTTACTTGTAGCCCATAATAACAACTGTCATTCATATAAAAACAGCCCTTCCTTATAAAGGGCTGGAATGGATCATCCTTTGCTAGTGCTTGCACTTCATACTGGAATAGAAAGTCAGAAAAACTTAACACTTAGACAAAGGATGGCAAGAAAATAGTTACTGTATTTACAAAGATAAAAGAGCAAAAGTATCAGTTACATTCTTTCTCTAACAATAAATGTATAAGCTTGTACTTCCACAGCACCTTTTAGTGAAGGGCTGCCAGTGCTTTTTAAGAAGGATTAAAAACGTGTGAGGCTCTTACCTGGGTTTCTCAGTAAGGAACAGTATCTTGTTTCATGTTGCAATTGCTCAGGAAAATAGAAACTCACAGATCAGAAAATAAACTGATCTTCTGGAGGTGGTTTCTTTGGTTTGTCACTCTCTTCCACCACAGCCTTTCACAGAGGAGCAGCAGCAGTGGCAGCCGGGATGCTGAAGTGACTTGTACAGGGGGCTGTGCCAGAACTTTCCCTGCTGGAGCTGCTGCACACACCAGAGTGGGAGAGGTGGCTGCTGCACAGCCACAGGCAAGACTGCAGAGTTATCCCAAAACTCACACCAGTTCCTAGTTGAGGATATGAATTTTTCATCCCACCAAGGCTAACACTTTCTAATAATCAAAGACTGGGATTCCTCAAATGTGATCTGCAACACTAACCTCACTTTTATTCCTCCTGTGTCTTAAACTCTATTGTAAGCACTAACACAAAGCTGGGAGCCAATTTCCAGCTGCAACCACCGATACAGGAGAGCAGGGACTGTCCCACCAAGATTCCCCTGGTATGCAAGGCAGCCTCTCCCTTCTCTGAGCCACTGCATCTCCCACATCCCAGGCACAAATAACGCTCCAGGGTGGGGGCCTGGGGCAGCCAGCAGCTGATTGGTGCTTATAGAAGGACTCTTCTGTGCATTCCCAAAGATTCTTTTGGGAAAGAAAACAAAATGGATGAAGAAATTGCCTGTCTAAGTTGTTACAGAGGGTCATGGGAGACCCATGTCTCATCAGATGCTCACTTCAGCATCAGAACTTGTAACAAATTCCCACTTCAAACCTTCCAAGAGCATTTCTCCTCTCTGCAGGGAAGAACTAAATTTGCTCTCAAATCACTTGCACAGCTATTGGGATTCATAAGCCATTTCTTCTACATTACTGCTTCCAAAGAAAACTCACAGCTAGATCTAATTTTGTTTCTTAACAGGCAGTCTGCTTTATGGCATGGCTTTTGTACCACCTTACTTATCACACAAAGCAATTCATCCTGCAGAACCTGCCTTAACCTCCCCTGCCCTGTTGCAAGGATTCCTCTCCAGAACCACCTGGGAGGGCACAGCTAAGGACACATTCCCAGAGGGCTTGGGAACAAATGCCATCTGCAGGGAACATTTGCTATAAATGTCTGACTTCACCCCACTCAGTGCATTGTCTTGTACAGTGCAGGAGTCTGGAAAATCCTGGTGCATCTCACGTTTGAACCATCCAGCAAACCAGGACCCTGTCTTTCTTGTAATTAGCTGTTGTGACTGAAAGAGTTGAACCCCACAGCTTCAGAATAAACAACTCAGCCTCAACTAGACCTCTCAGTCTCCTACCTGACCCAAAGCATTGCAACAGGGATGTAAACTATTGTAAGCAGCACTGGCTTTCCTGTTGGCTTTTCATCTCTTACTCTACAGCCTGTACCAATCTATGACTTGGATTTGCCTCAAATTAGCAGGCCTGTTTTGGGGATTTCTGTACTCAACTCCTCAAATTGTGGTATATTACTGAAGGCCTACAAAAAATACTATTTTTTTCTCAAGAAAAAAACCCACACAAACCTAAATACTGCTCTGTGTTTCAATCCTAAAAAATTTTAATTAGCTCAACAAACACCTACATGAGTTCTCCATGTCTGTCCTTCCCCAGCACTGAACTACCCATCTCCAGCACAACCTCCTCACAGCTTGCTATTCTGCTGGTTCCTTTTGCTTCTTAATAAAAGTGACTTTTCACAAAAAGACAGTTTAGGAGCTTCTTGGTAACAGCACAGGACGATCTCAGTTTTGACAAAAAACCCAGCACTTTGGTGGCCCTCATTCATATACAGAGCCTAAAGCCAAAGCAACAGGATTTTGCTCTGAGGGATAAAGTCAGGTATGTTGGATTCTGTTTAAATTCTCTAAAGTATTTTCACATATTTTGTTCAGCATGTAGGAACTTCTTTAGGTGTGTTAAATCATCCTAACAGATAAGTCTTCAGACACACCTGAGGCAGGTGTGACAGAGCCAGCAGCAGCTGTGACTAACTGCAGGAATTCAGCTACAACACAACTTAAAACTGTTTCCATTTTCTAAATATAAAAAGCTGATAAACTGTGCTCCATACTAATCACAAGGTTTCTGTCTTACTGATTGCAGACAGCACTTGAGCAGTTTTAGAGTCCAAGAGCACTGCAGGACTAGAAAGTTAAAACAACTGATAAACCCCCTCTTCCTGTCCCCAGATACCAACCATAGAGTCAGAAAAGCAAAGCAGTAAATTATTTACCTGATATGATCAACCCCTATTAGAGCTGTATAAAAAAAATTAAAACCAGATGGTGTCTGCATATTTAAAGAATACCCAGTAGATTTTCTTTTGAACAATAAGTTACTTCAAATTGTTTCAGAAACTTCAGTAAGGTGTTTTTTACCTGGAAGTCCTGTGATATTTCAGCTGTGGGAGGTGGTGGATACTCTTCACATACAGCAAGGCTCCGAACTAACTTTAACTTTGTGTTTGACTGAAGGAAAGTATGTAAAATTAAAACTATAGCTTATAAAAAACTACAGAAATACACCATAAGCCGTTACTTTTCCATTCATTTTACGTAAAACAAAATGGCTGAAAACTGCATTTTTAATGTTTTCAATAGAATAAATAATTCCTTTAGGATGAAAACACCCAAGCAACTGCAGCTTTTGAAGGCACTACCAGCACAACAGAGCACATCTAATGAAAAGTAAATAAAAGTGTTTGGGAAAAGTGTTTCTCTCCATAACAATAAAAAGCCACTAAAAATATGAAGGCAAATCACAGAAGCAGACGACTAGGCAAGACAAAAAACCCAACAGAATAAAACAAAGCTACGATGCCAAAAATAAAACTAAAGGCACTTTCCACAAAGTGACAAAGCTCCCCCCAGCACGAAGGGCTCCCTCTGCATGCCAACACAGGGCTACCGTACCTTGGAGCGCTTTGCTGCCTGGCCCAAGGGCTGCACTGGCCGCTGGACAACACAACAGAGAAGGGAGGGTTAAACTCGACAGCACAAGTGTGTCAATAAAAGTCTGTACAAGAGAAAGCTGTGACAGTTATCGCTGGCAAAGCTGTGACGGGAACAGCAGGTGCCGCAGGATCAGACGCTCTCCCATCGGCTCGGCCCTGATTCCCGCCCCGTGTCCAACGATGGGTATCAGGAATTGTGCAGGAGGAAAGCACCACCCTGGTGCAGCAGAGCCAAGCACTTCACTGGCTCAGCCTGCTCACACATCTGAAATTCTCGTGTCCTAATTTCCTTGGCAACATGACATCGTTTTTATAATATTTTTGTTTCCTATTCCTGAAACCTACCTGGAAAAATGATCATTAGAAGGAAAAACAAGCATTGCCTCTACCGGGGAATGGGTAACAGATGATGCCCTACCATGAGCAGCTTAAAACACATGGGGGGTTTTTCCCTTTCATCTTAGGACCTATAAAACTGTATTTTAAAATGAGCTGCTGGTCATGTTTTTTCCCTTTAATGTCATAACTTACTATGCATTAATATGCTTTTTCTCCTCCCAGAGCCACTTTAGTAACTTATTATGCATTAATTTGCTCTTTTTTCCTCCCAGAGCCCTTCTTCTATTACTACTGTTCCTAAAAAGGAAAAAAATTACCAGATTTTACTACAGCATGTGTGATTGAAAGGTACATTTGAGTCAACAAAAGCATTTAACAATCTGTTAACTGCACAGTTAAAACTAACTCAACCCTCTGTGCCAGTGACACAGGAATAGAAGCACTTAAGAATGGCATCACATAATTTCAGTACTGGTTTCCCTGGAGAACTGTAACTCACGAACAGACAAGCCTTTAACACAACTGGTTTTAGTGAGCACAGGCCTAATATTTGTAAGGAGAAAGCAGCATCGTTAATGTAATTTTATGGGCAATATTTTCTCCTTTCAGAAGGAAACTAAATAGAAGCTCCACTGGAAAACTGCCCGAAGCCAGCCCTCCTCAGGAGAGGCCTGTTAAGTGCCTGAGCCTCTTAGCAGGACGTAGAGGTTGCTAAAAAGCATGCCTGGCCTCCAGCAAAGAGCTCTGCACGTAAGGCAGAACCGCTTTGTCTCTCATTTTCCTCAAGTCCCAAATGTCTGGTTTGGAAGTTGCACCAGCTCAGCTGAGGAGCAGCAGAAGGGGAGCTCTTTTCACTGTGTAACAGCATTTTAAACAGCTGCACTGCAAACCGACTGGACTCAGCAGTAGCTTTCCAAAGCAGGCTTGCTGGGATTTTGAGCAGCAGAGACAGTTCAAAAGCTTCCATACCTGGAACCATCCAGACTTTGAGTTTCGCTGTTTCCATGCCTGGAAACATGCAGAGACTTTGTGGTTTTTTTCTGTTACCTGCAAAATACTTCCTTCCTTTCCATCCTCCCCGCTGAAAGCATTCCTTGTATCCTAAAGCTGGCACTCTGCACCCCCCTGACAAAGTGGCTGTGTCACTCTCAGGAACTGGATGATTCCCAAGCTCCTGTGGGTTTCTGCAGCCTCAATCAGCTTAGGGGCACTCACATCAAGGAAACTCAATCAGGACTGCCACCAGAGCCCTCAGCTCACTGTAAAGAAGCAAAGACCCCACACCTGGACAAGTGTCTGTCTTTTGCAAAATTTTGGTAGCTTTGAAGCCAGTATGGAAGTGAAAAGAATATATGGAATCATCTGAGAGGGCACAAGGCGGAAACCAATTTAGTTCTACAGGGCATCAACACTTCAAACCAGCCAAACAGAATTTCCAATACTGTTAACCAAAACTTGACACACAAGCTACTGCTCACTAATTAGGTAAGTCACACATTTCATCTATTTTAAGAGTGATTAAAAAACCCAGTAGAGATTATTGCTGGAAAGCAGAAACCATATTGTAATTAAATTCAGTTAAGATCTGTACAAAGCACATATATCTCTACCTCATAAAGTCTCAGGAATCCACTGCAGCAAAAACTCCAGTTTCATGCCAGATAAAGTGAAGCAAATGCCTCAAAATTTAATTGAGATACTGAAGTGACCTAATATCAAATCTGAATTCTTCGTGAGAATGTTTTAAATGAATGTGGGTTTTGTATTTCAATGACAATAGGACAACTTTGATTGTACATTCTTTAAAGTGTTTTACACCTATTGTGTGTCTTCTTCTGTTTTGCTTGTGGAATTACAGTTGTGCTTCCAGGCTGGGAAGCCAAGACAACACTGTCCATTTTTGAATGACAGGTGTTTGCAACCTATGGGGAATAATCAACCAAGAAAATACAGGATATTAGGGCAGTAAACCAACCTGGATACCACAGGGCTCAGTGTTAATCAGCATCTGACAATTTTTAGGGACTAACCCAACATTAACAACACTGGGGCCACTGCAGGAGGGAGATTGTCCCTTGGCTGAAACGACTCAAACTTCATGCACTGGATTAAAGGGCCAGACTGCTGGGACAGCTCACGTGAGAACAGGCTGATGGTGTGAGGTCTGGGCCTGCAAGTACAAACCCCAAAGTCCTGTCACTGCACTCCCAAAACATGAAGACAATGGGGCACAATCCAAGGATTCCTTTCTTGGACAGAGGATGACACCTCTGGGTCAGCATTCACTGGGGACAATGGGCAGCCAATTGGAGGCACGTTGGAGCTGTTAATGCACATTTTCTCTCTCTTCAGGCCCATGAATTTTTAACTCTGTCCTAATTTCTCTGCATTTACCAAGTTTTGCTCCTACAGAGCATCTTTATATTCCTCCCTTGTGAAAAAGAATTTATAGCTAATTTAGAATATGCAATCCTTGGTGAGTGCAAATTAAGCAATTCCTTTATATTTGCAGCTCTCAAAGACTTTTACTGCCTTGAGAAAACACTGTGTTAATGAAAGCTCTATTTATAGTCATTATGGGCATGATTTCAAGACAGTGTTTAAAAGCAAGTATTCCAAATAATTGCATAATGAAAATAATGATTAGGTTCTTGTCTTAAAAAAACCCCAAACCCCAAACACAACTTTTTAGACCAACTATTATGTTACATTTTCAACTGCAAAATAAAAAGGGAATTAAGATAGCATTTCCCAAACACATGTAACCATATACATCCAGGCTTTCAGTAGCAGTGTTTGCCTACTTTATTTTTCCTACTGACCTCAGCAGATTATGCATATTAAATGCAAAGCAAAGACGTGGAGCTGTTACACACCTTGCTCCATCAGCACTGTGCTGTCTGAACAAGCTGCACAAAAGCAGGTCAGGCACAAGATGGCAAACTCAGAGGTGTGAAAGGCTTTGTGAAGGAGCTCTGCTCCTGCAGCACCACTTGGACATTTCTCAGGACAGGCACACCATGGCAGACCTGAACAAAGGACATTCAGGTTTTCACCTTTCTGCTCAATTAGATCTCAATTTTAAATGCAGTTAAGGGCTCCATCCTAAGCACCACAGACAGCTTTGCACCACTGAAGGAAAGAACAGTGTGGTCTCTGGTTACTTGCTGTCCTGTATCACTGAGCAGGGACAGCAATTTTCCATGACACACAAGAGCATGACTGATGGAAAAATAGTTTCATCGCTGGAGATGGAGGCAGTTCCAAAGTAGAGAACCTACCAGGTCATTTACCTGCTCAAAAGTCTTATGTCACATATTTTGGGGACAAAGAAAGGTCAATCCTGACAAGACCAAAGCAGCTGGGGAAGAGGTAAAGAGAGGCCTCACAGAACTCATGCTGTGAAACAGAGACAACCCAAAGGGTTTGTGCTAGTAGGGAGGGAAGAAACTTGTAGAAAGAGATGCCAAGCTGCTAAGCAAAAGAATTAACCACATTCCCCTAAAGGACAGGGATATCTGTGCAATTAGTGTAAACCAAAAGCAGAATTACACTCACTTAGTACAACACTTGCATTGCCCATCTCACCCAGCAGATTAACACAACTCTGCATTCATGCACCAGCCTCCATCCTGCCCAAGGCTTTTATGGTTTAATAAAAGAAATCTTCCTAATAATAACCACAGGGGACTATCTGCCGAGATAAATCCAGGAGCTTTAACTGGTTGTCAGTACTTCCTCACAAGTTGCCCTTGCAGTGGATGATGTATTATTGCCTGTCCCACCACCCAGGGACAAAGGCAACACACCTCAGACCCTGTTATTCCAGCTCATTCCAAATTAGTATGTTGTCCCCTGACCTGGATAGGTTTAACAAGTGGGAGACAACAGTGACTGGTGAACCAAAACCACTCTGATCACAGAAACCACCACAGTGCTGCCATGCACATTCATGAGTGCCTCTTGTTTCCAGTGCCGTTTAAATGACACTTGAACCTCACTTCAAATATGGTGATTCAGAAATCTCTGTATCAATTAAATTGCTTTTGCACTGCTTAAAGAAACTGGAAGTGCTCTAATTACTTATTTTTGTCATTCACGTGGTACTTCCAAGAGCAGTCGCTGTGGCAAATTGGTTACTAATGCACAACCCCTCAAAATAAACTGGAGTTTGGAACCACAGTTACCCAGTTTCTGAACTGTGACCATCCAGAAACATACCTGAATTCAAAGCAGGGTAAGTTTAGACAGAGGAAAAATCACAGCCTGTTTCTTCCTCAGCTGTAACAAGCCAGAAATCAAGTGGTAACTGTACTCAGGATTGTTACTGCAGTTTGCCAATAGGTATGAAACCTACCCTACTGCTAGGGAGAAAGCCAAACCCAAATCCCACCCAGCTCCCACCCCCAGCCCATTCTCTAATACACTCAATTAGCAAAGAGAAGAACACTGTAAGTTCCAAAAAACTTCTGATAATGTTCTCTAACATTTCTCAGCAAACTCTTTGCTCTTTCTCCCACCACCACAGTAACATTTAACCTGCAATTAATGACAAGTAGTATGTCTATGAAATTTCACCAAACTATTTAATCATCCATTAATTAAAACCTTGCTGACTGCTCTGCTGTTCCACAAGGATTTTTTACCACGGACAATCCCAAATTTTTGCATTTCAGCATAAAACATGCTTTCAATGAGAGCTCCTCAAATACATGACACATATATTTGCACTGGCAGCTGCCACAGTACAAGTGACTGAACTTGCACTGGTTTCACTTGTTGCCAAGGGCTTGCTCACATTACCAAGGTTCCACTTTATAACTGACTGTCTTCCACATCCTCAGCCTCCAAACCTGGTTTTTAATTACACTGCTCAGGCAACAGGAATGGTCCAGCTCTGCTGGAAGCTCCTGGACACAACACCCAGCACAGCACTAAAGGCAGGTGACAGTGCAGCTCTCTCCATCCAACAGCCTCCAGCACAGTTACTCAGTTATTTTGTGCAGGGGACATAATTGTTCCAGCCCTTAATCCTGCACAGGCACCCAACCAAGCAATCAGCCCCCTGCCAAACAAACCCACAGTCCCTGGCAGGTTCGTTCCTCTGGACTCTGACTGGGGGGTTTATTTCTTATTTGCCACTTGAGTCTCACCAAAGTTTCCACACTACAATTTGTTGAATGAGATTTTTTAAATGAGAAAATGTGAATGAGATTTTTCCAAATTACTGAACTGTATGAAAACAAATAAGCCTTAAGTTAATTTTAAGACTCACTAGTAGGATATTGCATTGATTAAAGGAAGAACCAGCTCAGCTATAATGGCACCAGCTTTTCAGTAGCAGTTATTTCTCATGTTACCGGAGAACTATTTCATTTCAAGGATTTATTTTTTCCATAAAATTATCTATTTACACTGATGCCAGCCTTAATAAAGCCAGCAGACATTAAAGTGTAAAACTATTGTTATTGCAGGGTCTACAAGATTTGCTTGGAAGCAATTTAACATTCAGATAAAACTTACTTCACTCAGTGGGGCACTGAATTGTTAAGTCTTGAATTAAAGTACTCCCCAAAGAAGCTTTTCCTCAATTCTCAATAACAAGAATTTAATAAGTACTGTCCTGGTTTTGCAACCCACAAGAGTATCCCCCATATCCCAATCAGGATTTTTATCAGAAAACTGTTTGGTGTTAACCCACAGACACAAAATTCCTACAGACATCGAGTTTTGTAAAACACAAACTTCTGTGTTGTCTCTTAGAAAACCGGCCCGTTTTCTAAGTTGTGTCAGAGATTTTCAGTTGCCTTCTTGGACTCCTCCTCCCCTGAGCTGCTCAGAGCCCTCAGGTGGGCAGCCTCAGCCAGGACTGAGCTTGTCCCATGGGAGAGAGACCCCTCTCCCAGGACTCTGGAGCAGAAACACTAAACTAAACCTCAGAGGTGTCAAATCTGCTGCCACAAACTCCTAACCCCCCTTATCAGTGTGTTCTCCATTAAAACACATGGCATGTCCACACTATTTGCCTCACCTCCTTCTCACTTAAGAGTGTGATGCCAACACTTCTTTGCAGGTCCATCTCCCACCTGCAAAGGCCATTTGTTTGTATGGATCATGGGGACTGCCCAAGCTTTCCTGCCCACAAGTCAGGTGCCAAAGAGGGCAAGCAGTGAGGAACAGAGGAAAAGAGAAGGAATTCTTACAAATGACTGTCTCAACTTTGCAGGAGGGGAGAGGAGGCAAGAATCACCTCACCTGCTTCCCCAGCACTACCTAGGCCTTCCTAACCTGTACCAAAGGCACATCTAGGAGGATCAAGAGAATGGAGAAGCACAGACACATTTATTTAACATGACACACTTAGTGAAAAACAAAGTGAAAAGTCCTTACCGGCATATTGTTTTTGTTATCAGGACAATTTTCATCCTTTTCCGCTGGAATCTGCTCCTGACTTCCTGATTTTATAAGGTTTTCAACTGGGTCTGTGTCTTTAAATTCGGCTTCTGAACCCTTCATTGCATCAGTTTCATCTTTTACAGTGAGAATATCAGACATCCTCATTAGAAAAGGTTATTTTAAAATTCTACAAGAAATACGGAACCTTTAGGACAAAGAAAAAGTGGATCATTGAGTAACTTAAAATTAGGCAAAAAATCCCACCCATACCTAAACAGCTCCCCAAAATAAACATGATTTTGCTGCAAAAAGAATCCCCCCTCTGCTATGATACTTTTTCCTGTCTTGTATTAGAGGGAGTGATTTCTTTTTTAACAACTTTTATTGAGAGACCTGTAAGTGCAGACATCTCTGCAAACAAGAACTAAGAGCCACACTATTGGATAACACTCACAGATTTTTCTTTCTCTGTTTTAAAACTGAACACCTGAACACTCAAATACTCCAAATCCAACCAGGTTCCAACAGAGGAGAGGGAAGATTTTCTCAAAGGAAAAGAGAATTACACACAGATTTATTTTTAAAGGGTTGAAAGTAAAGAGATGAATCATAATTCCCCACATGTGCAAAAAAATCATAAATTTCATTAAAACTTTTAAGTTTTATTGTTGCCAGGTAGTTCCTGCATTCAAAACTTGGCCAGTTGCTATCTTACCTACTAAATGTAGTGAAACTAGTCTTAATAAAATTAAGCATTCTCTCAAAAGCAAAAAAGACAGATAGGTTTGGTAATTAGAATAATAATAACAATTTTCAGCAATTATAATTCATACTAATAATTTAAAATATTCTATAAAAGATAACTTATTACTAAAGCTGTAACAGAACCACTCCAAATTTTTCCTAGAAAATAAGAAATGTCTTGTCCTTAGTCAGTTACAGTGCAAGACAGAAACCCAGGAATTTCCCATTAGTAAGAGAAACAAAGACCAAGATCTGAATGCTTAAAATCATTCACAGGAAACAAATCACAATCAAATGACGTTATGGAAAAGTGCCACTGTCTGATTCAGTACCTGGTATGTCCTACAGTTCGGGGATTTTCTCCCACAAAAATAACGTAGAATAATCCGAAGTTCCTTTTCACAGTTGTCAACCAGGATGTCAGTTGGAATGAACCATCTGGAATCTGGCAGGAGGAGTCCCATGTCCTTATCCCCAGTGTAGAGTCCTGCACAGAACTGTGTAGTCTGGAATCAGCAGGAACATCCCTTTTGAATGCCTGAAAACCAACGAAGGAAACACATTACACTTCAGTGGGTGTGGGAGGGGAGAGGGAACCTGATGACACCCAAGAGCTTCAACAGTCATTCTAAGGAAGAAAAAACAGAACCACAGAAGAATCAGCACTTGTCCTGCCCATTCCACTTGCCCTATCCAGCAGCAGGAACAGCTTTCCTTAGACTTCCAGACATTACAGAGTTAACAAGCAGTCCTAACAAACATTCAGTTGGCATTCCTGGGGATGATGTTTCTATAAACAAGCAGGTATCTTCCCAAAGAGCCTGAAATCTGGGGCTGTGGGGCAGTAACAGGCCAGGAAAGCTCCTAAACACCTGTCAGTGCCACAGCATCTTCCTTCTTGTTGTAATTAATAATCTGGGAGCACAATACATAACCCACACTTTGGGCAACTTGAATTACAGAAGACAGTTTTACTTTATTCAACAAAATAATTGCCCTCCAATGAGGATTTATGTGTTTTTACAAAACTGGTAATGTTCCATCTTCCCTCTTTTTCATATTTGCCCTTCTGAGCAGTAACACCACCACCCCCAGGGCAGCATTTGAGGTGCAGGCAAGGGCAGACCTCTAATTGCAAAGCAAGGATGGTTCTTCCAGGCAGTCCAGATGCCAATATTAAGATTTATGAAGAAGCTCAGATTAGCAACCTTTACTGCTAGGAGAACTTCAACAGAGATGCTGTTTGATTTTGTTGACTGATACATGATTTGTACTGTACTTAGACAAGTGTTAAAAAATATTACTGGCTGAAGACAGAAAACCCCCGAAACTCAAACCATTTATGTCCAGTTGCAAAAAGGATATTGGAAAATAAGAGTAATTTAATTGTTACTCCCTACACAAGCCCCAAATGTGGTAACTGTAATCAGCATCTTGAAGTTTTTTCTTCAACCCCACCAAATCCACTAAAAGCTCCTGTCCCTTTGCACCATCAGCACTCTCAGATGGAGCTCATGCTGCAAACATATTGTGTGCCCATGGCAATCCAGAAAAAATATACTTCCTACACCAACCTGACTGCAAATCAGCTTAGAACCTGTTCTGGACAGATTTTTCCCTTGCAGATAGACTGAAGGCTGCAGATCTGGTGCTACATAACCTACAGTGAAGGGGACAGAACTGAGGAAAAGCTGTGCAGTTTCAATTCTCACGAAAATGATCTCGTTTTTGGGTTCATAGAATGCAGCTATCTGGAGTCAACTGGAATCACCATATGTGCATCCACCAGTAAATGCCAAACCCTGCACTTCAGAGTAACAGCAAAACACACACAGCAGACAAATGAGTCTTTGCTAACCTGATTTTTTTAACAATAACAGCCATAGATTCATTGTAATTGATAATGCAACCTTGTGTTTGTGACCCACAACTCTGAGTTGTGAGTTATGAGTACTTGGACAGCAGTCCCTGAAGTTTTCTCTACCTCAGACAATTTTCATAGCTGAGACAATCTGGTTCTAGTTTCTAAAATTGCACAGATTGGATTTAAAACAAAAGACCTTAGGAATTTGATGTTGGGGTGGGTGGGGTAAATCACAGAGCATCCTTATGAATCCCACCTTTCACCTTTCCATACAGTTGGATGTTAATTTATTGTGTCCTGTGCAGGACAGAAAAAAGGAATGAAAAGCAGGAAGGTTCCCAAGGAGCTGCTGTACTGCCTGGAGAGAAAACAGGTTCTGGTCAGTGACTGACAATCCCAGCACTGGCCACAGACAGGACTGCAGCACAGACCAACACAAAATCTGCCAATTTTAGTAAGAGAGACATGATACCTCCACCCTGAAGTTATCTAAACAGTGAAAGGACTGAATATTATGGGCAGAGAATTACCTGGGTTTGCAATTAGAAGCTCAAACAGTTCATAACAGCTGTCATGAAAAGAGCCCTCCAGTTTTACTGCATTTTATAGGTGATAAAAATAGGCATAGAGAGGAAGTACAAAGACTTCCATTAAGAGTGGAGGACAACACACAATACTTATCCTCCTCACCCTCAGGACTGCTGTCCCATCTGAACACTTAGTGCTGAAATGGATGTTCTTCCCCTTCACCACATTAGTAACACTATTCCCCCACTATTCATTCATCCTGAAGTCTCGCAATTCTCAGTCTGAAAAGTTGTAACCAGTTTGTCCATGCAACTGTTCTCCCCTTTTCTGAGGGAAATTTGCAATTATCAGTCTAGTACTACATGGACACAAACTTTTCAGTCAGATCACACAAAGGTCAGTGCTGTGCTCTTCCTGCTCTCTTTTGCACAACCCCCAGGACAAGCCATAAGAAATCCTCATCAAGCAAAGCCATTCCTGAGTTTTGTGTTGGGAGCCTCCTGGATCACGGCACATGGAAACCACCAGATCCTTTGCTCCAGGTGCTGACCTGAAGATCATCATATGCAAATCCACTAAATTGACTTGTAATGAGTAGAGGTATTTCTGGGAACAGGATCTACTCATCTTAATCCAATTTCTCTAATAGGCATCAAGAGTTCCATCTCTCCTCCTTGTTGGCAGTGCAGATGGAGAAAGGAAGCTTTGCTGTGCCCAGGACAGAAAAAATCCATTCCTTTTCTTTTAAAAAGAAGGTAAAAGGCAAAAGGTGATTTTTTTTTTGTTCTTTGATAAAGTTATTATTGATATCATTGTTGTCACAAGACCCCAGGAACAGCTGTCAAAATAACTGGTATCAATCAAAATCAGGGAAGGAAACTGGATTAGAAGGGTGGGGGTGAAAAAATCTGAATTCAACACAGAAAGTGGACACACTGTAAATGGAAAGGAAACTGAAAATTTATTTCTTAAACAAGATTCTGTTCACCAATACCTCGAGAATTCCTGTACAGGCCTTAAGAGTATCCCTGGCTGTGGACAAGACCCACCTCATTTTTACTTTGGTTATGAGTCTACACCAACATGGCAGCCAAAATCAGCCAGGGCTGAATTCCCAGAGTGGATTTTTGCAAGTCATTCCGAAATCTGTGGCTGTACCTTGGTTTAGCTCCCACCATCTGCTCTAGCTCCGTGCAAAACAAGTTGTTTTAACTTTATAACATGAAAACTTCCCTTTATTCATGTACACATGCCCAGAGGAATAACAGCAGCAGGTTATTTTCTGTACTATTTATCAAGTGTTCCATTAAACTGATTATATGGATAATCTTCCCTAGAGAGGAAATACCAGGAAGGGGGAAAAAATGTATAAAAGATGGTCTGTATTAAAGAATTACCATCACTACAAAAAGACTAGAGGAGTGTTATCCTCACCAGAGCAGTACTGTCTACGTAAAGGGAATCCACAAATCCACCTGCTTTTCTTTTGGGAGACCCAAGTTTTGTCCAAGATCCAGGTTATTTCAAAAAATCTGTTACAGAAGTAGCTGCATGAGGGAAAAAACCCAACCCAACCCAACCAACACTGGCCTCTTTCCACAACTTTCACAGCAGCTCGTGCAGCAAAACTGCCCACAGGGCTCCAGTGGAGGAACAGACTGATGAGCACACACAGTCTGAGGGAACAGTCCTGCCTTACCCCCGGAATAACGGCGAGACAAACCTTCCCGGGATGTGGAAGTGCCTTATTTTTTTTGAGAAAAGTCAGGACATTTCCTAGAAAACCAGATCCTTGAAGACTCAAATAAAAGACTTGCCCCAGCAGGAGCTTTTTCCAGCTGCTTTTCACCTCGAGTATATAAACGTATTTATATGAGCATCATAACCTCAGGGTTCCTGGGATTAGAACAAACACCAACTGTCCTTACGAAGGGAAAACACTCACAAAGTCACACATGTTTCTTTGTTAGGATGAAAGGGGGAAATGTTTATGCCTTAAGCAGAGAGACGTCAATCAAGATTATTTTACTTTTACATTAACACAAACTATGGGTATAACTGAAAGAGAATTACAGCACCCAGCTACTGGGCAGTTCCTGAGGGCCACCACCTACACACAGTTCTTGGTAAGAATGAACTTTGGCAAGTCAGACCGATGGCTCAGACACCCAAACCAACAGAGGACTCACTGCTGCCACAAAGGGAGGCCCTCCTTAACCCTCCTCCTCCCTGCAGCCTCTGCCCCATGGCATGGTGTGGTCCCATCTGCACCTTTCCATCAGCCCTGGTGTTGGCTGAACTTAAGAATCACAGAATCATAGAAGTGATTGGGTTGGAAAAGACCTCCCACATCATCAAGTCCAACCCTTGGGCCAACTCCAGTCCCTTTACCACATCATGGCACTCAGTGCCACGGCCAAGCTCAGCTGAAAAACCTCCAGGGATGGGGAATCCACCCCCTCTCTGGGCAGCCCATTCCAATGCCTGAGCACTCTCTCCGCAAAGAAGTTTTTTCTGATCTCCATCTTCAATTTCCCCTGGCAGAGCTTGAGCCCGTGCCCCCTTGTTCTATTGCTGAGTGCCTGGGAGAAGAGATCAACCCCCACCTGGCCAGAACTTCCCCAGGGTGTGATTCCTCAATGGCCAAGGGCCACAAAGCTCTCTGCAAGGGCAGGCCTTGGTGGGCTGGTGAGCTCTGGGGGCTAAAATGGAGTTTCTGTGAGCTCTGGGGGCTCACAGGGGGTTTCTCTGAGCTCTGGGGGCTCTCACAGGGAGTGTCCGTGAGCTCTGGGGGCTCTCACAGGGAGTGTCCGTGAGCTCTGGGGGCTCTCACAGGGAGTGTCCGTGAGCTCTGGGGGCTCACGTGGGGTTTCTGTGAGCACTGCCCAGCATGAGGAAGCACAGGAGGAGGAGCAGCAGCTGCACAGCTCTCTCTGCAGGGCTGACTTACAGCTCAGCCCCAGCAGGGCAGTAAGGGCACTCCGGCACCACCACCGCAACCAAAATAAAGCTGTAAGAAGGTGCAGATTAATAACATTATCTGAGAGCCTGTAGATGAGTTTTGAAACAAAAGATGGACAACCTGACTAACAGCTATATTTGGAACAGATTAGTCCCTTCTGGGAAACTTTCCTTAGGGCAGAGGCGGGAAAAGGACTGGAGAAAACTGCCCAAGGAGATAAAGGAGAGGAAAGGAGAAAAAAACAAAACAACCCCTCCACACAACCTTGAAAATCCTGACTTGGAGAGCAAGGGAGGATTCCAGAGGGAGCAGCAATTCTCATGCCACAGACAGCCTAGGCTGTGCTCACAGATGCTCCAGGAGCCATAAGCCAAGGCTGCAACCAAAGCTTTGCTCTCCCTCTCTCCAATAGTGCCTCTGTGGCCCAGGCTATTAAAAATCCACCACACGGTGTCTATAAAAATGTAGCAGCTGATTTTAAGACTGACATTCATTTAACAGAAAATTCAAAGCAGACCCGTACAATGATGAGAAACAGAACCTGGAATTCTGCAGAGGCAGCTGTTCCCTTTTCCCAGAGAAGGCAACACACACCTGTTTTCCACATGTTATCTCATGTCTAAAGTCTGAGACCCATTAAATGACCAACTAGGGAGCCAAGAGAGCCAGCCTGCCTACTGCACTGTGACATTGAGCAGCTCTGACCTTAATTATACGATTGTTAATAACAAATAAATAATAAGTTGGTCCACTTTTGAATCATGAATCAAAGACTCCCTAATCTTGTCTACATTTATGCACTGGAAAATGCTGTACAAGTGAATCCATGCAGCACTGACTTAAACACACTTGAATCAGAGATTTATGCTCTTCCCAACTCTGCTATTTACACAGGTTTTGGAGTTCTACATTAATCACTTAACAATTGAATGCTATTTATTGCATTAACACTAGGAGATATTTTTTACTTGATTCAATTTACCAAGCTACTTAGTAATCAGATTTTCAAAGAAACAGCACAATGACAGATTGGAACACAAACACAATGTGCAGTTACTCTATCCCTTCCAAAATTAACTGAGGACTGAATGCACCCTGCAAGTTATGTCTTACTACCCAGTGTAGGCATCATAAAAAAATTAACTGGACAGAAATAGCACCAAATGTACCACAAAACATCTGCAGACTTTCTTGGGAAAAATCCCTCCAATTTGGAAGGAAAATCCTGCAATTGTGAACCCAATAAATGGCTCTCACAGGTCAGCTCTGCCAGGACAGACAGAGCCTGAAAGCACCAGAACAAAGCTGTCACTTCAGACCTGTGCACACTTTGGTGTAAGGGTTATGATTTGTACAACAATGCTGCATATCAGAAACAAAAACTGAAACTTGTCCTCAGTCTCACAGTTCATCATCCTTAAATCCCTCCTTTTCTTTACTGAGACATTTTGCTACAACCTCTCCAACAGTTTTAAAGAACAACACAGTGCCCTTCTTTGTCACACTCAGGCCTGAGGTAGAACACTCCCACTGTTCACAGGGTGGGTGACAGGCTTTTAGAGAGGACACCTTCCCCAGGAACAGGCATGTGAAAAGCCAAGGTGTATTATTAGTAACTATCCCTCCTCCTCCTTCTATATTTTAAATTCTGAGCAATAATCTAAGGCTCTTTAATCCTGCCTCACCTTCTCCTGTGAGTTCACTCCTCAGTGCAATAGGAATGCTTAGCTGACAGTGACAAAGAATAACAAGATAATTCCTCCAGGAATGTAGCTGCATAAATGAGAATAAGAATTTAACAACCAGCCAGACTAGAGCAGTCTTTTATTCTACATATTGATAGGAAACTACAGTATTTAAGTACTTATGAGGAGTTTGTTGTTGTCATTTTTTATCCATGAACTCAGAAAATAAAACTTGAAATGTACACTGAATAAACTGCCACTTTGAAATGTTTTTTCAGAGTAATCTGGTCCTTGGGAGGGTTGGCTGTTCCACTGCACAGAGCACTCCCATCATCCTGTTAGTTCCCTTCTTGCACTTCACTTTGGACTTTCAGGATATGAACAATCAGAGCCAAGTCCATCACAGGAACTAAAGGTTTCCTCATGGAAGAGTCCTCTGGAAGCAGCTCCTGCTTCTATGGAACATGCCAAAGGGTTCTGCTAAGGTGCTTCCAGCTTACCTCATATCTGGCATGTTTCAGGTATTTTTCTTTCAACCATTTAGGAAAGGAAAGGATTGGCACACTAGGATACTACCTAAGGAAAAAAAAATCCTACTACAATCCTTGTTTTCACATGGGGATCTACACGAAGAACAATGGAAGTCCAAGTTCCAACAAATGCAGGGTTTCTGGTGAAATTACAGTCCTAGCATTGAACAGCCTGTGGTGGATGAAAATCCAACTCAGCTTGCATTTGTATATCATTATTATAAAACCCAACTCTGTGGTGAGGCCACGCTCACTAAGGTAACTAAAATAATCCTAAATGGTTTATACACTGTTTAAAGTTCTAGCTCCATTAGGGTCTGTTTTGGGTTTGGTTTTTTTTTTTGCTTTAGGAAGAGAGGGGAAAAAAATAATTTTGGAAAAAGACTTCCAAACAGTTACCTAAATGCTGTTTTTACATAATGATCTCCTGGCAGCATCTGCACAGGGCAGATGTACGTTGGCAGACAAAAGCCATTCCAGCCTGAACACTACTGCAGTGTTAACCTTTGCAAAATGCCACACCTCAGAGAGCAGAGCTGTAGGTTAGTGGGAAATACATCTGTTGAGTGGCTCAGCCTCTCCTCCCCCAGAGGATGAGCCTGTCCAAAGGCAGGAGGGAAGAGCTCTTTAGAAATGCTTATGAAACGCAGCATGAGGGATCTCCAGCTCCTGCCAGCACAGTCCTGCTGGCCTGGGAGGGGAGAAGTGAATGCCCTCCTCATGTCACATTGCTGTACCAGCAAAAGCTCTGTAGAGACAACTCTGCTGACAAAGATTTTGTTGGCTTAGCTGTCATCATTCAAAGAAACCCAACTGACAGCAGAAAAACTCCCCCTGCCTCTTGAGCCGTTCCCACTCTGAGCTCTGGCTGAGCCTCACCCAGCTCCGTGTCCCTGTGCCCACACCAGCACCTCCCACACCTGCCATCTATCCTTCCAGCAATCCCCAAACCTGCCCTTTCTATCCTCATGTTGTTTATATTCCAAGGCTCACACACCACCCTTTATCAGCTCCTTTTGTCATCTTGCATATTTTTCCCCACTAATTTTTAACTCAATATTTAGGAAGCTTCAACAACTCCAGGAAACACTCTCTGTAACACCACACAGCCCAAAACTCTGCATCACCATATGATGTCTTTCATATTTATCTGTATGTATCTATTTAATATCTTTAAGTTAAAGTCAGACAGATTAAGCACCCAAAACTGAAGCATCTGCCTTTTTTCAACTACCCAATAGCAACAGTCAGTTATCCTACTGAAAACAGCCCTTAAGAGCTGGAAGAGAATCCACTGTTAATACATCATTCCCTGAAGCTTCATTTCTAGTGTTAAAGCCTTAAAATGGAATGGGAGCAGAGTAACAATATGCTTTTTCTGTGTCAGTTGGAAATCATTACTTTGGGAAACAGTAACTTGTTTTCCCTTTATGTGCTTATCAATATTATCAAACATCAGAGGGTTTATAGCACAATAAAGTATAGCCTGGGCTGCTTTAAGAACAATTAAATAAGAAAGAATAAAAGCTTTTTAAATGTTACCCAACTGTAAACTAACCAAAGGTATCTTCCAGAGCCTTTTCAGCTCAGCATTGATGAATGTCACTATATTAGAAACAGAAGAGTACAAAGATATTGTCAGTTCAGATAAAGTAAAAAAATCGTCGTGCTTTATAAAGCACTTCATGGAAAGCACATGACAAAAACTACATGTAGAAACCACGTAACATCAAATAAAGTCCATGCCATCTACACATCCTCACATGACACAGCAGCAAACGTAAAACCTCAGAATAGTCAAGGATTGATTTTTCCCCTGCTTATTTTAATAAACTAAAACATTGCCTTTGACTATTTTCAGTGGATATCCTTTAAATAGCAGCATTCTTAAAAAGACACAAATCTCCATTTCATTTAGAAAACAGCCATCCAGAACTGCACAGAGCAGCTAACAATTTTCTAGGCATAATTCAAGTTTCCTTCTTACAATATGTAAGTTAACATTTTCCCATCATATTTGGATCAATAATAGGAAAAACTGTCTCTGAAACTGATACACAAACTTCAGCAGTGGATGGCAGGAATAGAGCCCTGGAGTTACCAGGCCAGAGAAAAGATTGTGTTTAGAGCCCTAAGATATGCTTTGATAGTGCAGAAACTTGATCACAATTAAATGACTAATCTTCAGGGAATCAAGGGAATCATTTTTATCAGTCATTGAAAATTACTTGTTGTCTCAACAAAAAGGTATTTGGTCCACAACAAAAGACAGTCATCAACATCCTGCATAGGAAAGAAAACATTTTTATGGAGCCTACTGTAAATACTGTTGCTGTTGTGACCTGAAACCTGTTTTTCAGCTCAAAACTTATCATTATATAAAAAAATTAATCCTACTTGCACATTCTCACTGGAATGGAGATAACAGTAACACTCAAACTAGCAAGAATGCCATTTTTAAAGGAGAGGATATGAGAAAAAATCTTTTTCAAGTCAAATCACTAAAGAAAGAAGAGATTTAGGGATGCTAATGAATGATCTGAGTTAATTGATTAGGCCTAAAATGCCTTCTGTGGGAAAAGGAAAACCAAATGCAAACTGCAACTTGTCTACAGACATTTTATTCCCCCCTCAGACACTGTTTCAATACCTGGTTTCAGATCCCACCTACCTGCAGAGCATTGGCATTTTGCTCCATCAGCTGTCCCTGAGGAAGTGCTTCCCATCCTCCCACCCGTGCCTGGAGACAATGGCAAAGCCACAGCTGGGTGGCACTGTCACTGTCACCACGGGCTGGCACTGCACTGTCACTGTCACCCATGGAGCGCCATTGTCATTGTCACCCAGGGAGTGCCACTGTCACTGTCACCCGGTCCAGCACCACAGGCTGGCACTGCACTGTCACTGTCACCCAGGGAGTGGCCACTGTCACTGTCACCCAGCCAGGCACCATGGGCTGGCACTGCACTGTCACTGTCACCCAGGGTGTGCCACTGTCACCCAGCCAGGCACCACAGACTGGCACAGCACTGCACAGCCCCCCAGGAGTGCCACTGTCACTGTCACCCAGGGAGTGCCACTGCCATTGTCACTGTCACCCAGCCAGGCACCACAGGCTGGCACTGCACAGCCACCCAGGGAGTGCCTCGTCAGGAGTCACAGCCCTGACAAGCCCGAGGGTGCTGGAAAATGGCTGTCCAGATTTGAATCACTTTCCCCATTCACAGTCAGGCCTCCCTCAGAATGAAAGTCTGCACCACACAGCCAGAAACTCTGATGTGGCACAGAAGTAGGACAAAAGTACTCGCATGTTAAAGATATTAATTTCCTTTCTAGACAGCTTTATTTCTTCAGTTTGGCACAGTGAACACAACTCAGAAAGCCAGCAGTGAGTTAGTTCACAGTGCCAGCACACAATGCAGTTGTCACCAGCAGTATGGATGTCATGGCAATTTTCTGGACTGGCACATCACCACTGTCAGAACCCAAATAAGGAAGAAAAATGTTTTCTAAACAGAGGGGCAGAAAAAAAACAGTTATACAATAATTATCATACCTCCAAAATCACTATCCAGATCAAGGGTCTACAACTTTCTTGCCTGTGAGAAACCGCTCTCCCTGCCCCACCTGCAGCACCACCCCAGGGCTCAGCAGCACAAGAATCCCCTGCTGTACCTCCTCTGAAGGGTCTGCACAACAAGTCAGGCTGGAAGGCAAGTGGGGCAGTATTTTTAATCTGGGGGCTCCAGAGAGGGGAGGTACAATGCTGAGGGGCTGTAATTCATGGCAAACAGCACATCAGGATCCTACATATCTAAGTGACAAGATCAAAAAAAATTATATATAGATACATAGACACGTGTGTGTATACACACACTCATTTCTATAATGTAACAAATACAGAAAATAACAAATCCAAAACAACCATAAGAAGATTCAGACTTGTCACAGACTGCAGCAGTCTCAATACCAAAATAATTTTTATAAATATTAACAAAATATATGTAAAACTATCCTTTTAGACTGCTGCAGCCTGTGACAGGTCTAAGCCTTTCTATTCTTGCTGTTCCCCTCTTCTGCTACCTCTGTGCTCCAGCTTTAAAGCCTCCACTCTCTGTGCCCACACATGGCAGCGACACACACTCCACCCACCCTGGCTGTCATCCTTGACCAGCAAGATCATATGGAGAAAAAAGAAGTACATTTTTTAGTTTTAGCTGAAGATGGCAGCTCTTGGAACACCAGGTATTTCTCTTGTGCATGGGGAGGTCAGTGTAGCTGCCAGCTGTGCCTCTCCCCACACACCAGCTCCCTCCCTCCCTGAGCACACACACTCCCATGCCTGGCTCATCCCCAGCCATGGATTCAGGGATGCACAGGGCAGCTCTTTGGATCCAGATACGGTCACACGTGTTGCCCCATCCACACACCCAGCTGGCTCCCCAAGTCTGTAACAACCCCAAGCAAACACACACAAAAGTTCTGGGAGGCCCTTGATATTTTCAGAGGTTTCACCTCTTTCAGAGGTTTCACCTCTTTCTGCAATGGGAGTGTTATTTGTCATGGAAAAGACTTGGTTAGCAGGATTTTAGGCAAAAAAAATTACTTTTATTTTTTGAATCGTATAATGAATTCTAAATAGGTGAACACCTACATGCACAAGCCACTCACTGCAGGGCCTGTACTCTGAATGCTGCCAAAGAGAAGAGTTCTCAATTTCTGGACACATTATACAGATGACAATAATGTCAGGATAATCTTTTAAGCAATCCCCTCACACGACACGAGGCAAACGTGTGTGTGTGTCTGGCTGCTGCATAATCAGCTTTGCACCCACAGCACAGCACCTGGGGCAGCCTTTAATCACCACCAGCAGCAGCAAGATGCAGCTCAGCCCAAAGAGAACAGAAAGTAGCACCCAGTGAGGACAGAGAACGGAGCAATGAATTACTGTGCTACTCTGCACTGCCCCTTCGAAAAATTTTGGTAATTTTTCTAAAACTCACCCCCCCCACATTATAACAGAGTTGGGTTTCATTAGCTCCTGTAACTCCTGTCCTGGAGACTCATCCTACAGGAGGGGAGAGACTGGTCTGGGTTTACTTTCTCGTTAGCAAAACCTTTTTTCCTCCTACATAAATGTATTGGTCTGCTCTAACTGAAGGATTATAAATGGGGATTGCACTTGTGTCTGAAATCCTCCTGTGCAGGGAACGCACCTGCAAATGCTCAGCTGATGTTGTGTCCTCAGCCTTTACACAGAGATCATGCCAAAAGCAACAATGTGCAAAGGAACACAGAAATAACATGCTGACATATGAGAAACAGGAAAATAACTTGAACTGAATATCATAAAATAATGCCTTGATGTTTCTTTTAAATTAGTCAAGACACATGATTAATTTTCTCCTGGAAAATGCAGTTGGAACACCAAGGGATGGTTTACAATTGCATTAGCAACCCTGACTTAGTTGATATTCAACTCAAAGCACACATAAACTGTCTGCTATCAGACACACACAAATACCTTTGCTGAAACACCATCTAACAGAATAGGCATCATAAGCTCAGAAACAGGTAAGCAAATAAAAAGTTTCAATTCAATTTAAATTTCAAAGCAATGTCACATATCAAACATACAAGACAGACATTCAAGAGATAAATGACAAACAGTGTAGAAAGCAATCAGGTGCTTGCTAAGGGAGGAAGGATTCTAGGCTTTAAAAAAAAAAAGTAAAGATATGCAACACCACCTCTTCAAAACCATTTTCCTGAAACAACAATCCCCTCTGATAGTTGTACTGAAAACTGCACTATGGATAAGTGACCGTGGAAATGCATCTTTCCCTTCCCTCTTGTTTTAAACTCATAACAAACTTACACAACTCACTACGTGGCAAAAGTGCCCCATCAAGTGTCTCCAAAGCAGGATCTGACTCGGCGTAGGAAGACTGGACTGCCCCAAAGGAAGTTTTCCTTAAAACATGACAAGGAGCACTGACACAGGGACAGAAATCCAAACTGATAGAAGTCTGGATATAAGGGACACAGGATATACTCAGGAAGCAAGTGCCACTGGCTCTGCAATATCCAATCATTGAGGCACAAGGGCCCCACTCCCCCAGAACAACTCATGGCAACATTCACAGGCCTGTACATTTCCAGGGCAGAAAAGGCAGGGCACAAACTCCTGGGATAGGACACACACAGCCCCCAGACTGAAATGTTCTAACTAACAACAGCCTTTCCTTTCAGAAGAAAGAAAAACAGATGAGAAAGAAAATCAGCTCTTAGAAGATTCATAAAGAACAAGCTGAACAGCCTATGGACCAACCAAAAGACATTTATGAAAAAGTCTGAGATGCAAAGCTCAAAAAACACACTAGAATGGGATACTTTAGCTCCTTATCACAATCCCAAAATGAAGTTTATATATAAACCTAATGGAAAGACAGCAGGTTTTCCCAGCCATGTGAGAAAGGGAGACACTTAGAAGTGTCTGTCCCATAACAGTGTATGACATGAAGCATCTTCAGGCTACACCAAGTTCCATCCACTTGGCTGATTCCAAGTTTGTCCTGTCTGAACTGCTACTAAATCTTACACATTTGATTGAACAGAAATATATTTATGTCTCCCTTTACAGAAATGATGTAATTCCAGATTAGTCATGAATGCCTATTCTGTATTTAGTTCAGCTCAGCTCCCTATAAAACCCTGGCACTTCCAAGAAAGCAGAAATGTCCAAGCACTGCCAGTTTAATTCCTCTGGGCCATAAACACACTATAGTGATGAAGATACATAAACATCTTTCTCTGGTGCCCTTATTTTTGTTCTAAGAAATTAAATATATCCTCACTCTTAGTTCCATAAATGAAACAGTTTTACTGCTGTTCAGAAACTAGTCACGATTTAGCCTTGATTACTAAGGACAAAGTGTTGACCAGGTCTAAACACAGCAGACTTGAAACTAAGGCCTGAAATTAAAACAACCCCAAAACACTGACTTTGTAGTCTTAAAGACTAAATACCAATGCATTCTTGACAATGGATACCAAATGAGCAGGTGACTCTGGTGGGCCTGTTTGTAGGGCTGGTTGCTGATGATTAACTTACTGTTAATTAAAAAGTCTGGAGGATAAGTACAAAAGCAATCTGAAAAAAACACTTCTAGGATTCGCAGAATTCAGGATTAAAGATCTCTTTACAAGTACTCACTATAGCAACCTATTAGAAAATAGCAAAGTGTGTCTGAGTATAAGTAAACTTTTGGTGTCACCTGGAGTACAGAAATTCTAAATAGTTAAAGAGGAGTAACATTCCCATGATCAGACTTTTGAAAGGTAAAAAATCCAACCGAACCTGGCATTTCCCGAAGTTCATAAAAGGTATTACTAAGAATGTGGAAGGGATGTTTTTGGGACCAGGTAAGGAAGCCAGAAGATACATTCTGTCCAGTTCTTCACCTCTTGAACAAGGCAACTCTAATCTCTTATTTTCTTCAAAGAGTGAGGGAGACTCAGGAGAAAGCATGTTATAGTAGATGACCCCACAGTACTGAGGTAGCCACTCACTGTGGTCCTCACAGTCATGCTCAGTGAAGCAAAAACCCCCAAACCACCAAACCTTTTCCTCTTTCTCTAGAAAGCACATTAGAACATATTTTAAAAGGCCATCTTTCTAATTTTCTGAGCATGAGATAATTGAGTTACAGAGGAAAGGGAGAAGAAATACCACCAGTAAAAGCTCTGGCCTCTCTCCATGATCTGGAACAAGAACCACTCAGATTACACTGAACCACAGCCTGATTTCTGACATCCACAGAAGACATTGCTGCTCAATAAATGGAACAAAGTATTGCTTCTGCAATTTAAGCAAACAACCAGAAATGTCTCTTGCTAAACCAGGGAGTGAATATATCACAAAGCAAGAATAAAGATCAGTTCCTTCAGTTTGTCAGATGTTCTGTCACTTAATTCCTGTCCTTCCACCCCCACCTGTTCCTATTGCTGAGCATCCTCATTCACTCTTAGTTCTAAAAATGGGTGTATGACCCTCTCAAGATTTTCACATTTTCTCCACAATCTAACCTACTTCATTGCTAAAAGAAACAAAATGAAGGAATTGTAAATTCAGTTTCAAGATGACTAATTCATGCAAACCCAATGAACACATCATGTCTAGTTTTGCATTTTTATCTTGATATTACCTTTTTCCTGAACTGCAGTTTAAATTCAGACTGTTCTAGACATTGTTTTATGCAGTCTCACCTAAATGCCAGGTATCAGATAAGCAGAAAATACTCACAGGTTGGAGCTTAAGGTCATCCTCACCGCCTGAAAGCAGAATCTGTAATATCCTCTCACCCACAGGAGGTTCATTGTGTTTTGGTTTTTAATGAAAAAGCAACTGCCTGAGCACAAAATAACATCCCTGATCAATTGCCTGTGGGCTGCTCCATAAGTGATCCAGGGAGTGGATTAGCACATGGGCCAGGCATATGCTGAGCAGAGAATCTTTAAAAACCACAGCACTGCCTTAGAACCAACATCAGGAACAAACCTGTGTTGTCTCACTGGGTATATTTTTTCCAAGTTTCACCAAGTACATTTTTTCCCCATAACAAAACCTGGTTTCCATAAGGTTTATGATATGCAAATGTTCATTCTTTAGAGTGTACTGATACTGGAGCTGTGCTGTCCAACACCCATGGGCAGTTCATACAGAGCTGCCACACGTGGCAGGGCACGGGAATTTTTGGTACAGACACTATCAAGCAACAACAAAAGCTAATCATAGAATCATAGAATCCATTGGGTTGGAAAAGACCTCCCANACACCCCCAGCTCCCTCAGCCTCTCCCCACAGCACTTGTGCTCCACTCCCTTCTCCAGCCTCCTTGCTCTTCTCTGGCCCCGCTCCAGCCCCTCAATCTCTTTCCTCAACTGAGGGGCCCAGAACTGAACACAACACTCAAGGTGTGGCCTCACCAACACAGAGTACAGGGGAAGAGTCACTGCCCTGGGCCTGCTGGCCACGCTATTTTTCATAAGGTTTTGTCTATTCCAGCAAAAAGTCACAATGACCAGCAGTCTTTGTGAACACAGAAATGAGAATAGAGAAATGTAAGATACTGTTTATCCTAAGCCAGGTTATTTTCTGCAAAGAGACAGCTGAAATACAAGTTCCCAAATAATAAAGTCTACCCCCAAGATAACAAAAACCTAAACAATAAGACTTAACTCATGTTTGCAAAATTCCATGTTTTGGTATCACAACAAATTGTGTTATCATCCCAAAAATTCTAAACAACTAGAGCATGGGAACAGCTTCAGTGCCAGGTGCCTAAATGCAAGAAAAGAGGAGAGAAGGAGGTTTCAGGTGGAATCCCACATTTCTCCCTTTATTCAGTTGTTCCCCATCCTTCCCCTACTGACTTTACTAGGACAGTAGTTAACAGGTGCCAAGATTAAACAGCCTTAGGTTTACTATAAACCCAAACTAGCCAATTCTTGAAAATAACAATATTACCCCAGTCATCTGGAAAGCCTGGGATTTGCAGGCACAAAAAAAATCCCCAGAAACCACAAAACTTCTCATTGATTTTAATCCTCAAGGACCTCAGAGGCAAAAGACTAAGGAACACATTAGTTTAAACCAAGGGAGATGCAAGAGTCTGAACAAAGCTGTGTTTTACTAGAGTGAGGTTTGACTCCAGCTTGTTAATGTCCCAGAAGTCTTTATTACTCTCTAGAACTCAGAGCCTGAAAATCAACAGGTCAGATAAGACAAGAGAAGCAAATTTTCTGAGAGCAGGTGCAGGTATGTTTTACCTTCCACCCACACAGAAAGGAATGGGAGGAACAATAGGGTTGAACCCAACAAATGGCAGCACAGCCCAGGAGGATCTGAATAACTCAGAACAGAGAGGGAGAGGGTGGAGCTTTTCTCCTGCTTCAGGACAACAGAGAGGATTTGGAAGGAAGGATATTTTTAACACTGTTTTTCAATGAATTTTTCTCTCTGGGAAAAATAAAATCCAGCTTATCGCTTTTACTCTTCAGTTTTGTTCTAAAAGTAAATCTGAGATAAAGAGTCCAGGCTAAAGCAGGGAGTGCTGCAGGGGAGACTCCTGTGAGCTCTGACAGGAGCAGCTTCAGGGACTTTGCTGACACCTCCCCTACTCCTGCCCCACGTCTGACTGATGGCAACTCTTAAGTACAAAGGAGGATCTTTTTAAATCCCAAAGTGCTTAAGGTTAAACAAGATGTGACTTTCCATGTAGAAGTTCCCAACAAGCAGAAAGGAGGGAGCAGAGATATGGGAGGAGAGGCAGAGAGCGGCCCCAAAGAACACCAGGACTCAACATGTGGTTTTGTTTCACTTTCCTGCATATCTGCACAGCCAACCATCTTTACTCAGATAACACAGTGGCATCAGCAAACCCTAAAGAGACTCTAAGCAAAATCAGCATCATATTTAATTATCTATGACTAGTTAAGAAAAAAAAATATAATGATTTTCAATTAATGTTACATAAAAGGAAATCATTACTTTTTAAACAGCAAGGGCTGGGACCTGGAGTCGTCACTTGAGATGCAGCCTGCAATAATCCAGATTGGATAGTGGGCTTTGCTAGATAAACAAAAGCTTTTTGAGAGATGCAACACTAATTTTCAGAATGTTGCCAGGGCAACAGCAGACTGTAACAAGAATTTCTGAATAAAGAGCAGGTGGCAAAATACAAAGATCTTCAATTCCTGACTGAATTATTTATATGTAATCCTGAACAGTGAGATTTAGGAAAGCAATAGCCTTATTGCACCACCACAAATGGAAATACTACATACCTGGTCTAGAATATTAAGAGTTCTAAACAAGCATCTCTTCTTACTGTTTCAACATGATAGGTAAGGTAAGATCACTATGTGAACGAAAACCCTCATGCCTTTAGCATGAAGAGGCATAAACACTTATTTTCCATAAAATACTGTTCTCAACATTAAAAAAACCCAGTTTTTCTAAGCCAAAGCTAAATCTAATTTACTATTCAAGATTCTCCTTGTACAGATTCAATGGCAATTCCAGAAGGACAGCAACAAATCCTGGCAATTACAAGTAAGGTCAGACTAACTGAGAAGAACTGGACATGCTTTATCCATCATGCACATCCACAGCAGGAATTTTGCCAGATATAAAATGCTGTGGGGGGATGTTTTATATGGACAGTCAAGAGATGGTCTATTACTGCATTTGAAAAGCCATGGCAGTAAGATTTAGCAAGATTTTTGTTAACTTAAAACTTTATAAAGTCTGGTAAGTCAATGTACTTCTAAATTCCATCACCTTTCAATGAATTCTCTGATTATCGGGTCAGCAACAGTTTGAGGATCTGGACAGGGCCAGCTGGAACATTCTTCTTTTGCTGAATATGACAGAAATTACTATTTTATCTTGTTCTAGGACTGAACTGTCTCTCCCCATGAGCTCCCTGTGAGTTGATACTGTAATAAGAGAAAAACCTGCTGCACCTTTGGGGCTTTTTGTCACAAATCTGTTTTAAATACCAATCAAACAGTAAGATTTGTAGCTATTTTAAGCAAAGTTCCCCGGTTTTCAAGATTAACATAATCTATGTATTGAGAAATAAATCTCCATGCCAAGAGATAACTGTATATGAATGTTTGTAAATACAAACTACAGAGCTGTTTTACAAACAGCTGACATATCACAAAAAATTTCTTAAACACAGTGAAAGATAATCTCATTATTGTTATCATTTTGATAAATACTCTTCAGTTCTCCATGAAGCCCCTCACAACAAGAAAGACATCAAGGGGCTGGAGCTTGTCCAGAGAAGGATCTGAAGAAGATCTGGAGCACAAGCCCTGCAAGGAGCAGCTGAGGGAACTGGGGGGCTCAGCCTAGAGCAGAGGTGGTGGCTCAGGAGGGACCTCATCACTCCCTACAACTCCCTGACAGGATGGTGTGGAAAGGTGCAGGTTGGGCTCCTCTCCCAAGTAACAGGCAGCAGGACAAGAGGAAATGACCTCCAGGTGCACCAGGGGAGATTAACTTTGCATATCAGGAAAAATTTTCTTCATGGAAAGGGTTGTCAAACCCTGACAGAGGCTGCCCAGGAGTCACCACCCCTGGAGGGATTCAAAAGATGTGGCACTCGGGGACATGGGTTAGTGGTGGGGGAATGATTGGACTCAGTGATCTTAGAGGTCTTTTCAACCTGAACGATTCCATGATTCTATTATTTACTATATGCCATTGCTTCAGTTTATCCAATTTCCAATCAATGTGCACTAATTTGAGGACAAGCCCTGGAACAAGCTGCACATTAAATTGCCTTGTCAGGAAGTGTGACAGCTGTTCAGATCTGAACACCCCACAGACTGCTAAAACTGGGGTTTAAACTCAAGTTCACCCAATGATATCTCACAAGAGCAATCTGACATCTGGTCAAGTTTTACCAGCAAAGTCTTCCATGTCACCAAAGCTTCCTGAACCACTCCAGCTAAAGCAGCTCTCTGTGGAATCCACAGTTCAAGAAGAATGTTCAGTGGAGACAGTCCAACTCACAGAAGATTAAATATCCAATTCTTACAGCTACTCTTCCTGCACTGTTTATAAATGAGCTTCTGTCTCTGCAGCAGCTTCAGTCTAAACAGGTTTAACACCCAGTCCTGAGCAGTTCCCTGCATTGCAGCTGAATCCTGTCCATTCCTTTGTTCCTCTCTTTGCTCAGAGGGCAATTCCCTCACTCACAGGATGGCCTCATGGAACAGCAGTTTAACCATGATCCTGGATCTCAAACTGACAAACCTGGCAACAAGCCAAAGCAGAGTAAAACCAGCATCTTGCTGCTTCCCTTTGAACACTTCTGAAAGCACATGATCGTCACCAGAACAGCAGCTTCACTGCCTGGACTGAGGCACAGGGGGCTCAGGGAGCTCATTTCTGCTCTCCCCAAGTGAAAAAGCCTCACAGCATCCCTTTGGTGCCCAAACCCTGCAAGGGTATTTTACCTTAAGGAGCAGAGTGGGCAGTCAAGGATGCAATGCCAACACTTACACTAAGTACCAATCTTTGGTGATGGCATTACCACTGAAAAAAGAGGCTCTGCATCAAAGAGACTTACCCAAATCAAAGGCTGTATCTCTCTCTAGAGGGGAGGGAGAAGGAAAACTAAACTTAATGAAGATTTGTTTTATAGTATGATGGACTTGGGTTTTTTCATTCAAAAAAGTACAAACAGAGGAGGACAAATACTGCCACCAGGAAGTTTATATTCTGAAGGATTTCTCTAACTCAAAATTTAGATGACAAACTAATGCAGTGCATTAGAATACAGGGAATTTATTAGAAAAGCTTCAGGGAAAACTAGTTTATGGACAAGCATAAGGGCATGAGGGAAATGAAAAACAAGCACTAATGTTTTCTTCACAAATACCTCAAAGATTATATGTCCAAGCCATTGCAAATCTGACAGGAGAAAAAAATAAACCACCCTCAAAATGCACCTTCCAAGTGCTCCATTCCCCAGCTGAGCACAGACAGACTCACCCAAGTCTGGGGGCACAAAGGTTTTGAAAGCTTAAAAGAACAGGAACAAAATTTTTTCCTGAAAATCAGATTTTTTCGCATTTGAAGGGTGTTCACTTACGACCTGTATTCAGCTTTGACAAGAATATTCTGGAAGTGTGGCCTGCCCAGGGGGTCAGTGCTATGATCATTCCCTGTGGTACCAAATGTGGGATAAGGAAAGGGGATGGTTTAAAGAGGCAGCAAATTTTAACACTGTTCCACCACTGGACAAGTCAATCCTCAACAATCTTACTCATGTAGTCAGAATATTGAAGTAAAGGATTATCAATAATTAATAGAACATTATTAATAATTATTACAATCCTGCATTTCTCTGAACAGAAGGCTGTACTTTATAGGCAATTCAGGACAGGACTTTGACATGGCCTTAGCCTGCAACACACCAGGGACTGAGGATAATCAGCCTGTCCTTGATGCACCATTTCCTTATACAGATATACAATGTAGTTATTACATATATTAACAGATGTTGATAAATAGTATGTAGCATTTAACAATGTTATTTGTGTAAGGAATCTTCCCTAAAATACCCACGGAATTTGCCCTCACTGAGGCACAGGGAGAAGAAGCTGGGAAGGAAAGCAAGCCCTTTGAAAGGAATAACCACAGAACTAGCTGGAAGAATAAATGCAGAGGATGGGGAAAAAAAATCCCAACCAAACAACAACTCACAAATAAACAAAAGCCAAAATAAAACCAACTCCAAAATACACTGACCAACCAAAAGGTCTTGGCCTTGGACATCAGAAACAAAAGTTACCACTCTGAGTCAGAACTTGCTTACAAAAAGCTCCTTATCCATATAGGCAGAAAGAGTGCACGGGAAATCCACCACAGCACATCTGAAATTGAATTTGAAAGAGCACATTCAAAGGAAAAATAAGATTCACAAAGTAAGTGCTGGAGACACCATACCCACGAACTACAGAAAATTAGAAGTCTCTCATCAGATCAGAAGTCCCAAAGCAGAGATTTTTTTTTCAACAGTACAAAATACATGATGGCATCATTTGATGTTGGAATGAAAAGCACAGAACGAAATATATGGAAAAAACAACCACATGCCTGACTTTTGAATGAATTTTTAAGGAAAGAATTAATCAAAGGCACCACAGTCAATGGAAAACGACAGAAAAACATGTGTAGCAGAGATTGTGCCAAACAGCTCTATTTAACAAAGTAATAGTTCCTAGAAAAAAAAAAATGGAGTAGGCCTAATCTATTTGAATTATAGGTAGTATTTCACAGGAAATTGATAAAGCAGATGGAGATTAACAAAATTTAAATTTTAAATACGCAAATACCATTCAGTTTATTCTCAGAAAAGCTACAGAAGTATAAATGCCATTCTAATAACGCCCTGGTGAGACCTTATATGGAAGGCGGCATTTGCACTGATAAAAACTCACATGGAAAACATCACTTTACGTAGCTGTAGTAGATAACAGATGGGTAGAAGAGCTACTTAATCTAGAGGAAAATGTTGCCACAAAACCATGTGTCTCTAAGTTTTCCACAGTCAGCCAGGCTGGAGGCCAGTAGATATCACAGAACCAGATTTTACAACTGCTGTTCAGCAGGAAAGAAGATAGTTGGCAATTTAATTAACATTAAGATAGAGCGTGACACAGTTATGAAAGCATTATTTCCTGTAATGAGAAGGGACTGAACTAAATGACCCACAAAGTCTCTCAGTCTTCAGGCACATTCATGCACTGCACAAGTGCATCCAGTTGCATTCTTGTCCCTAAACATTCCATTATTTTGCTGATAATAACTGCTATTTAATACCAAGGTACCTGGATGGCTGGGATTCAGTGGGAATCAACTGAAAAATCTTTTTGTTCAATTACAAAGCTTTCTTAGGACCAGCAAGAATTTTTTTCTTAGAATTAAAAGAAACTGGAGAAAGTCCACTTACTTAGAACCATAGAATCGATTGGGTTGGAAAAGACCTCCCAGATCATCCAGTCCAACCCTTGGGCCAACTCCAGTCCCTTTACCAGATCATGGCACTCAGTGCCACGGCCAAGCTCAGGTTAAAAACCTCCAGGGGTGGGGAATCCACCCCCTCTCTGGGCAGCCCATTCCAATGCCTGAGCACTCTCTCTGGAAAGAATTTTTTTCTGATCTGCAACTTCAATTTGCCCTGGCAGAGCTTGAGCCCCCCGTGCCCCCTTGTCCTATTGCTGAGTACCTGGGAGAAGAGACCAAACCCCACCTGGCCAGAACTTCCCTTCAGGTAGTTCCAGACAGTGCTGAGGTCCCCTCTGAGCCTCCTCTTCTCCAGGCTGAACAACTTGTACTTTATTTCTAAAAATTTCCAAGGATAATTTAAAATAGTTTTTCAGTCCTCCCACGTTTTATATGAAGCCTGTCTTATCAAACATACATGGAAGTCACACCCTCCTCACACAGGTCATGCCTACATTTAACCCATACACAGTCACTCTGAATCCAAACACAGTCCAAAGGTTTTGGAAGCACTGCCACTACACAGTGTATGTAGACATGAATAAACTATGGATGCAGAAAACAACTCCTGGTACTGCAAACAGCAGAGTCCCAAGGTTAATAAGTCATGAGCAGCACTGCAGCTGAGAGCCTGTTCACGTCACACCCCAGGACTGGCCTGTCCTACCCAGAGCCAGGCAGCTCATCAGATACAGACAGGAGTGACAGGGATCTGCAGGAGACACAAATATTTACATGGCAGCTAAGAACCCATCAGATCACTCCGATCTCGGTCAAGCAACAGGCTATAGAATTGTCACCACTGATCTAAAACATGCCTGAGCTCACACATTGTCTGACCAGAGCTGAAAAATCTTGTCAAGGTCTTCCATCCCCATCATTCCACATGCTGAAAATGGGCTAAACTCTTTCCTGCTTAAAATTAGCCTATATTTCATTGCATACTGGAAAATAGGATAAAAAAGAGACACTGAAAGAACACCTACACATTTATATTTCTTGATCTTTATGAACACAGAAATTCTAAGCCTTCACACTGCTATGGACCAAGGAAGACACACAAATCCAGTTTCTAACACTGTCCAATATTTGAGCAGAAAAGGCCAGATAAAAAGCTGATTGTGTTCTGTGCTAGGACAGCTTCCACTACTATTTTGATATGCAAGTCTTAATAAGGACTATTGCTCTTTGTGCTTTTCAAATCCAACTTTGCAGTGTCAGTGAACACAAGATTAAGTAGCAGCTAATGGGATGTCATCACACCAATGATGAACAGCCAATTGTTGGAATATCAGGCATTGCAATAAAATAATGGAATTAGCCCAGAAACATCATTTATTCTTTTCATATTACTGTCCTAAGAATTCAGTCTAATGGTACCATTTGGAACTCAGAAATCTTCCTCAAAACATGGTATTACTTATTACACTGGATGAAGGCTCTTCATACTTAAATCATTACTAGATAAGCTCAGTGTGGACTCCGTTGCTTCTTCCAGTAACAAGAACATCCACATAAATAGAGGAGTTCCTCTCCAGAAGCCAATATTCAAACCCAGAGGGAAAGACAACATTACCACACAAAGTGTTAGGATGAAAATCATAACACTTTTATAAACCAACACAACGGTTTGTGTGAAAGATTCATATCCCATTTGTTAGACCACAAGCCTAACCAGAAGGCAGGAACATTCCTAAGGCAGCTTCTGAAAGTCACTGAACAGCTTCCCAGGCCTGGGAATCCTCCTCCTTCTCCCACACAGGGATGGCACCTCAGAGCAATACTGGCACCGGTTTGTGGTACAACATCAAACCCCAGGAGGAAGAGTTTATTTTTCCATGACAATAAGGCAATGTGCAATCAGACACACACCTAGAATCCATTTGAGAGATTATTTGCCATGAAAATACATTAAACATCACTTTGATGTGCTTTAAAATTAAAAAGAGGAAACCACGACATCTAAACTAGGAGAGTAATAATTTGTAATATTCATTTTGTGTAAAAATCAAGGACTCATTACAGTCAGTTCTAACAAACAGTAGAACTACTATGAGCAGATACTCTGAGTATCCAATTGTCATTTTACCAGTTTCTGCCACTAAAGTGTATGCAACAGTCACCAACAAAAGATAATCTATCATTTTCCATTGGTAAGCCATTAGGTAAAGTTTTTGTTCAGGAAGAGTCTGACTTCCCTAATGGAAGAAGGATAAGGATCCATCACCTCAAAAAGGCAAGCCAGGTTTTATTTTAAGTACTGACTTCGTGTTTAGCTTTGCTGACCCACGGAGGTACTTCTGAGGGAAGACACAAACTGGTGAGGGCTCACTTCTTGCTTAAAATTATGGAATAGATTATAAAAGGAAGGGAGAAAGAATCTAATCCTCGCAGCAAGTTTTACTCTTTGGACAGCTACAGAGCACATTGAATCTGAAATGTAGCTCTTCATCCAAAAGATTGAGAGACTAACAACACTTTAAAGGAAAAAGGCTTTTTTCTGTACCTGCTGCTGAAATGCTCCAAATTACACTGTGATAATACGGACAATAATTCCCCATAAATTCACTTCTTCTGCTACTGCATCATTTGGGTACACAACCTATCTGATCAAAGCCTGAGTTATAAGGGCCAGCAATTTTCCAATGCCTCCCAGAACTCCTCCAGCATCTCCACAAGAACATACAGAATTCTCCTGAGCTCACTCAGAACATGAGAACGGAAATCTGCCTGTGGATCCAGATCGGTCTGTGATGCAACTGCTCCCAAACACTCACCACCAGCCGGAGCCTTTTATGCCCAAAGCTCTGCCATGGGGAAGGACTGCGAGAACACTCCCCAATCTGCTGCTGGCAAAGCACTCGAATCAGTCTGAACTTCACTCACCAGCTGCACCAAAAGCCCTTTCCAGATTCGGCTGAGCTAAGGAAGTCACTGATCTCACTTCCAGTCACCATCTCCTCCATCTGCCAGTTAAAACTGCTCCTCCGAGTCTCCCAATATATGTTTCAATTTGATAGAATAAGAGACCTACATATTACACGGCTAAAAGTTGGGAAATTCCTCTCAATGACAGCTCATTTGCCAGAGCAGAGGAGGTGACAGAGGGCATGAACAAAAAGCCAAGGCTGTGACAGCATGATGGCCTCTTTCACAAGGGCAGGGATTTGCCAGGAGTGCATCTATTTATGTCCTACTTCACAGTAATGAAAAATTAAAATGCTTTAGTTGGACACCTACAGAGAGCTGTCACACCTCTTGTGTTGAAAAATACAAAACTCAGCACTAGGTTTCTGCTAAACCAAATCCAACAATGACACCTTCTACATTAATGCCTTCTGGAGGTTATCTTTAGACAGGGTAATGCAAGTTATCCAATGCTAAGCTTTCAAAATGAAGGAGCAACTCTGCTATGCTATTCAGCCACAGCTTTAATGACATTTAGGGCATTTGTCCTGACAAGCTTGAGCCTTCAGACCATTGTATCCAGGATTGCACAAAGACCTGTCACACACAGCAGTGCAAACTTGCTAACAAACCTGGGGAGGGGACAAAGAAGAGAGTTAAAGAAGGACAGAATTCCATTTTATACACAAATTCGAAGTAGGAATCGGTGTTGAGAAGGAGATAAAAGAACAGAAACTTAGCAGTAGACTAAAAAAAATGCAGGTGAACAATGTAGTATGGAGGTGTTTCTGCAGAAACCAACTGCTGCTAAGGGATAATGGCCCCAAGAGATAATGGCCCCAAGGGAAAACGGCCCATTCCCTTAGGGAAATCCAAGATAAAGAGCAGAAAAAATACCCTCGAATGAGCATCCCACGGCCATCCCAAACCTCCACTTTGCTGCAGCAGCCTGGATAGGAACATACAATAACCAATTTTAATATTCTTGAAAATTTGATTCTATACACTGGAGAAAAGTGTGTATCATAAAAGGAGACGTTGACAGGATTCTCATAATACATACATTGAACTGCAGGAGACTCATGCACAAGAGTGGCAGAGCAGGCTGTTCTGTAATTAAGGCTGCTGCATGTCCAGAAATCTGGTTTCAGACATTCTTTCCTCTAACACACTCCTTCAAAAAGTTATGAAATCAAAATAAGATAACAGGCAGGCTGAAAGGGACGTTTCCCAACAATATTCAATCACGATCTGTTGCTGACTTATGATCTAGAAATAGAGTTTTCCAATACCACTTTCAAAAATCTCTTAACATTGTTACAGAACACACCAGTCCATCACCTCAAAGAAAAGCCAAGGAAGAAACACAAAGGAAGCCATAAAACCTATTTTAATGGTCTTGCAGAGATGCTGCCTATCATCTGGAGTAAGCACCACATTATGCATTCCCAGAGTCTTCTTGCCTGAAGAATACGCTGTGAATTACCTTATTGCCTTATGCCTTGCCAAACGACTCATCTTTCCATCTCTAAAAGGCTCAAGTTGGAGTGCAGCGTTTAACAAAAGCCCCTGGGCCGTTCCTGTCTGGCCACTACCAGGTGGAATGGACCGGGAAAACCCACGAAAAGCCTGACCGGGCTCCCAACACTCCTGCAGTCCTTCCTTCAGCCCAGAGTGGTGCCAGGATTACAGGATACTCTCCCACCCCTATGGAAAGCTCCTTAGCGGTCACACCCGTGAATTATATTTACTGGCTACTGCTCAACTGCCCTCGTATCTACAAAGAACTCGAGCATGCTGAAAAATGTCAGAGTGAATACACTTCAACTAATCAGGGCACCCAAAGCTGTTGCTGTTTTCCTGCAGGTGGTAAAAGTTAGAGCAGAGTTGTCCAACTCCCCAAAACTCAACCATGCTGTCAATATACCTTAAAAGATTTTTATAAAACGGGCTGTTTATACTGATCCATTACCTGACAACTCACTCGCTGTGAACTCGGGGTCACAAGGTCCTTTTTCCCCAGAGTCACCAAAGATGCAACTGTATCAACTACCTTTAAAAGCCTGGAAATACGGCACCTTGAAACTTTAAACGCATAAATGCAGAGAAAACCATGGTGCTACATCTCTTTAAGCCAAATTCACTATGGGAGGGAGTAAGTGTATGAAAAGCTCTTTAAGTCAAATTCACTATGGGGGGAAGTAAATGTATGAAAATGGTGATACAAAAGCAAGAACTTGAATTAACCAAGATTATTGCAGCAACTGACAGCACATTTCACCTGAATAAAACCCAAACCTAACCCTAACCCTAACCCAAACCTGGGTTTTATTTGTGTGTCATACCCAGGGCTGTGCCTAAAGCACCTGACCTAGAGCGGTTTGAAGCAGTTTCACAGACAAATCATACAAAATAAGACTGCGGTGTAAGGCAAATATACCGGGAAGCCAGAAGAAATGAAACCCCAAAACCTAACAGAAGTTCAAAGAAGAAAAAAGGCACAGACAGAATTGCGTTTAAGAGGAGAAAGAGCAAAGCAGGAGTGGCAGTCCGCTCAATTTTTTTTTTATTTCTCTTAACAGACATACAAAATTAAAATACAAGCAGACAACCACTGCAATAGATTTGAGTAACTGACCCTTCTCAACCCTTTAACAAATAGTTTCTGGAAAACTGCTAACAAACCCAACCCAGTAAGCTACACACCCCTCAAAATTACTGGTATTTAGTCAAACCTATTCTACTCCCAAGAAAAGTATTAGCTGATCTTGACAGCACTTTACATTTTGTAAAATACAAAGTGACCGAGCAATGCAGTTACAAGTACCACCTTTTTCATCTTCCAGGATTTGAAAAGACACAAGTCTTGACATTGGGTTTTCTTTAATTGAGAAGTACAAGGTATAAATTACTTAACTTCTCCAAAATACTCACCCCCTTGACATCACAGTATTTATTGTGGAACAAATGCTTAAGATTAGGTGCAGGCCAGTACTATCATTTCCAACAAGCCAATGAAAGACTGTCAGAGAAAACGTGTTTCCATTGCCACTTGTTTCTCCTGAATAGCAAATTGTTTGAACGAAACATCTTGAAAAAATAACTTCAGAGATTCATACCTGGTTTCACTTCAACAGTAAATACTTATTCTTAATCTAACATTAACAAGACATAGCGCCCTGTAAGATTCCTGCTTAATATTCAGGCAGAAAGCAAGTCTCAAATACATTCCTGCTTGTAGAAGACAAGAGATGAAAAAGGAACCCAAATAAAATCTGCAGGTTAGTGTGTCAATGAAAAAGGCAAGTGCCACAGACACTGCAGGAGAAAAAACCCAACACATCCCCTTGTTCTGCATGGGGCACACAGGATCTCTCCAGCTTCGGGTTAACGAGAATGGAGCACCAAAATTAAAAATTAAGACTGTTAACATCCCCCACCAAAAGAAAAAAAAAACAAACTCAAACCACTATGGTAGGTTATAGTCTCTGGCAATGTCCCCTAAGAAAAATGTGCTCCACTCCTTATGGGATTTTTTCCCATCACTTTCCTAATCCAGGTTTCTACAGACATCACATAAATCCACCAACGTGCAGGATGTGTGCAAATCTCTTAAAGTGAATAACCCGAGTAATTCTGCGGCTCCACGTAAGAAACAGCTATACCTCACTTCTTTTCCTGTCACATTCCGTCTTCCTCATAAAGCGAAACCCTCCAGTGCTGAAAACTCATTTAAAAAACGTTATTAAGAGACAGTTAAAACCAGGCTGTGGCGTAGTTTGCTCCCGAGTCTACTTACACTTTGGATTATAACATGGTAGATACATCCACACGCGGCATTGCCCAACATGCAGCAGCAATTAAAAAAAAATTAAATAAATAACCCCACGGCCCCCGAACCACACCGCGCCCGCTCCGCGGCCAGCCCTGGCTATACTGGGGCAGAGGAAGGCCGGGCTGGCCCCTCCGGACCGCGACCCCCGCCCGGGCCGGCGGCGCGGCCGCTCCCT
>VWZD01008773.1:1350017-1416157 GCA_013396695.1 Sakesphorus luctuosus
CCGGCGCTGCTGCGGAGCGGCGCCGCTCGGCGCTTACGCGAAGACGAGCCCGCCCGCATGGCAGTGACCAATCGGAGGGCTCTACTGCCTTGACGGACAAGGCACGAGCACTAATGAGGAGCGCGCACCGGCCGGCACGGCCCGCCCCTGCGCGCCGCTGATGGCCGCGGGCGGGCGGCGCGGTCCCGTCGCGGGGTCCCGGTGCCCTCCGCTCCCGCCTGGGGTGCGGTGTGTGCTGAGCAGCAGTGCCGTGACCCCGCCGGTGCCCCTGCTAGCCCTCCCGCACTGCGGCGGGGCAGGCTGGGAGCTGTAGTCGGGGCTTGCCCGCTCTCCTTCTCGCCCTGCCGGCCCCGGCTCTCCCGCCGCTCCCAACCCCGCAGCCGGCTCGGCGAGCCCGGCCCGGAGCTCTGCGCTCACATCCCGCTCCCCTTCCCACTCCGCTCCCATTCCCATCCCGGCCGGGCGGCGATACGACTTTATAACGCGCTGCCGGCGGGGCGGGGAGAGGGATGGGGAGGGCAGGAAAAACACGGGAAAAGCGGTTCCCGGGCCCAGAAGGGCTTCCCGGCCGTGACCCCGCGGCCGCGCGTCACTTCCCGGCGGCGGTTCGAGCGCGGAGCCCTCGAGCTGGGGCGGCCGGATGAGCTCGGTACATATGTCCGGCCAGGAGTGACCGCGGGGCTCGGTCCGTGTGTCCAGGCAGAGGAGGGGTGACCGCGGGGCTCGGTCCGTGTCCCCAGCCCGAGGTGACCGCGGGGCTCGGTCCGTGTGTCCGGCCAGGAGTGACCACGGGGCTCGGTCCGTGTGTCCGGCCAGGAGTGGTCGCGGGGCTCGGTCCGTGTCCCCATCCCGGAGTGACTGCGGGGCTCGGTCCGTGTCCCCATCCCGGAGTGACTGCGGGGCTCGGTCCGTGTCCCCAGGCAGGGACAGGCCCCCCCCGCTGTGCCCAGCCCGTCGGTGCCCGCAGACCCTCCGGTGCCCGCAGACCCTCCGGTGCCGGCTCGTCGCGGGCGGTGCTGCAGCAGTTGCGTAAGTAGAACAAAAATGCCGCCTCCGGGCAGGTGCTGAGGTGACTGTGCTGCTCCAGCCCGGCTCGCCGGCCTGTGCTCTGGTTGCTTTTTAATGCTGTGTTCTGTTGGCTCGGGTAGATTTTTCAGTTCTTTATTATCCCGCTGATGGCTCCTCCGTATAAGGAAGAAAAAGGAGCTGCTGGGAAGGGTCCAGCAGAGGCCACAAAAATGACCAGGGGTGTGGAGCATCTCTCTTGGGAGGAGATGCTGTGGGAGGTGGGCCTGTTCAGTCTGGAGAAGAGAAGACAGAGGGGATCTCATCAGTGCATATCCCACAGGTGGATGCCAGGAGAGCAGTGCCAGACTCCTTTCTGTGCCCTGTGCAACAGGATGAGGAGCCATGGCCTTAAACCAAAACACAAGGAGTTTTGCCTCAACATGAGGAGGAACTTGAGGGTGGGAGAGCACAGGGAGGTGGTGGAGTCTCCCTCTCTGGAGACATCCAAACCCACCTGGAAGCATTCCTGCCTCCCCTGCTCCAGGTGCCCCTGCCTTGGCAGGGAGGCCAGGCTGGATGATCCCCAGAGGTCCCTTCCAACCCTGACCATTCCGTGACTGGAACAGCTGCTCAGGGAGGTGGTGGAGTCTCCCTCTCTGGAGACACCCAAACCCACCTGGACCCGTTCCTGCCTCCCCTGCTCCAGGCACCACTACCTTGACAGGGGGGTTGGCTGGATGGTCTCCAGAGATGCCTTCCAACCCTAATAATTCCCTGATTCTGTGAAATGGTTAATTAATCAATCAGCTGAGGTCCCATGATGTTCTTTGAGCCTGGAATTCCCTGTTAAGTTGGATTGAACACACAGTCATGGAGCAGTTAAGGCCATCAAGAGGAAATTTATGAAGTAAAACCCTTAATGGAAAGACTTGTCTGTTTTAGGCATCTGCTGCTGAGCTGCATTAGAAGGCTATACTTAGTGACCTATAAAAAAGGAAGGCAGTGGGCTTATGTAATCAGCTTGTGTTGACAAACAGCTATTGGAAAACTTAAAACAGTCCTTAAGTTACCATCAGTCTTGCACCCAACTTTCCAATAGACATGTCACATGGGGTGACATCCTCAGCAAGCTGGGTCTCAGTTCCTGCCTCCAGAAGGATAACAGTGTGTAGTGAAATGCAGCACAGCAGTAGCAGTGACAGAAAAATTACCAAGGTTGGGCTTTTTTCAGATTTTATTTTACTAGTATTTGCACTACCCTTATCCCTCAGTAATTACTTTTCCAGATAATTTATGATTCACTGAACGAATTAGAAGTTGGAGCAGATTACTTGGAAACATTGCTGATGTTGTTTCTGTCATGTATGAACAGTCTACTTGCTTGAATTTTAAAAAATGTTTCAGTGCATTTTTTTATATGAAAGCTCAGTTTTCTTAAAAGTTCAAAGGACTTTCTCAAGAGTTTTCTTGGAAATTATAATTACTGTACAAATATGTTTATAAAACGTAGTCTGTCTTAATTTAGTGTTGGAAAATAGTGTGAACCAGACTGCATCAAATGGTCTATAGGTACATTGTTGTAGAGCCCCTTCAAAAAAGCTTCAGCAGACTGGAGAGGTGAGACTCACCTTTGCAAAACACCTGGTGACTCACAGCAAATAGGTGCATTTATCCTGGTGTTCACAAATCCTGCAATGCACAATTTTTACTGATTTTTATGTCCTGTAAACGAATCAAGGTCCATGAGCCTTCCTCATTGCTGTTTTTAAACGCTGGGATCATTTGCCACCAGCTAGTGCTGAGATACTTGAGTATTTTTTGATGAATACTTATTCAATTTCATCCTTGATTTCCTTTAAAACACTTGAATAAATACTGTACAGTTTGGGGTTTTTAACTCATGAAACTTGTGCAGCTGAAGGAACTCTCTGAGTGAAAAGCTGGGTCTCCACACCAAACCTTTTTAGGTCTGTTTTTTCTGAAAAAACCCAGTTCCAGAGTGTGTGATCTGGAGAAGTGGGAAGGGCCATGGGATACATATTACTGCACGTTAGGGACACAGAAACTAATGAAATATTGTACTTAAAGAATATATGCACTAATCTTACTCTCTCCCCCTAGATCTTCTGGGTCTGCAATGGATAGAACAACAACAGATACAAACTGCTCTTCTGCTACAATGACTAAATTTCTTTTTTAAAGGGCTATTTCTATTTCTTGACATTACCACAGTGCTGTCCATCATTAATCTGTCTCAAAACAAAACATAAATGAGCACCAGTGCCAAAGTCACTGTATGTGTTTTTATAATAGTCATTGTTCACCACATGGAGTGCTGTAATTATTCACCTAGTCTATAATTGTTCACTGTCCCTTTATTTAATTATTCAATGTCCCTTTATTTAATTATTCACCTAGAGAAAAAGCTAAAGAAAACCAGATATGTATCTGGTAGTTGGTGCTTTCTGTGTTGCTGCCTTCCAAGCTGGATCTGCAAAGTCAGTCTGAACCTTGTTAATGACTGATGGAGGAACATTTTTCGTGGTAGTATTGCTGTGTGCTGATGACTAATATGTGCCTCCTCTAATTCAGATCTCTGCTTCTGAAGCTGCATTGTCCCTATTCAGTGTTTCAGTGAAAGAATCTTGTCGTGATCTGGTTCAATAGAAAGTTAATTATGTTACCGTTTCATTCTCAGGTTGTCACTCACAACAAGCTGTGGAGCAAGCTGATCAGAAGTATATCATTATCTCTGCTTTTATAGAATAGAAAATTATCACAGAAAATGAGTCACAAATTTCCTTTGGAGGTGAATCACAGAACTGAGTGTTGAACAGGTTTGTTGGGTCCACCAGGCCTGCAGTATTTGTGTTCAAGCTTTGGCTCCACAGAAATGTTTAGTGTTTGCTTTTTCACCACCATTCTTGAAGTACCTTAATCAACTTTTAAAGGAATTAAATGCTCTGTGGAAAATATTGTGATGGAAGTGTTGAAGTGGCTATGACTGCTGTCCCAACAGTTAGCACTGAAACTTTTCTGTTTGTTCAACTGAGAGCTGAGGTGGGTGTTTACTGGAGTGCTTTTCTGTGAGATGCATCTCTTGGGAAAGCAATGGCTTTCCATCCTCTGTGAAACTGAGTTCTGTGGTGGATATGCATGGAAGGGCCCTGCTGCTGATCACAGGATTCGTATCTGCTGTTGAATGTTCCAGAGGCCCAAGATATAGGAATATTGTTTCTTTAAAGATCTGTGAAAGGGGTGGGAGGAATTACCACGGTCAGTAGTGCAGTTCCACTCAGGTGGCACAGAATGCCTGGTTTGCAAAAGAAATCTCGATTTCATAGAATCATAGAATGGATTGGGTTGGAACAGACCTCCCAGATCATTAAGTCCAACCCTTGGGCCAACTCCAGTCCCTTTACCAGATCATGGCACTCAGTGCCACGGCCAAGCTCAGCTGAAAAACCTCCAGGGATGGGGAATCCACCCCCTCTCTGGGCAGCCCATTCCAATGCCTGAGCACTCTCTCTACAAAGAAGTTTTTTCTGCTCTCCAACTTCAGTTTCCCCTGGCAGAGCTTGAGCCCGTGCCCCCTTGTCCTATTGCTGAGTGCTTGGGAGAAGAGACCAACCCCCTCCTGGCTAGAACTTCCCTTCAGGTAGTTCCAGACAGTGCTGAGGTCACCTCTGAGCCTCCTCTTCCCCAGGCTAAACACCCCTAGCTCCCTCAGCCTCTCCCCACAGCACTTGTGCTCCACTCCCTTCTCCAGCCTTGTTGCTCTTCTCTGGCCCTGCTCCAGCCCCTCAATATCCTTCCTGAACTGAGGGGCCCAGAACTGAACACAACACTCAAGGTGTGGCCTCCCCAAGGCAGAGTCCAGGGGAAGGGTCACTGCCCTGGGCCTGCTGGCCACGCTAGTTTTGATACTTTTTTCTATAAGTAGTTATTTCACTGGCATTCAGAAGGTGTCCCTCTCTGTCTTTGGACAGGATATGTTCCAGAAGATCTTTATCCAGAGCTCTGTATCAGGACTATGTTTAGCAGCACTGGGTTGTCTCTAAGTAGTTTAGCATCTTGAGGGCATAACCTGATAGGAATTTAGGGAGAAGAGGTTCTGACTTTCTGCTGGTAGTACCAGACTGGAGAACTGGGCTTTCTGAGCCTCGATCCTGCTGTTGGAAGCACATCATCATCCTCTCTCCAGCTGTGGAGCTCCCCCTGCTCTGTCACCTGCAGTTGTGCAGTGAGGGACAGCAGGTGCTCTGCCCTCTGAGGGCAGTGCTGTGACCACGTTTGTGCAGGAGTCCTGAGTGTGCACACACATCTCTGATTCCAGGCAGGATTGTTGCTTCCGTACATGTACAGTAACAGTTTTAGGGCTTTATATGTGGGACAAAGGATACCTCTTAAATAATACAATAAATAAACAATAAATAATGTGGAGGAAAAGGACACCATGCACCAGACCAGTGTGATCAAGCAAATGCCATTTATTACACACTGCACACAGTTTCTGTAGGGTTAAGGCTGTGTTCAGTTGGCTGAATTGAACCTCACACCATCTAACTGCAAATCCCAATTGGTTATAATCCATATCTCACAAGTCCAGTGTTTTGGTGAACTCATCTTGACTGTTTTCAGGAACATCTCCAGTGTGGTGTGGGAAACCTGAGGAGTTCTCATGAGAAACTTCTGGGGAGTTGCTAAGATCTCCCAAGGAGTGATCTCTCCCCTGCCAGTCCACAGCAGCTGTGGCCTTGATTATTCTCAGCTGCTTTCAGTCTCACAGGGTTTATATAGATCTGAATTGCTCACCTTTGATTTTTCTGTACCAACACCTCTTCAAGAGTGTCCTTCTTAAAATAGATTCTCTAGCAGCTAAGTGATTTGATACAGAATAGAACAAAATCCATAGTGATGGGAAATACATCCTTTTTGTCTCAACTTTGAGTGTTGATCAGTATTTTAAATTTAGTTTCACTATTTTTCCCTTGTTGCCCAGCAGAATGGTGCATCCAAACAGCTGTGCTCACACACCACTGCATTGTGGAGGGGGTAATAGACACCCAGGAAGGAATGCATGGAAGTTCTCCACTTCAGTTCTTTCACAACAAGAATGCCTTGGAACTTGCCTGCAGGCTCATCCACAGCATTTTCTTCACATTCCCTAAATGTCTGTGAGGCATATCTTGATAGACGTGCCTGTAATTCATCCTATAACCAAAAAAAAGCACTTATTCATTTTCTGTCTGCCTGAATGTCATTAGTCTGACTGGCAGTGCTGGTGACAGATCCTCCAAAGTCCTCATTTTTCTGTGTTTCTGCAGCAGTTAGTGGATTTCCAGAACATTCAGGTCCTGTCCTTTTCCCTTTTGTCTTTGTTCTCCACAGCACTGGGAGCTCCGCTCTTTTTTTTCCTCCAAATAGGGCAGATTTCTAATAAGTTACAAGCTGTGCTCTGTTCCTTATCTTTTTCTTTGTATCTCCCTGATTTTAAGATAATTTTAACTATCAAACAAGACTGGACCTGGCTGACTGGGATACCTTGGAGGTGAATCCCACTCTGGAATCTCTGCCCCACACCCTGGCTGGGGGCTCCATGTGCCACGACCACCAGGATGAGTTCTGTGCAGAGGGGACTTGGGGACAGGGACCTTCCACTGCTCTTGGGAAATGTCTGACCCTGTCCCCTGGCCAAAAATGAGTGAAGAATCCACATTTTTATCTGAAGCACACTGTGAGAATGTTTATTGATTGTGCTTTAAGATTGTTTCTTTCTGAGGGAAATAAACTTCCTTACTGTTTTTTTCTTTTTTTTTCCTTACTCCAAAGTGGGCATATTTCCCCCTTTTTTCTGATTTCATTATTAGGATTAAACATTTTAGAAGACTATTAATTCCGTCATCAGAAGGTTAAGTAGGCCGAGTTTTTTTCCTAGAGCTCTTCTGAAAAGTGTTTACTAGGGGAGTTCCATTTCAGTGCTCATGAGCAAGTGCCATTTGCATGGCCAATAACTTTCAATCTTGAATAGGAGACTTCCTCACATAATTATTTCATAGTATAAGGGAAGTGATACTTGCTGACCTCTTCATCTCAGAATATTTTATTGATACTTATATGGTGGACTCTTCCTCCAGCAAGTACATTATTTTATGCTTTCCAGAGGGAATTCTCAAGACTTGAGGAACGTTGGGTAGCTATTGAATATTTTGAGGTGAAAGGATTAGTATTGTTCCATGAAGGTTTATTTTTTAATGTATTGCAGGCATGTCTGGCAAGTAAAACACCTGGTTTTTTTTGTTTTCTTTGTTTTCCCTCAGGTCCAGCATGGCTGGTGCACTCCAGGAAACACCTGAGGCTCCTCATGCAGAAAATGTTGATACTGAGCTGTCCTTTCTGCCTGAGAGACTGAGAAAGAAGCTGCTTCCTTTTCAGGAGAAGGGCATCATATTTGCACTTCAGAGAAGTGGCAGGTAAGATCCTTACTCTATCACATGCTCAAAGTAGTTATTTTAGGTAAACATAAATTAATTTTTACAAAGGTTATTCCATACCAGCAGCTCTTAGCTAAGTTATATTACAGAAATATTTCATAAACTCTAAGATAACATGGTTTAAAATGAGAAGTTGTGGGGGGGATTTTCCACAGAGGATGAAGAAATGTCTAATAATGCATTCTGCTCAAGAGAATTGTAGTATCAAAGTTCTCCTCCTGGAAAAGGAGGCTGATATCAGCAGGACCATAATTTTTGTTATGTTAATGGAGAATTCTTAAAATAAGTTAATTCACATTTGATTCTTCAGTTCTTAATGACATGGCAGAGCTGTTGAGGGAATGACTAACAGATCCTGATGCATCTGTGCTAATTCTATTTTAAACTGGGTACAATTCTGGCGTGCCAGGAGGGCGTTGAGGAGCTGGCTGAGCTGCAGCAGCAGAGCAGGAGAAACCCTGCAGAGTGCTGGGTTAGCAAAGGCAGCAGCTGATAGGGGAGGCATTCCACAGCTAAGGACCTGATAAATCACAAAAAGTGGTTTGTGCAGCAGGGGCTGGAAATATTCTGCTGAGTAAGAGCCTGGTACTGAGGTACAGGGCAAAGAGGAAGGAGGGAAATGCTATTTCCACATTTATAAATTTTAGAAAATGCAGGCAATTAAAACCTAAAGCCATGAAAGTCCTGTGTGCTGTTCTCTTGGAAAGTAATGATGTTTGAGAGGTCTGGCACAAATGCAACTGCAATGGAATTGGTTGTAGAGAGGGATGAAGTTAATTTCTGATCACTTCTTCGTCTCACTTGGAGCAAGAGGCTTAGGGCCTAAGGGAGTTGCTTGCCAATGTTTGTGATTATTTTCAGGAGGAAAAAAATGTGCATCTTTTTCTCCAAGGGTGAAGAATTGGAAAGGAAATTCTTATCACCAATTCTTGCAATTATATGGAACTTCTAATCAATTAAAATTTCCTCTGAGTTTTTTTTCCCTTTGATTCTACTCCTTTGGCCAAAAACCTTTGGCAATTCCAGCACTGCTGTCTCAGGGAGTGAGCAAGACATCCCTTGGTGCTGCCAGTCTGGGTGGCAGAGCAGAAAGAGGAGCCCAGTTCACGTGGCAGCCTGAGGTGTGACAAGCTTTGTGTGCTGCTTTGGCATTAAGTTCTCTGTGCCCACGGGCCACACTGGGCCCTCCCTGCTGCCCAGGGTTACTGGGGGTGGATGCACATCATTTTAATGGACAGTTAAGGCTTTGATAGAATACACAGCAAAGTCAGTGTTAAGAGTTGAATTAAACAAGTGGAAAGCCCTTGGCTCCCATATCTCAACTGATCTGATTCTAATAAGGGGAAGTGAAGTTTGTAGAATATGCTGTTGAGGTGCATTTGCATGTACAGCTAGTGAAATAACAGAAGCCATTAACATTAAGGAAACTATACACATTTAATTAGTGTAGGCTAGTGGATTTATTTGAAAGTGTCATAGTCTTTTGCAGCCTATTATATAACCTAGAGGTTCCTCAGGAAGCAGCTTAACTCTAGGACTAGACAAATTTTAATCAGGTATTTCTTTATTCTCTTTGTTCAAGAAGTAACAATTGCCTGCAGTAAGTAGTCTGGGAGGGTTTGAAATTAGGCTGATGACTCTCTGTCAAGGAGGGAATGATTTTATTTTTGTTAGGGTTATGGGGTTTATGGTTTTGTATTCTTGAAGCCCTTCACTAGCAGGGGTTTTGCCTAACATGGCACTGCTGGGTTTGGTGTGGCACGTATATGGAAATATGTTCCTGAGATGGCAGGAAGCCTCTCCCCTGGGCTTGCCAAACTCTGTGTGTGAGCTGGCTCAGACTGAGGGGTTTTGTGCCCTCAGCCAGCTCTGTCTGAAGGAAAATGTCTGCAGTCAAACTTTCCTAAGGAGCACTTTGCAAATCTGTCCCTTGCTCATGCAGATCTATTTCTCTTCCTGTCCCAAAACAGACAAGAGCCTCTGGTGCTTGTAGCTGAATTTTCTTGTTAGTTTGTCAGCCTGTGGCTCACACAGATCTTCCCCTTTTATGTACTCCATAATGATTTAAACCTCCTTTCAGTATCCCCAGGGTGTGTTTTAGCAGGGTCTGGTGCTTTTCTGTCGTAGTGTCTTGTCTAGTTTTAACAATACATAAACACAGGTCGTGAAGGAAGAAGCAGGAGGTGCATCCCAGCTCACCTTTCTTCCCTCCCCAGGCCCTGCACTCCCTGCAGTCATCACTTAATCCAGGCTTTGCTGTGCTGGGAGGAAACTGGTGTAGAGCAAGTGCTCTGCTGTTGGATGGAGAGATTCAACTAATCTTAGCTTAGATTAGACAAGCACCCAGCATCGAAAAGGGACTTATTATTGGAACAAACTTTTATTTCTTGCATGAAAGGAGCTGGGAGCAAACTATTAATACCCAGATTTCTTCAACTTTCTAGGGCAGTGTGAAAGGTGTCCCTTCCATCTGGGTTGGGTGTCCAAGGGAATTGCAGTTCTAGACTTTGGAAGCTGATAGAGTAAGAGATAACATGTTCAGTTCATTTGTTTCCATGAACACTTCAGTTTGTGCTGGAGCAGTGGGGCCTTTTGTCTTACATTTTCATTTAACTGTTTTTCACTTTTATTTTTGTCATTACTGCTGAGTTTGCCTCTGACTTTTATGTTGTGCATTAACCTTTCTCTCTCCTTCTGCACATGCCATTGTTGCTTTCTGTCTTGTATTGCCCTTCTAAGTTACCAGAGCTTTGGTTTTACTTTGCTTTTATCTTTACCATTTTCAATCCATGGTTTCTGATTGATTTGCTTTTTCAGAGTATTTCTTTTCTTCAGTTTCTTATCTTTGATAGTAGGCATGAATGAGAAAACAGATTTGTCTTCCATTTCCATTTGAAGCCCCAAGCCTGGTGGCCTGTCTGTGTCTGCCACTGTCTGACTTTTCTGTCCTTTGTTTGAAAGGTCACAGGTTGCTGCAAGTCGATGTTGTGATTAAATGCAAGAGCAACTGCTTCTTACCATTCTCTAAATTATTTTTTTCTCAGAATCAGCTACATGGCTTAAAGGAGCATTGAAAAATACTTTGCAGGCTTCTGTTGAGTTTTCCCCCAGTATTACTTGTTAGTATTTCTCTGCTGGGAGATGTCATGGTTTTGTTCAGCTGAATTTTACTCCACTACTTTCATCTCTTTTATAAGACCTCACAACACTTTCTATTAGTTTACTTGAATGTCTTAGTTTGACTTAAACAAGAAGCACACAACTTCATTTGTACAGTGAGAACATTACCCATTTATTTCTAAACAAAGAGAAATGTAACAGAAATGGTTGACATAAAGAGTTAGTATTTAATGGAGCTATAGTTGTTTGGTAATTATCAGTATTTATACTGATACCAGTATTTATACTGGTAATTATCAGTATTTATGGAGAACATTCATAAGAAGAATTTTTCTTCAAGTTTGCTCATACTGGGCCATTTTGTGCTTAATAAGTTGCTAAAAGGCTTAGTGAGCCTTCTGGGTATTTCCCCGTAAGCACAAAACAGTGACTATTTATCATTCTTATGTGCTGCAGGTAAGGTGTAAGTACCAAACAGAATATCCTTTAATGACTCCACAGCTTTTACTATCATTGTTGTGAGTCTGGAGGTAATTTGAATTCCTGTTGTTAAACTCATGACCAGTTTGATCTTAAGATGAAGAGTTCAGAGTTCAACCTGAAGAAGATAAATTCACAGGCAAGATGAAGATAACTACACTCTCTTTTGGAAAATCTGGTTATTCTCTCTGTTTTTCTCTCACTGGCTTCAATAGAAGCCAATTTAATTAAATTTGCATGTTAGAAAATGAAATTCCTTTCACTTCTTGTTTTTTCAGTCATGTCTAAGAATATTTCTTTGAATGTTTTATTTTAATTTGTACTTAGTGTCTTGCAGCATCAAATGCCACCAACAAGTGTCTCTATTATTTGTAGATCTTCTGGTCAGAGAGAGTTGTGAATAAAGAAAAGAACTGTAACTTTTTTGGTGTGATTTGTCTCTAGTTCTGGTGGTTTGTGGTTTGGTAGTCTGAGAGATTTCAAACAGGGCACAGGTCTCTTGCTAGAGTGAGAAAGATTTTTTTTTAGTCCAATATATTCAGCAACTCAGACATAAAATTATTATGACTTTGTGATAAATGTGAGTCCTTAAGCCCTGCATTGTAACAGGTGAGCATTTGTTTCCAGTCTTAGAGAACAAGGCACAGGATCAACCTCTGGGGAAAAAGAATGGAATGACTATTTAGTGAGCATGTAGAGGATCAAACAGCTGATACATTTCAGCTCTGAGTGTACTGTGTTTTTAAAGAAAGGTTTCCTTTTTCTTTAAAAAAGATGTTTGTGATGTTTCAGAGAACATTTCATGTCTGAGAAGTGCCAGAGAAGAGAGAGATGATTAAATGAAGGTGCTGGCTCACAGGATGAGGTTCAGATGCAGGAAGGATGGATGAGAGACTGAGCCAAGCTCGGCAGAGCTTTCCTAGCCAGAGAAGCTCCTTTGGAAGTGGTGCTGGAGGAACTGGGAAGCAATTCAGATGGGACAGAAAATGCATTGTCAGTAAGTGAATGTGGAATATAATTCAGGAGAGGAACTGTGTGGGGTTAAGAAAAAAGGATTTAAGAACAAAAAAATCAGTGGTAGTAATCTGAGAGTTTAGTTGTGCTTAAATGTGGACTTGTAGCAACAGGAAAGAGAGAAATTACAGATTTTCAATATGCAGGGCACAATTTGTTGGAATGGAAGAGGAGAACCAGGTGAGATAAAGACAAGTGCAGGTAATAAGTTGTCAGCAGTGATGGAGAGAGGAGGAAGAGGAAATAGTTTTGTGCACTGGAAGTTTGCAGCGTGAGAATCCATGAGAAGTCAGTGTGTTCAACTAAAACATCAGGGAGAGGGAGGATGGGAGTGGTCAGGTTTGAGTGGCTTTAATGTGAGTGAGAAGAGGTAAAGCCTTAAACAAGTCTGAGTCACATTCTGACTGACTTAATGGAAGCTGGAAGGAAAGGAAGAGCAGAAGGGGAAACTACCCCAAGGGTGACTGGGGCAGCAATTTAAGTCCACATGTTCCCTGATGTCCTTGTGTTGTGTTGAAGGGGGGACAAGTTGGAGTAGAGGGGGGTAAATCAGTATAGAAAAGCTCAGCAATAGTGCTTAGTCCAGAAATACATGTCAGAAGAGAAGTGGATATTCTGTCAACAGCTGAATGGATGGTTGTTTTGAAGTATTTGGAAGGTATAAAAGTAATATGAAGGACTGGTATGGAGGAGGAACCAAGTGTAGGAGAAAACACTGGAGTACTGGAGAAAAAAAAGACTGAATCTGGGAACTGTTGAAAATGGGGAGACTAGTCATGAGATATTTTTCTAGGTAATTTTTCCTCCTATTGTGTGATTCAGCTAAATTTACAGGAGAAAGACATGAAGAGAGTAGTTCTGCAGCTCTTACAGTACAGAAAATGCAGGAGAGTCACCTGGGATTGCAGACATTATTGGGAAAATGGTGATAAGTTCCTAAATTTCCCTGGAAGTCTGGGTACTAGAGAAGACCTCCTGTTGCTCACAGGTATTCCAGCCCTGCCAGTTACCAGCAAGGTTAGTGTTTGCAGCCTGGATCATCAGGAGTTGAAATTAGTTCATGTTACTCCAACTGTTCAGTGAAGTGAAGTCAATTTTCCCTGTATTGACTCAGCTGATGAACCAATCTGTCTCTGCAGCCAGTGACTGAATAGGTACAGAGTTTTCACTATCACTGTTTGGTGTCTCATTGATTAGAGTTTCTCTCAGTGAACAGTTCAATTAATACATTCTAAAATCCTTTTGTTGTGTCTGAGTTTAACCTTTGACTCAGCCACTCTGGTGTGTGTTACTCCACACATCTTTGTCAAAGCTAAAATCCTAGAATATGTAGTCTGAGAGCTTTCAAATCTTAATAAAGCACTTTAGGTGGGTTTTCCAGTTGAGGAGTGTTGGAGGAAAAGCACGAGACAGCACAACCATTCTCCTCTACACGCCTCTGGGGAGTCACCAGCACTGCAGATGTGGCAATTTAGTGCATCTTACATTGGACCAAAGGTTGGTTTTTTATTATTCAGTTTTTTTAAGTACCTAGTGTAGTTCAGGAGCAGGGGCACAACCCATCTCCCATCTCCTGGAGCACTATTTTGTGGAGACAGCCTTGATTTCTGCAGGGCAGGGAGCTCTTTGCTGCAGTTCAGGCCTGCTGTGATCACTGACACACAAATGGAGCGGTGCTTGTGCAGTTCCACATGAAAATGTACCAGGTTCAGATTCCTTAAATAACCCTGGGAGAAGATGGTAGTGCTGAAGTGTTGGCTTGTGAGTAGGAGGTAAATTATATGTTGTAGCGTTATATAAAACTGACTCACATGAGTAGGTGAGAATCCCAAGAATATCAGGACACCCACACTGGGGAAGGAGAGACGTGAGCTTCCTCTGCACAGCGTGTTCCAAAGCCTGCTCTGACACAAAACAGCCTTCACTTGCCTCAGTAGTAACTAATTTTTTCAGTCTTTTAAAAACTGAAGTGCTACTGCTTTGACTGTTTGCCTTGGAAAATGCATTTAAAAGGAAAGAGTTTGCTCGGGAAAAGCTACCTGCAGTTCTGGCTGTTCTTGTTTGATGGATAAATGGCTGTTGAAGATCAATCAAGGAGTTAAATTATCCCCACAAGCAAGCAATAGGTGTATTGGATTGCTGTGGCCCTTTAGCTATTAGTCCTTCATGTAAGGAAGTCTAGTTTGGAGAGGATATCACTGCAAAATATTTCTGTAGTTACAAGAGGTCTCTAACACCAGGTGTATGATTTAGAAGGATCCTTGCTTGTACAGACCTTATAAATATGCCTGTGTGTTGTCAATCAATATTCCTTCAAGAGCAAAGCTCAAAATGAGATTATTTCTCTTTACAGGTACCTTGCTGAAGGAGCCATAATTAATTAGGAGACTTTACCTGTGTTGTTTGCCCCGTTAACAGTGCTAACATTTCAGAAGGGGTGACCTGAATGCAACCCTGACACGTAGAAATAGAAATGACTTTCATTTAAACATTTGTTCTTCCCTGAAACTCATTTTATGAGACTCTTCCAGCATTACCCTCTTTATGCAGTCTATTTTTGTGTGGCTCTGTGGCATATGCCACATAAGCTTAGCCTCAGTTTCCTCCTGCTTCTCCAATGAGCTCATCTGCATAAAATTTTCAAGATCTGTTTCTCCTTCTGCTTTGCAAAGTTGATTCCAATCTTCTTGACATCAACACAGCCAGGAGCTCTTTCTGAGCTCTTTGAGGTTTTTAAAAATATTCTTTTTATCCTTTCAGAGGCAGAACTTTCCTGATGAGAGCTTTCAGAGTGCTTGGGTTTGGATTTCTCTCTTAGTTCCTTCACCTGTTTTTTGCTTACTTCTGGTTTCTCTCCAGAGTTGGGCAGGAAGAATCTGTAAGGGCACCTTTGCTTGGTGTTCCTCCATACCTTCACAAGACTTGTGTGAAAATCTGGTCTTGGGGTTCTGCCCCACCCAGCTTTGTGTGGTGCCTTAGATTTCATGATTCTTTCTGCATTTAGAGGAAATCTTCACACCCAGTGATGGGGTTTTGGTACCCTCAGGTGCCTGCATGTGTTCTGTTCAGGGATCAGGGCAAGGGTTTGGGGCTCTGAGCACCTGAGGTGACCCAGGACTCACACCTGGCTGTCTGCGTGTGCATTTTAAAGGAAATGTAGGTTATCTGAAAGCTGATACATCTCAAGATGAAAGGAGTGTTAAATCCTAGTGGAGACCAAGCTGTGATTCCCTTCTGTTTGTGACACTCCTGTGTCCAAAGCCATTGCTACCCATACTCTGCAAGAGGTTATCAAGCCTGAGATTAGCTCAGTTGGTTAAAACTTGGTTGTAATAATGCCAAGGTCATGGGTTCAATCCCCTGTGTGGGCCATTGACTTAAGAGTTGGACTTGATGATCCTCGTGGGTCCCTTCCAACTCAGAATAGTCTGTGATCCTGAGATAGTCTGTGAATAGCAGGAAGGTTGGAGCAGCACGTGCAGTGCATCCTGATCAGATCCCAGTGCTTTCTGCTGGGAAAAAATAGCAGATTTCCTGGATGAATGGACAGAGATTCAAGTGCAACCACAGGACTTGCTCTGAAGAAGGGAAACCTTTAGAACTGAAATGGGAACAAACCTGCGAGAGTTTGCCATTGACTGTGGTGTTTTTGCAGGGCTGGACTTTGCTGCTGAGAGTAAGTGCAACTGAGACATCTAAAATGATTTTTTTCTGTGCTTTTCTGAAACTTGTGCCCATGTGGGCTGAGCTTCCAACAGGATATGAATGTGTATCGTGGCTCTGGTTTATATTCTTGGAGAGAGCTGTTATTAAGGTGTCATTTGAACAGATGGGGTAGGAATGATGAAGCTCGGATTGGGTAACTACCAGTTGAGAGGAAATGACTAATTGAACTTGAGAGAACAAGAAGTCTGTCTTCTTGCAGTCAAAATACATGAAACAAAAATACATATTTGTCCCTTCAGTGTAGCTGAAGGTCTGTTTCTCCTGCTTTGACAGAACCTTTCTGTCCATGTTGGCAGCTTGTCTGACTCCAGGGATATAGAACATGCTGAGGATTGGTTTAAATGGGGCTGCATATTTGAGGTTATGTAAAGTGTTGCTTTTTAAGAGCTTAATGCAACTGTTGGGCACCTTGTAAGTTCTGTGTGATGTGGGCTCTGAGCATGGGGAGGTTCTTTGCATTTCAAATCTAATTGTTGTGATTACAAACTGCAAGGACTTGATGATTTTCCTCTCAGTAACAGAAGCTGTTTTTCAATGCCCTGGAATGTAATGGAAAAAATTGGGACTTATCTTTTGCAGCTACATTAATCAGGCATCTTTAGGATTCTTGTTTTAACACGGGGAAAGCTCCACAAGATGAATGCTCTGAAATGTGTTATGTCATAAAATAAATTGAATATTCTAAATTGAATATCCTCCATTTCCACTTACATTAGTTTTATTAACTCCTACCTGTACCATAACCTCAACCTTGTGTGCCACATCAGAGTTTGATCAGGTGTGAGTGTCAATAATGTTAATTAATTGGCATAAATTAGCAATTTAAAAAGCGTAGTACTTTGGGAATTCGGGTGTGAGCAGTGTGGGTCAAAGCAGTGATTGGTGTTGCTGAATGTATCATAGCAGAGGGCCTGACACCTTCAGAGATGGAACTGGAGCTCTAAAAAGCTTTGTTGCTGCTTCATGGGGAGCTTCACTTCTGACACATTAAATGGAAATTAACAGCTATGGAAAGAGATGATCCTCTGTAGGCCCAAAGGTTTTGTGGGTGCAGTCTGAAACTGAGTGCAGAAAGGAAAGCAGGACAATTTCTTATTCATCAGCAGGTACTCAAGGCATCAAAGTTTAAGTGGCTTCAGTTCACTGCAATGAAAAAATCCAGTTTTATGGGAAAAAACTCATCTGTTCCTGTGGCTGATGTAATTGTAAAGCTTTTTGTTTTATTTGCTCTTCAGCTTCTAATTTTCAGAGTGATTTGTAAATCACTCTGGATTTCTTCACTGTAGCTCCTTATCCTGAAACCAAGAGAGGAGACTCCAGGTAACTCACATATGCCAAAGTAGGGAAGTTCTGGCCAGGTGGGGGTTGGTCTCTTCTCCCAGCCACTCAGCAATAGGACAAGGGGGCACGGAGGGCTCAAGCTCTGCCAGGGCAAATTGAAGTGGGAGAGCAGAAAAAACTTCTCTGCAGAGAGAGTGCTCAGGCATTGGAATGGGCTGCCCAGAGAGGGGGTGGATTCCCCATCCCTGGAGGTTTTTAACCTGGGATTGGCCATGGCACTGAGTGCCATGATCTGGTAAAGGGACTGGAGTTGGCCCAAGGGTTGGACTTGATGATCTGGGAGATCTTTTCCAACCCAATCCATTCTATGATTCTATGAAGAACAGTGCAAAGGGGTCCCAGGTGCTCCCACTTTGGTCTGTGTGTCTGAACTGACATCATTATCATGGCACTGTTTATGCATTTCTACTGGAATTTCAGTGGATATGCTGAGAAATGCTGTGTTTGTCAGCACAAGTTGGCAAGGAACATTTGTGTTCCTGTCCTCTTCACCACATCTCCTTCCCACCAGATGCTGCTTGGGCACTGCTGTGTTTGTATCTTTGCTCTGATATCCTCACATTAAATAGCCTGTATTGTTGAAGAAGGTCTGTGGTTTGTTCCTGAGATGCCTCTGCTCTAATTGTTGTGGTCTGACTCATCTTCTGCACTTGTGTGTGAAGTACAACTGCAGCAGTGGGTTGTGAATTCCAATTGATTTCAGGCCTCAGACTGTTTTTAAAATACATGATTAATGCACTGAAAGCAGTTGGCCTCAAAGAATCTGCAGAAAGAAAGGCTTATTTTGTAAACTTCCATTCAAGCTATTAACAATGAGCACTGAATGAAAAAAAAAATCAGTCTTTGAGCAAACCCTGCTATTTTAAAATTAGAATTGTGTCTTAGTTGTCTGCAAATAAATGTCTTTGCCCAGCTGCAAATCACAGGCCCCAGACTCATGAGTTACCACTACAAATAATTCCCTTCCTGCCTTTTTCCCTTAGGAAGTCTGAGCAGACCTGGGGGCTTTGTCTTGTTCTGGTTTCTCCCTTTGTTTTCATGTCTCCATCCCCAGCAACAACTGCAAGGACACAGTTTGTTACTTATTGTTACTTATCGAAAATGGAGCTGTGTAAGAATTAATTTTGAATTAATTTCTTTGTTGAAAGACACTGAGGAAATGGGCAGCCCCTGATGTTGGCACTGGCAGAGAGAGGGTACAAACTGAATCATGGGATGGTTTGGGTTGGGAGGAACTTAAAGATCACCAAGTTCCACATGAGGAGCTTCCATGGGCCAGAAACACTTCAGAACCTCTTTGAGTTAAAAATGCACACAGTAAACTAAATGCTTAAAATACCCTTAAGAAATTAATATAAAGGATGACATTTAATGTTTAGAAAATATAAATGTGCTGAGCAGGATTTCCTGGTTTAGGCTGAGGACTTGGAGTTGTCTTTGTCTTTACATGGAGTGGTGACCAAGTGACTCCAAAATGGGCTGAAAATCAAATTAATTTTCTGATACTTCAGCTGGTACAATTGGTGGGGGAGAGGGAGTGCCTGCTTTTATTTCCAAATAAATGTGACAGCTCTGGAAGGCAGATCTTTAAAATCAGTCTGACATGTAAATAATCTTTAGTCAAGAAGTAGCAAAAACCCTTTTGTTTCTGAAGGACATTGAATTGAAGATGCTTTTCCTGCCTTGAAAACATCTCCTAAGATTACAATTAATGTACCATTAGACCTAAGCAGCAATCCCATTTTGCAATGGCAAGTTCTCCAGCAATGCTACAAATGGTACATATCTTTTTAGAATAATTGGCATGCTCTCAGTTTCAGGCCAAATTCACCCCTTGTAGTTGTCACCAGGAGGAATGAAGTCACCTTTTTGCCCTCCCTTGCTTCTCCAAATCCATAACTTAAATTTATAGGAGTCAATTTGTAACTATTGGTTTATGTGTCATATTTAGTATTAATTTCTGCTTTTTTTCCCGTTTTTTTTCTGTTTCAGGTGTATGATTGCTGATGAGGTAAGTGATGTTCCTGTTCCTCTAACACCGTTTTTTCTTGTGTTAATGCACTTCGTGCAGATGTGACTTTCTTTGTTGAGAGATGTGGGCAGAAAGGCTGGGAATTGAAAGCAGCCTAATTCCTGTGGCACTCAGCAGATACTCTGAAAATACCTCAGTGAGGGAATAATTAATCCTGACATGATTTTAAAAGAATCCTTGAAAAAAATTAGAAGATTCCTTTTCATTTTATTCAGGTAGGTTAAATCTCATCAGTTCTTAAGTCTTGAAAATATTCATTCAGTCAATTTTTAAGCACTTCATAATTGCATTCTTAATGGATTGGTAGACATTCTTGGTCCAAGGAGATTTGGAAATAACAGATGTAGTTTCCAGAGATGAATTTTTTTTTAACTCACTGCTCAAGTAGTAACAGTGAAAGTCATTGCAGCCATACACTTGAAAGTTCACATTTTAGGGAAATCTGAGTCCAGCATTTCTCCCCACAGGTAAAACAGTTTTGTAATGGTGCTCCTGGTGTGTTGTCAGTGTAAAACCTTTCAGGAAGGATATTGAGGTGCTGGAGCGGGGCCAGAGAAGAGCAACAAGGCTGGTGAAGGGAGTGGAGCACAAGTGCTGTGGGGAGAGGCTGAGGGAGCTGGGGGTGTTTGTGCTGGAGAAGAGGAGGCTCAGAGGTGACCTCAGCACTGTCTGGAACTGCCTGAAGGGAAGTTGNTATTTGGGGATTGGTTTAGTCTCCCCAGTTCTAACTTGGGTTTTCCTGACACGCTGGGAGGGAGAGAGAGGTGGGTTAGTGGGATTTAAGCATCTCCTCATGTTGTAAAAAACTCATTACAGCTGGAGATGAACTGTCATGCCCGAGAATGGGAAATTCTGGAAACTATGAGGAGTACAAAACTATTCAGGGGAAGAGCAAAGGGGAGCCTGGGAAAAATCAAAATACCAGCAGTATATTTCTTTATTAAAACAGTTCCTTATTTCCCTCCTTGAATGAGAAAATGTGCTGTGTGTGCTCATGTTAGCAATAAAAAGTCCTGCAGTATATATTTATTCCAAAGTAAATAATGTATATTTTGTGATGACAATAGGTCTGGCACTGGGGGAAGTGTTGGGCAGTGCTGTGTGCCCTGTGCTTTCTGTCTCTAAAGTAAGAGAATGTTGGTAAAAGAAAATATTAGTGTTGTGAGTTTGTGTACAAAGAGGAGTGAAGTGTGAAAACCTGAGATTGTAGAATTACTGTACCTGTGTCTGGATTGTGTGACTGTAAAGGTTAAGTAATAGCATAAGAGTATTTTTGAAAGGTGTTCTGAAAATATGTCTCCATTCTTTCTTGGAGTGGGGACAGACAATGTTTTCCCACCAAATTTCAGGTTTTCTGTGCCATCCATTTCCATGATGGAGCAAGATGAGTTTAAATGAAGACAGTAATATTTTCTCAGTTTTTTCTTGTCTCTCACGTTGCCACAATCTCCACTGGCCATCCTGTCCATGGGCTCTAGATCCACCCATGGGTGCACTGATCCCAAAAGCTCTGCTTTTATTCCCTGCCCCTTCAGCTCAATTGTCTGGATCATCCCCAGGGACTGGGCAGTCTGAGTTAGGGAGACCACTGTGGTAACAAACTAAAAATTAATGTTATTTTGTTGTTTTTTTCATTCTTTTTTCACTTGGCTTTGTGTTCAGCTGGCCTGTGAAACACTGGGGACACAAGGGGGGCTTGCAGGAAAACCTTAATGAAAACTTGGCAGTTTTGAATGAAACTTGGTATCACAGTGGCTCTGTGGTTATTTTCCTTCTAGTAATAGTGGAAATATTCATTATATTTTCTTCTATACCTGGGAAGTCTCTTCACTGTATCATTGCATCAGTCCAGTCAGTAGTGATGTGAGTTAGTTGTTGGTTTATGTCCTTGCTGTGAGTAGCTGGACAGCAGCAAATCAGCTGCAGTGTCACTGGACTCTGTGGAAAACCCCCATGAAGTATTTTAAGGCCAGTCTCTGTTTTGATGTTTAACAGGAGCCTGGAACTCTCTCTTGCCAGTGAACAAGTAGAGAAAACAGCTGCAGGGTTATCTTTTAAGCAAACCCCTGAATTCTGGATATTACATTAATCTGTTGCTCTTCACAGCAGTTTCTTTTTCTTGACCTACTGGTTCAAAACCAAAGTTCTTCACACAGACCTTTCTTTGTTCTTCAGTTGCCTCTGCAACTCAGGGCAAAGTTGTTTTTATTGTAAGAAGGTTCCTATATGTTTCTTTCCTCTGCAGTCTTTAAAAGTGTTTTGGGCAGCTTAACAGGTTAAAGAGTTTGATGTTGTTTTAGTCTATCCCCTTAATTGAAAATCTTCTGAAATGAATGGAAATGCTTCTGTTGGCTTCAGTGAGTAGCCAGATATAACAAATGTATTAATCCAAAGGATGGTCTGTGGTAACAAAGTGATAATGAAATAGGCACCATGTGAGGGTTCCTTTAGCTGGTTCTGCCTTTGCAAATGCTCTGTAACCCTTCTGAGTGGAATATGCTTTCTGAGCAGAGACTTCTGGTTTTAATGTTGTTCTTTTCTTCTCCCAGATGGGGCTGGGTAAAACAATTCAAGCAATTGCCATTTCATACTACTACAAAAATGAATGGCCTCTCCTCATTGTGGTGCCTTCCTCTCTGAGGTACCCTTGGGTTGATGAGATGGAGAAGTGGATTCCAGAGCTCTCTCCAGACGACATCAGCATCATTCAGAACAAAACTGATGTGGGGTGAGTGAAGTTTGTTGTTCTTCTGCAAGGAAGGCTTGTCCTCTACCCCTACTCAAGCAGGGCCACCCTCTGGCATATTAAATACACCCTCTGGCATATCAGATACACCCTCTGGGATACCAAATACACCCTCTGGCATATCAGCCACTGCTCCCAGTTTTATGTTGTTGTATTATAGTAGTCACTCATTTTCTCTGAAGTTGAGAAATCTGGGTTTTTGCAAAGCAGCAAATACTTCTCTGCTGAAATTGAGATGCCTCCTGTGTGTCTCAGACTGACCACACACAGTTATTTCTCAACCCTGATGACTTCATTAGCTTCTCTAAAACAGTTTTGTAAAACTTCTGGCGTACATCACAAAATAAGGAGGTAATTGCTGTTTAAGTTCTATTTAGTGCACTGAGAAAATCTGTAAGTTAGAGTAAGCAATCCCTAAATAACTGAAAATGTCACCATGACCGAGGCTTTCTATCTTTAGACTTGGTAGCATGGATTCATCAGGGAGACTACGACTGGTGTGTTGTTAGAATAGCTCTCCTCTTACCCTTAATTACAAGGGTGTTTTTTCCTCTGCTGGACTGTGATTACTTCTTGGGCTCATGGAGATGTTTGGATGTTGTTCTGAAGCTTCAGGTTGGGGGAGACTCATCTTGGTGTGTCCTGGGGAGCATCACAGGTGACTCGACCACCAAGTTTGCTGTTTGGAAATTCCTTGTGGGAACAGCAGGAATCCAACTGAAAATGTGTTTTAAAAGCTTAATCAAGGGGTAATTGCTACTAATAGTCAAAATTTAAGTTTATAATTAGAATATAGGAACTAAAATGAGCTTTTTCAGTTTACTTATCTAAGAGGCACTCAAACTTGATGCTTCTGATGCTGAATGAAGACAAGGGAAATGTGGAGTGAGGAAAATTCCGTTCTTTTTATCTTTTAAGATTTTTTCAAGGCATAGACTTTAACCATTATCACTTACTTTTACTCAGGAACAAGGAAAGATGAACACTTTGGTTTCTACTTGTTTAACTCCCAGGAGGCTTCCTAGCTACAAGTGAGGTTGTTGAACTAATTAATATTTTAACATTAGAAAGTGTTTTATGCATTTGCAAGGAAATGCAAAAATGCAGCTGCCAGGCTTGGTTTAGCATTTTATTACATTCTGCTTCCATATGTTCTGCTTTGATTTCTCTCTGTTCAGTCCTTTGCTTCTCTTCAAAACTCCAGCAACTAAATTCACTGCAGGGGTGTTTTTTTGAGTTTTTGATTTAAACAGGTTAAAATACACTTAGGCATCAATTTAGGTTCTTGTAATTTAGAACTGGATTTGAAATTGGATGTCTTTTGAACAGCTTTGAGTTCCTGTGCTGCTCCAAAGCTCCTGAAGGGCCACAGTGCTCTCTAGTGATTTGTAAAATCAATTTGTGGACCTGCATACATCTCTAAATTTATTACAATAAGTTAATTTCCAGTTAAATACTATTTTTTAATCTTGTGCCTTGTCAGTTCCATTCTTACAGTGGATTTGTCCCCTGTGATACTCCTGGAAAGGGGTACAGGTTAAAGTAATGCAGCCAGAGAAAAGGAAAATCCTCTTAAATGCAATTTATGTCTCCTGAAAATGATGATGAAATGTGTGTGGTTGATAAGTGAGATGTTTTAAACACCAAAAGCTGTTAGCTGGTCTCCTGACAGCCCACCAATCAGTCATTCCAAAAGGAGACAAACACACCTTCTCAAACAACCTCTTTGCTGTATTGCTTTTCCCACAATGAATATTTACTGAGAAAACTTGTGTATTTTCTCTTTCAGGGGAATATCAACCAGCAAAGTAACAATTCTGGGGTATGGCCTGTTAACTTCTGATGCACAGGCTTTGATAGACACTTTGTACAGGCAGAACTTCAAGGTGGTTGTGATTGATGAGTCCCACTACATGAAGTCCAGAAACGCCACTCGCAGCAAGATCCTGCTGCCAATTGTGCAGAAAGCCCTCAGGGCTGTTCTCCTCACTGGAACTCCTGCTCTGGGGAGGCCTGAAGAGGTATTTGATGGCCTGAGTTGTGTCCTGGGGGTGTTTTTAGGAGAGCATTAGTAATAAATGAAGAGTTGTGTGGTTTTCTTGGGTATATCCAGTGACATCAGGAGTTCTCTGGGGAGCACAAGTGCAGGGAATAAACCAACGTATTTCTGTTTGAGTTGGTTTTACAAACTTGTTCCAGGCTCAAGAACAGGTGACTTCAGACTGTTTCTCATAAGAAATTAATCTCACATGTCACAGACTGATTGTTGGGGGAAATAGAAGATAAAAACTTTAAGTAGAGAACTATTTGTTTCTTCTGGGTAGGAGAGTCTTTCGTAGACAGGAACTTGAGTTAAATCTTCTACTTCATCCCCTGATACAGGAAGTCCTTGGTTTTTCACTGAGTATTCCTAATGGTCACATAAGTGGGAAAAAATATATCCTGTGCTTGTTGGAGTCCAGAAAGGCAAATTTTCCTTTGAAGGAAGTTCAGCTTATGGAATTAGGGAGGAGCAGAGTGGAAACTAAAAAATATTTGGTTTTTTTTTTAGTGAACCCAAGAGAACTGCCGTTGTTTATCAATGGTAGAAACAAATGGAATATAAGAGCTGATTTGTATCCAAGGAACTTACAGGAGATGTATAAATAATACTTTACAATTTGGAGTTTCTTGCTGTGTAAACAGAAGTTATGCCAAGGCCCTGTAATAATTTAATTTGTTCAGAGAGCTGATAACTTCAGAAAGACATCCACTGTATGGAAAGGTCTTGTTATAGCACGAATATTTGCTTAAAGTGTGAAAACAAATGTTGGTATCTCTGGGTGTGGATAATTCTGAAACTTCCTGCACATGAACTGAAGACTCTGAACTAACCCTGGACACAGAACTGAGGTTAGAAAGTGTAACACCTTTAACACCTTGATAAAGTGCCTTGGTGCTGAGACCAGGGTCGTTGTTAAAGGTCTGCAGAGGGCACTCCAAACAAACTGTCCTTGATCACAGCAGTGGGATCAAAATCTCTGACCAAATGGAAAACAATTTGAGGCGTTTTTATAGTGATACCAAAGTTCTGCCATGGCTTATAAGGGAGGGTTTAAAAAGCACTGTAAGTCTTCAATCAGCTTTATTCATAGGCAGAGTATTTCTGTGAAGTCTTGAAATGAAAAAGCATTATTTATGTATATTTACAGCAAATAGTTACAGGCAGTTTGTTGTTTGGCCCAGTCTATGTCAAAACAGCAGCATTTCCCTTGAGTGAATAAACAGGGTTTGTATTTTTTAATTCTTCTCTTCCATGTTTTCTGTTCAATGTAAATCTTCTCCAAGTCCATATCTGTGTGCAGTGTCCTTTCCCTGTGGGCCAAGCTGTGTACTTTGTGCAGCTGTGCAATGTAACCTTAACACAATAATCATGTGTTCATTATTTCTGAATACTCTTACGTATTTGCAGGCAATTTTTAATTTTTCACAGTTGCTATTTTTTTTTCAATGCAGCTTTTCATGCAGATTGAGGCACTGTTTCCAAGAAGGTTTGGAACTTGGAGTGAATATGCTAAAAAATACTGCAATGCTCGTGTCAGGTATTGCTCTACTTGCTTGTTTATTTTCTTATGGCTGTCTTGGATTTTATTTGCCATGACAAGTGAGGCAATCAGTAGGTGGTCACTGCTGTAACAGACCATCTCACCTGGAAACCCAGGGTCAGGTACCATCTCCTGCACCAAACAGCATTGGGAAAAGGATTACATTGATTAAATTAATTAATTAAATTAATAAATTCCACTTCCATTAAATAAAAGTGAAAGCTCTTAAAGCCTGAAATAAAACTTAAATGCCAGCATTCCCTTAAGTAAAATTATTTCCAAATTTACTGTTGTTAGCATGAAGTGGGTAGGTTTTACTTCTAGACCTGGAGTTTTTGCTCTCAGTCTTTTGCTCATGTTCATGTAATAATTTATGTCTCCCCTTATGGTGGGATCCAGTTTTTTTGCCATCCCACCATCCCTGAGTGGAAGAAAAGTCCAATACTTGTTTTTCTCTGGCTGTGATCTAAAATAGAGGGGAAAGAAGCAGCTCCAATTTAAAAAGCTTGTTACAGTCTGGAATGTAAAAAGTTATGTGAAGGGATAAACCTTTAAAAAATTCCTCAGATTAAAAAAAATTCACATCTCCAACTTTGCATATATCCAAAATAACAGATTTTGTCAAGTAAATTAGATGGCATTTAGATTTAATTTTTACAGTAATAATTGCATGGTTTCATTTTCATAAAACTTGTTTTTCTCCCTCTATCACAGGCATTTTATCAGTATTTAATTTCAAATAACATGCAAGAGCACTGTCTAATTTTCAGGCAGAGAAATGCTATTTTTTCCATGTGTTTTGACTGAATGCATCTGTAATGTTCACACCACAAGTGTGCGTGGGCACAGCATGGTTAGCTACTCAATCACAGATGATTAACTTATTTTTAGAATACCATAAATGTAATAAAAATCAAGTTCAGGGCTTGGCAAGCTTCCAGTAAAGAACTTTGCCTTCATGACTTGGCTGCAGCAAAACATCCTGTGGTAATAAACTGGATGGATTTATTTTGTGCTTTTATTTTAAGTTGTGGGTGGTTTTCACTGAGCTGTCTCTGGACACCTGTTGGAAAGGTGAGCTCCAGGTTCTTTGTGGAGATTTTTCCTGCCATTTCTGTTGTATCACCAGTGCTGAGGCTGGAGGGAGGAGGCTTTTATAAGGACAGCCTCAAAAATGAAAAAAGGATCTGAGCAGAAGATGTTGGTGTCTGTCACCTCTGTCCCATTCCCAGGGTGTTGTGCCAGCACTTCACCAGAAGTGAGTCCCTCAGCCCCTTTCCCAGGTGATTCTGGTCCATCAGAACACTGGTGATAAGCTCAGTAAAGCTTAAAATTACCTGGTTTTTAAATAAAAATGACATGCTTGCAACATCCCCTCCTGGCTCTGGAAAATGCTGCCTGGGCTCTTCTGCGGAGGCAGCAACATCTCTCATTTTCCTTATTTCATTATCTCCAGGCAATGATGGCAGACCAAAGCTGCTGTTCCTGCTGCTGAAATGCTTCCTTAAACACAGCAAAGCAAAGAAAGAATAAGGAAAACTGAGCTAAAAAATTCTTTCTCTTTTCGACCTTTAGTTTTTTAACATTAAACCTCCTCCCTCTATTTAGCCACGCTCATTAAATAGTGTTACATTTAAAGATGGTGCCTTAAGCTTTAAATCCTCTGGCAGTAACTGGGAAGGAATTCTCAGGGAGGGAAATAAAAGAATATTAATGGTGATATTTGCATTTTTCATGATGGCTTTCCTGCCTGTAATGACTCTGAAGGTTTCTACTGAGCTTGGAAGGTCTAGCATTGATTTTGCATTTTCAGGTTTTTTGGTAAAAGAGCACAATGGGACTGTAGAGGAGCTTCAAATTTAGAAGAACTGCATCGGCTTCTAAGTGAAATCATGATCAGAAGGCTGAAGAGTGATGTCCTAACTCAGCTGCCTCCCAAAGTCAGGCAGCGCATTCCCTTTGACCTCCCCCAGGCTGCAGCAAAGGTGCATTTTCCACTTTGCCATAAACTCATTTGTTGGGAAACAGGAATCTCTCTGTATCCATCTGCATTTGTGTATGTTCATGTGTGCTACATGTAGTTACAGAGACTGGATGAATATACAGCATGGCATGTCTGGTACTCTGAAAATATAACACAAAATGCAATTTTTTTGCATCAATGATAAAATTGCTTTTTAATGTTAGTACCATCTTTTTTTCTGTCTTCTTCTCCCATGGATTTTGAATCCTGCAGTCCCTTTTAGCCAAATTTGACAGAGTCCTCAAAAGCACTCAGTTCCTAAACACTTTCCATGCTGAGGCAGAACATGCTTTGTGCTGTGTGTGTAACCTCTGCCCTCTCCTGCCCTTCAGAGCCTGAATGCCACTTTTGCAGAGTGGGAGAAATTAATGAGAAACCTGAATTCTGATGCCCCTGAAAGCCACTTCTCTCAGGTCATGAACCTCATCACACACCTGTACAAAGAAACAGCCATTGCCAAGGTGAGTGGGAACTCTTTCCCTCATACAGGAAATGCTCCTTTTCCCTGTGTGTTTCTGGAATAGTCAGAACCCCTTTATGATGGGAAAAGGAAGTCCAAGGGCTGCTGCAGTGGGTATGGCATGAACCAGTGATCACTGATAAGTTTTGTTATTAACTGTCATCATTGCTTTAATAGTTCTTGTAAAAGATACTGAAAATTGCATTGGACACAATGGAATTCTATGAATGCTTAAATAGAGCAATATTTTATGATTATGGTATCATGGAAGTATCAGAATTATTCTTTCAGGTTTGATCTATGGTTTTGTGTGGGTGCAGATACAGAAGCTGGGATTAAACACTGCCTTGTCTGTTTGAAATATGTTTGTTTTTTTCCAAATATGGATTAAAATATCAAATAATGATCTTGTGACTAAAAGGGGCTTTATCTACATCTTAATCTGGAAGAAGTACCATGTAATTATGTGATGTTTCCAGGATAATTTTTTTTCTCTGAAGGAATGAGTTAAATTTCTCAAAGACATAAAGTGTGGCATTTTTTCCATCAAAATTAATAATTTCATACTTAGCAGCAGTGTTAGTGTTTGATGGTGTTACGTGGATGAGAAAAGGTATGAAAATTTACCCTTTTGTATTACAAAGGATCAAAAGACATTAAAATAAACTGTCTGAACATTTTGTATTTGTGAGGAATGAAAACAGTCTTATTGCAGGCAGGAGCAGTGAAGGACTACATCAAAATGATGCTGGAGAATGACAAGCTGAAGTTCCTGGTGTTTGCCCACCACCTGAGCATGCTGCAGGCCTGCACCGAGGCTGTGATAGAGAGCAAGGTGAGGGGGCCCAGCTGTGCTCTCAGGAGTCCCTGCTCATGCACACAGTGTGAGCTGTGCTGGGGTGCAGGGGAACTGCACGTGGGACAGGAGTTCAGGGTTTTACACAGACACAGCATGGTGTGACACTTTATTATTATTAAATGGATGCTATAGGCAGTTGTTTTCCAAGCTTTTCTAGCAATGTGCCTCTGTCTGCTCTCTTTGGGTTTTAACAGCTGAGGGAGCTGGGGGTGTTTAGCCTGGAGAAGAGGAGGCTCAGAGTTGACCTCAGCACTGTCTAAAACTACCTGAAGGGAAGTTCTGGCCAGGTGGGGGTTGGTCTCTTCTCCCAGGCACTCAGCAATAGGACAAGGGGGCACGGGCTCAAGCTCTGCCAGGGGAAATTGAAGTTGGAGATCAGAAAAATATTCTTTGCAGAGAGAGTGCTCAGGCATTGGAATGGGCTGCCCAGAGAGGGGGTGGATTCCCCATCCCTGGAGGTTTTTAAGGTGAGCTTGGCCGTGGCACTGAGTGCCATGATCTGGTGACGGGACTGGAGTTGGCCCAAGTGTTGGACTTGATGATCTGGGAGATCTTTTCCAACCCAATCGATTCTATGATTATCATCTCACATGAATGTTTCATTCAAAGCAATAGAACTGTTTGCAAACAACTTCCACAGTACTTGGACCATGGACTCCCATGCTAACTTTGCTATTTTATATTCTTACTATTTTTTAAATGCTGGGAATTTCACTAAATCATGTCAGGGAAACTCCAGATTCTTCTGTGGAGTATTCCATGTTAAGGTCCTTTATTTGTTCTGTCTTCTACTTCTCTAACCAAAGAATACTAAGCCTGCATTTCTGTAGGTGGAGCCTGAACTGTAACTCCAAGGGCAGATGAGTTCTGGTGCATCCCTATCCAGGACAGGGATAGAACTGTTGTTTTCACACTGTCCCTGGGGGACAGAAGGGATTTGAGTCCCAGAGCAGCCCCTGCAGTGTCACTTGGTGCCTGCTCTGATGTTACAGGTTCGCTACATCCGCATAGATGGGAGTGTCCCTTCTGCAGAGAGGATCCACCTGGTCCATCAGTTCCAGAAGGATCCTGAAACACGGGTTGCTATCCTGAGTATTCAGGCAGCTGGGCAGGTAGGACAGAAGGGAAAATATGGAAAATAATGCACTTGAGGGATGCAGGTACTGAAGTCGTGGGTGACTGACGTGATTTACTGAGGGCAATTTGCCTTCATGCGATTTGCCTTTTGCACTCATGTATTCATTTCTTTGCACTGATCACCTTCACTGTTTTAACCTCTCTTGAAATAGCTTGAGTAAAATGATGAGAAGCTGCAGCATCTCATTCTTGAATAATTAGTAAAAACTTTATTTCTCTAAAAACACCGTATTAATAAGTGTTGATTATATAGTGAAAAGCAATATGGACTTTTTGCACAATATTAAAGTGCTTTTTGAATCTTACTTATCCCTACATGAGCCCCGAGGAAGAAATGAGTATAACAGTCTGTGCTGGTTTAAAGGTAAACCAGCAGGAGAAATTAACCCAGCTCAGGAGAGATTATAAGTCAGTTACAATTTAATAAAAATATTACAAGAAATACAATGCCACAAAGAGAAATTGGTTTTAACCCACTAAACCCAGTGGTATCACCCAGCCCCCTGGGGCACAAACACAATGGGGTTTGTTGGCCCCTGTGCTGAGCCCCATGGGGTTCCCCTGAGTCCAAAATCAAAGGAAGGGAAAAACCTGTTGGTGCAAATGATGGTCACAGTCTGGTTAAGAGTGGTGGTCTCCTCTTGTCAAGGTTCTGCTCCTCCTCTGGATCCAACAAGTGGTCCCAGAGGTCTTCAAACCCAAAGATTATACACCCTCAGGTTCAGGTGGGACTGCCCAGTACCTCCCCCAGGGCGGGGAGTTCCACAATGGGTGATCTGACTCTGTGAGTCAGGGGGGATTTTGGAATCATTGATGGCCCATGAGCAGACACGCCCCCTCAGGCTGGGTGTGGAGGTGCCAACAACTCCCTGGAGGGGAGTTATCACAGCTCGTATCTCACAGGCTTCTTTAACACCCAGCTCACCTCCTGAGGGGTCAGGTGTGCCCTGGGCAGCTGCTGCAAGTGGTCCATTGTTAACAGTTCATGGGAAATGAATACATGGGTATAGAACACACAGCTTTGGTCACACCCACACAGTGATAAACTGGTCCCACCTGCTGAACTAGGACACAGTCCCATCTGCTGTCGAGGTGGTCCCTCTTTCTTCCATGTAAAAACGTCTTGTACAACCTTTAGCTTCCTTTTGCTTCAGACAATGAGTTGTTTTGTGCATGGGTTCTTTTTCTCTAAAATGCACCTCCTCTCCTTGCCCAGGGCCTGACGTTCACTGCTGCCACCCACGTGGTGTTCGCGGAGCTGTACTGGGACCCGGGGCACATCGCGCAGGCAGAGGACAGGGCGCACCGCATCGGGCAGGGCAGCTCCGTCAACATCCACTTCCTGGTGGCCAGGGGCACCATGGACACGCTGCTGTGGGCCATGCTGAACCGCAAGGTGGGCGTGGGGTGGGGCACCCCCAGCCCCTGTGCTGCAGGGAGCCGAGAGGGTGGGATGGGTCATGTCTGTGGGAGGTGGGTGTTTGTCCTCCAGCTTGTTGTTGCTCTGGTTGCTCAGTTTACAGCTTTAAGCTGTTCTGTGCACTCAGAACAACTGGCGTTTGTTATGGTTTTTCTTTTATGAGCATTGTACTGTGAGCATTGACAGTGAGTCTGTGGATCCTCTAATGTTTGACATAATTGATGAGGAAATTGGTCTTAAAGAGTTCAAGGTGTATCCTTGAAAGAAAAGCAGTTTGGAGTGCACTCTGAAGGAAGAGTGAGGCCCTTGAAGAATGGCACAGACCTTGGAGCCAGTAGAATGTTGCCATGTATGCTTAGAGAACTGAGTAGCCAATTGTGTGATGACACGCTGTAAACAAAGGGCAGATAAAAAGTGAAGCTGTAACTAAAAATAAAGCTGTAAGCTCATAGCCTTCTGTCCTGCTGCTGCCTGAGCCTGTCTTGACCTCTTCTGACCGCCATAACTAACTAACTAACTCACTCCCCTCATCCAGACATTGTGCCTTAACTAAACTTCCTTTCTGGGAGGCACAGGCATTCTCAGACAATCCTTCTTTCCAAGATTACACGAATCTTACCTTCTGTGGCCATTTTCTACTGGTATTACCCAGTTGTTGTCAGGAATCTTAGAACCACAGAATGGTTTGTGTTGGAAGGGACCTTAAATATCTCATTCCAATCCCCTGCCATGGGCAGGGGCACCCTCCACTATCCCAGGTTGCTCCAAGCCCCATCCAGCCTGGCCCAGGACACTTCCAGGGATGGGGCAGCCACAGCTTCTCTGGGCAACCTGTGCCAGGGCCTGCCCACCCTCATAGCCAAGAATTTCTTTTGAATACCTAATCCAAATCTGCCCTCTGTCATTTTAAAGCTAGGAGTAGTTCCAGTCTGCTTTTTTTCCTTACTGGGAAGGTCTTGGAGAGTTCACAGAACTAAGAAAAATAATTTGACTGTTTTGCTTCTGTTACCTTTTTGTGGCCTTTGGTACCACTCATTAGTGTCGTCTTGGTAACTGAGGTGTGTTCTGTGAGCTCTTATTTCTGACACTGCCATAAGTGTCAGTGTAGAAGGAACTGCCTTTTAAACACCAGGGCCAGAATCATTTGAGAGTGTGATCACACAGGATTTATCTGATGCAAATGTCTGTGGTTCCTGCCTTTGGCTGCCCCCGTACTGGAGTAGTTCTGCTGGTTTATTCCCATGTTACTGCAGTGAGACACTGGTAACCATTTGATTGCCAATATATTCTTCTGCTTCTGAAAGATAATCCCTGCTTAAAGAATCCAAGTACTGCAAACTGTACCTGACATTCAGCTGGGGAATGAAATTCTGTATTCTGCTTCTTGGAGGTACCTCTGAAAGAATCTGTCAGTCTGATACATTGTGAGTGTCCTTAAAGTTGGCACAGATGGGGCTCAGTAATTCAGCTGCAATGTACCTTACAAGTTCCATCACTAAACTGCTGCTGTCAATTAATTCTGCCTTTGTTTGTCTCCATGTGCCAAGCAGCACAATGTTAAGACTGTAAGAGATGGGCACAATGCATTTATTCCCCTCCAAGTTAATAAATACTGACATTTTGTGTACAACTTCACTACTCACAGAATGCTGAATGCAGGACTTGGCATAACCCTTGCAGAAACGGATGCTGAAAGAATAGGTTAATCACTTGTTTTTAATTACAGCAGCAGCTTCCATTGCAAATGCTGAATTAAGTTTGCAGGGGAAGTAAATTGGGTGGTTACAGGTGAATGCATTTGTTCCAACACATGAATTCCTTGGAAACTTCATGCAGTTGTCTTTCTGCAGGCCAAAGTCACAGGCAGCACCCTGAATGGCAGGAAAGAGAAAATGCAGGCTGAGGAAGGGGACAAGGAAAAATGGGATTTTCTGAGTTTTGCTGAGACCTGGATTCCAAATGAAAGTCTAGAATATCCCCAAAATGAACTTTTGTTTACACATGTAAGACTTGAAACTTACGTTTTTCTGTTTTATTTCATTTTGAAAAATGATACCTGTTGTTTGCCTGGGCTTTCTTTGCACTGCAGACTTACTAATGGAGAAACACTAAATAAGTAGGAAAAAGGAATGTACATTCCATTTTAAGACTTCAGTGAAGTTTGGAAAAGTGCTCCTCTGGGAATAAATGAGGCACTGGCTTCTGATGGACCTTGTGTTATGTTTAGGGGACAGATCCATCCTCACAGTCAGATAAGACCAAGTAATTTCTGGTTAAATTACATCTTTATTGCCTGTACTGAATTTAATTGACTGTTATTTAAAACAGTGTTTTAAAGCCTTTCCTTGTAATGGGTATCTTCAAAAAAGGCACATACAGTATATATAATACACCAGTTCTGTGTATGAGTTTTGTGGTAATGCTGTTGCAGGATTTTCCTGAGAATACTGAAAACACTTTTCACAGAACAGAAGAGGAATGTTGAATTGCTCCCTGTTTGGCCTTAAAGGAAGGTGTCTTGTGTTTCTGTCTTCAGAGCAAAACCAGCTACTTGTATTAGAGATTAATGGAGAAAAACAATCATTTTAACAGTTCCTGATGCAGTCATAAGTGGGCTCTAAATGATTCTGTGATTCTCTATTTCTTTCCTAGTTTGAGAAGGAAAAACAGCATGACATTCGTTCCTTCTTTTCCCCAAAATCCTCCACGGAGAAGAAACGCAAGAGATTCTCTGGCAGTGAATTGTTCCATAGTTCAGAGTCCTCTGAAGGCACAAAAGGAGAGGATGCAGATGAGAGGGATGGAAACCTGGATTCCACCCCAGTGAAGGCTGTGGGTACAGTTTGCCCTGGAAGTACCTGTGAACATGAAGCCAAAAGAGTGAGAAGCACAAGTGGCTCTACCCCAGGCAGCTCCAGTAACCCAAACAAAACATCGTTGGCTGGAGAAAAGCCCTGTTTGTCTCCAGAAGAAAACACTGAACTCCCTCCTGGTGGCTTGGACCCTTCAGGCAAAAGTGCAGCTGTGCACGAGGTTTGGCACTGCAGTGCCTGCACCTACAGCAACAGCCACCTGCTGCCTTACTGTGAGATGTGCAGCTGCCCCCGGGCCAGCCATGGTGAGGATGGGCAGGGGGGAACAGGCACTGTCAGTCAGTTGGGACTGATCTCACAAAATACAGTCTTTTTCAACATAGAAAAGGCAAAATATGAAAAATTGTGCCTTTACATGAACAGATACCTGCCAAGTGATCCTTCTTAATCTTGCTTTCCCCAAGGACCTTCCACATGAGTCTAATTTGAATGAAGTGGAAAATTCACATAAATATTAACAGGAAATAAATTTCATGGGGAAAGATACATATTCATGTTTCTTTGCAGAAAATGGAGCATTCCCTTTCCTTGAGGTTTATAGTTATTCTGAATACAATTAAATGGCAAACTTTACCTTTACCTTTCAAAACTAAGCAACGTGGTATCAATGTTTTATGAACTTATTACTGTAAATTTGTCATGAGAGACATTACCTGGAAAATATGGCTTTTCTTTCTCCAACAGTTCACAGTAGATTCCTTGTAATAAATTCTTTTAAGCTATCTGGTAAGTTCATGAAACATTTTTATAAGTCTGTGTCCATATTTGTCATTTCAGTTGCAAAGGATAGAGTAAAGTTCTTTTTCCTTCTTGTTTTATTTATTATATATAAATCTTTGTGCTTGTTCAAGTAAGGACAACCTCTGAATTTCACAGGTATAAATCAATGCCTGGAAAGCTGCTTTTGTGATATACAATGACTGTATATAATATAGAACTGCTGAGTGCATTATTTATTATATATATTTTTACATTAAGATGAGTGCATGAAGTTGCAGAAATTAAAAGCTTTGTTCCATGTGTTTGTTCTCTTAGTATTGAAATTATCTCCAGTTTCCTCAGTGGTTGCACTGGGAAATAAAATGCCATTTCTTTGTGTTTCAGTGACATGGTTGTTGATGAGGTGCCTGCACAGGTGACATAAATTTCTGGTTTCTTCATCTTTAGTTGAGAGAAACCGTGACGTTCCCACGAGCCAGGCTGGGGAAGATGAGTCACAGGAGCCCAGGAGGAATGAAGAGAGAGCAGAGTGCAGTGCTGAGGGTGGGAGAGAAGATTTGGGGGAAATGGTGACCCAGGAATGTGCTGCAATCAGGGAACAGGGAACTGCTGGCACTGGAAGTGGAGAAAGTGGAAAAAAGTGTGGAGAAGGTAAAGTGGGACTCCTGTGGTGGAAGGATTATATCCTGCTGGAAAACTGAATTGAATGCCTCTGGCATGAAAAAATAGGTTTTAAATCAAACCTGACATTGTTGAGACAAAGAACATACATTGGCACATGATTCCTTGCTTCAGCCTGGGCCATGTATTGAATTTTGGGGGTGGATAAAGCCACCTTTCCATACAACTCCTGGAGCAACAGAGCTTTGGCTGCTTGGGAACTGAGCCAGCTCTGATCTGTGCAGCTTTATGGGAACTCAGGGATTCCCTTGTGCCCAGGACAGCACAGGCAGAACAGGTGATGGGAAATTCAGGAGAAGCAGGAAAACAAAATGCACAAACACTTAATACCTTCCTGCCTGAGCTGTGCACCTGCTGTTGCTCTGGGATTAGATACATGTGTAATATTGGTTTTGGTGTCTGAGTAAAATGAATGAGGAAAAACTTTGTAATGTCAACATCGTTTGTCTTTGCAGGGGATGCAGGTGAATCAGACACGTTCCAAATATATGATGGGCTTATGTTTTGTGCCAGCAGGAATACTGATAGAATCCACCTGTACACAAAGGTAAACCTGGAATATCCATGTTCAGTGTCATTTTAAAATTACAGAGTGAAACTTCCTCCACTGAAATGTGTCTGTGTATTTTGTTATGTTTTATGTAAAAAGATTACTATTTTTGCATTAGCTGAAATGTACAAAAATTAGTTATTTTACCATTCTGCTTCTTTTTATCAATGGAATTAAGTGATAATTCCCTAGATATGTAACTTCTAACACTCCTCTTGTCTTACAGCATTGGGCTAATACATTAGATCACTGTTAGAAATGCCAGTGATAGTTGTTTAAGATTCCTGTTTTATTATTACAGTGTCTTACCACAAAATAATTTTAATAGAATGCTATTCAAAATTAAAGTAAAAATGGCAGTGAATCCTGACAGACCAAGTAAATAAAATGTTGTCACCACAGTTTGAAAGCTCAGCACTGGTGCTGTAGGTCAGTGTCTCCCTGAATAAAGCACAGCCTCATTAATCTGCAGTGGTAATGGGAGTGCAGAAACAGCAGTCAGGAGTTTTAAGGTCATTATTCAAGAGGGAGTCAGGGCTTTCCAATTCCTTCTTTTATGTGATAGGAAAGTTCACTGGGGAGATTTCTTCAAACTCCTGAGTGAGTCAGTGTGTTCAGGTGCACACATAACTGAGGGCAAGTCTCTGAGAGAATACATTTTCATTAGGCTGATGCAGATTATTGCTTTAAAAATTAAGTGGAGAACTTATTCAGACATTAAAAAAGAAGTTAGATGTAATCAAGAATGCCTGAAAATTCTGATTTTGCATTGTAATGAAGTGACATTCTCCAGTCTACAATCATTCATTTCCCTTAGAAATTCAGTCAAGAGGATTATAATTCCAGTTTCTTACTGTAAGGCAATTTGTGTGTCTGAACTAATTGCAAAGAAAAAAATTCAGATGTATTAAAAATTAACATTTTCACCATTTGTACTTTTGGGTACATTGATGTGAATCATATTTCTTGCATTTGTGCTGTTATCATCCCTCTGTGCCTTATTGTGTGTTCTGGGAACACTGACCTTGAGGCACTAAATGTAGTAGGAAGGGAGGATAATTCACTTGAAACAGATTTTTTTTTCCTAGATTGTGTCACATTGCATCTGTAAACAAAACTGTTTGCTTGTCTAGGATGGTGAACCACTGAATCATAATTTCATCCCACTGGACATACAGCTGGATAACTGGGAAGATTTGCCAGAGGCTTTCCAGCACAGGAAAAACCGTGCACTGGTAAGAACAAGCTCTGTTGGCACAGCATTATCATATTTAATGCAGAGGAATCTGACTTACTGTTTAAGATCTAGCAGAGTTTCATCACAGCAAGCAGATCTTTGGGATGCTGATGTGAATATTAATTCTGCAGTTGGGTACTCTGGCAAATTGTCCTGCCTCCTGTTCACATTTCAGTGGAAGGAACCAACCAGGCATCCTTTAGTTTCTCATTTACAGGATTAGTGACTAACATTTGTAAGCACACCAGAACAAGAATGGTCTAGATTTTATCAGAGTTCTGAGCAGGCTCCACTCTCACCCTTCTTTGGGTTGTAACAACTCTCAAAGCAGGAACTTAAAATGTGTCAGAAGATACTTGACTGATTGAACCAGCTGTTCTGTGAAGCAGCAAATGAGTGGGTTACACAAACGTTGCCAAGGGATTTCAAAGCTATTTGTTAGACAGAAAACACAGGTTAAGAATTCCAGGGGCAGTGGGTGGCACTTACAGATCTTCCTGTCCCTCAGTCTTGCCCTCTAGATTAGAAACTCCATGTTAGTAGATGTTCCTGAAAAGAATTAAGGAAAAACTTTGCTGTTTCTGTTTCCATGATGTCCTGCTGCTCCACTGGCTTCTTTGTTGCTGCTCTGGCTCTGAGCAAGTGAGAGGCATCTGTACCCTTTACATTTGCCATGTGAAAATACTCCAAGGAGAAAAAGAATATTGTCATGTCATAATCTCGAAGTATGGAAGTTGTTCCTGGTTGTAACTGAAGCCACATCTAAGTCCACACTGCACAATGTATTTATTTTTCCCACAGCTGTGCTCACAAACAGCCTGATCCTGACTGTGATGGGTGGTTGCACTTCAGTGGGGAAGAGTGGAAAAAGGAAAAAAGCTCACCAAGCTACTTGTTCTTGTCATATTGTTATTCCCATTTATTTTCTATTGTAAAAATCAAAATAGGATCAACTAATTCTTCCTCTACACTCATCCTAAAGCAAACAGCCATGTTAGAAATTTGAGATTCGTATGCAGGGCAGTTTTCCCCTGAGTTTCTCAATGTTCTGTGATTATGGTTATTGAGGGAATCCATTAGTCAATCATGCCAGGCCTGCCAGTTTACAGCTTCAAAGGTTTGGGTTTTTTGTGGTTTCCCAGCCTGTACAAAACCCTATTTGATTTGGTACTAGAAATGAAGTCCCACCGAGCCCCTTTATTTTATCATACTTCCAAATTCCAAATGCAGAACAAGGAAAGATGAACAACATCATGCCCCAGTCTCTATTTCCATCCTGGAATACTTTGTTAACAGTTCATCAGCTTTTCCTCAGGATCCTGTGCTTGTGTCAACTTGAGATTTCTGTGAAAGATGAAGGGCAGGTTAAACTGCTCCAGGTGTTGCCCTTTGATGACTATTTGAGCAGGTGAGGGAGGGGGTTGCAGTTTGTTTGAATTACTTGGAGGGACCCTCTCTGCTGATACCAGCTGTTCTCAGCCCCGGTGAATGTTTAATCCCAGCACTCTCCACTGTAATTATTTCTGTGTAATGCCTGTCCTGCTGCTGACGATCATGTTCCCTGCCAGATCCTGAGGTTTGTGAAAGAATGGACTCATCTGACAGCAATGAAACAGAAGATTGTCAGAAAAAGTGGTCAGATATTTTATAGTCCTATTCATGCTGCAGAGGAGTTGTCTAAAAAGCAGTCTGTGGGCAGCAGCACAAAAAGGTATGTGGGTTTTAGTTTGAATTCCTCTTACTATTTGCTGCAAGAAGCTTGTGAAATTCTCCAGTGTGGGCTTTATTTTGGCTGTAGGTAAAAATTAAGTCAATAAATAGTTTGTGATTACAGTAATAAAAGGAGAAGCAGCAGGTTCTGAGTGTTTCTTAACCTGTTGCCTTATTGTGTCCTTCCATGGAGTGTAGGAAAAATGTGTGAATGGTGTCAGAAAACCTCCCAGGAGCCAGAGCAGCTTTCTGAGGGGTGTGCAGGGCCTGGCACTTGTGCAGGGCAGGGATGTGCTTGGGAGTTGTCTGAACACTGTTTTCTGGAGTATTGATCAGAGGAAAGTGATTTTAAAAGTTTTACTTCAGAGCACTTGTGTTTTTTATGGTTTCCTTTGAAAATGAAGGAGTGAGTTCAAACATAACTAATGAGCAAAGAACTCTCCAGAGTTTGTAAAGATTCCTGGATTATCCAATGTCACGGAGACTTCACCTGAAACACCTTTCAGGTTTCACTGTCAGGCAGTATCAAATTGCTGCCATTTTTAACTGTTACATCCAAAACAAGGTAGTTGTTTGCTGCTTAGAATTTGGGTTTAGAAAAAGATACTTCATTTAATACGGGAGTACCCTGAAATACCAGGTTCTGAGTGTTTCTGGACCTCTTGCCTGATTGTGTCCTTCCATGAAGTGTAGGAAAAATGTGTGAATGGTGTCAGAAAACCTCCCAGGAGCCAGAGCAGCCTTCTGAGGGGTGTGCAGGGCCTGCCACTTGTGCAGTGCAGGGATGTGCTTGGGAGGAGTTTGCCAAACTTTATTCATTGTTCATCCAGAAAATGAGGAATGTTTCAAAAGAGGATATGCCATACCAATCCTGGTTCTGGAGGGAGACTGTTCCCTTGGTGACAGTTTGCAATTCCAGGTATGTGACCAGGGAGGACGTGGCTGCAGCGTCGCTCTCCAGGGCCAGCAGCACCGGGGGCAGCGTCCGCCTCATCTCCAGGGAAAGTGGGGCTTGTCCCAGCAAAGAAAATGCTCCTGTTCAACAGTCCACAGAGTAAGTTTATTAATGCAATAATGTGATTAAGCTCCTTTTCCACAGGTTTGGGCTTTTTTTAAGTAGTACAATTATGTGCTATGAGTGTTGCCTTGCTGAAGTACACTATTTACAGAAGAAACCTGCTGTAGTGCTAATGAGCTCAGCTTTATTTTTATAACAGTTGAGATTATAGCTGTTGTCTGCTGCCATAGCTGCTAATTAACTGAGTCTGACTAAAACAAAACAGTGACTCAGTTAAAGAAAAAAGCTCAGCCTTCTTGTGAAATCAACAGCAAATTGGGCACACCAAATTGTCTTGTTTTGCCTCAAAATTTAGAAAAAGAGAAATGAACATGAAAATTCTAGACAGAAATTACCCTTTTAAAAATTTTATTAAACAAGCAGAGTGTGTCCTGCCTTGTTTGGAGGAGGAAATCCACAGGCAGCCATGAAGGTTGTAAAGAAAAACCAAGATGTTTCCTTTGACTTTTTTACTTGTTAGAGGAGCTAAAACATTTTACTTTTATGTGTGTATGTCTGATAACCCCCACCATTTCTTTATGAATACAACATAATTTCAGCTAATAATTCAGTGTGTAAATGTAGTAAGGTGTGCAGAAGAAAAATCTGCCTTGTGGTATTGTCAAATTTTGCCTAAATGGAAATGTAAACCAAGTTGAGGGGTTGCAGGTGTCAATGTGAGCAAGATATTATTTCAGCTAAAATTGGTATTTTGGAGCAGAGAAAGACACAGAACTGTGGTGCTGAACACCTCCTTTATCATCAGCTGTGCCGTGTTCTGTGCCACCAGGCTGCCTTCAGGACCGGGGAGAGGTCCCTCGGAGCAGCCCCAAGGCTCCCCCGTCTCCAGAGGGTACCTGCAGGCGCTGGACAGCCAGGGGACCCCGCTGTGCCTGAGCTGCCAGCAGCCCACGGCTCAGCCCGCGCCCGGCGGCCGCCCCTGGGACACGCGGTTCTGCTGCCACGCCTGCCAGGAGGACTTCTCCATCCGCTCCAGCCAGAGCTACCTCAGGGCCAAAGTGTTCGAGGTGGAACATGGGGTGTGCCAGTTCTGCCACCAGAACGCACAGGAGCTTTACCTCAGCGTCAGGGATGCACCCAGGAGTCGGCGCAAGGAGCTGCTGGAGAGCTCCTGGATGTCTCACCTCCCGCTGGGGCAGGTAACCACTCTGGGGTTTGGGCAGGGACAGCTCCTCTGTGTCTGGGGGGTTCGGAGAAATCCCAGAATGTTCTTACAGATTTAAGATACAAAGTTAACCCAGCACCAACAACAGAACAAGAGAAAACAAATCCTTAAAAACAACAAAATTACTCTGAATCTCATTGACTTCTAATAGATTTTTCATCTCTAAAAGGCACAGGCAGCAGAGTTGTGACTGCAGGTGTGGATGTAAATACCAGGGCTGGTTGCACAGTCCAGGCTGGGTGAGAACATGCCAGCTACTTAGTTTGCTTGTCTAGTGGGAGTAAATAAAAGCTTCTCTTGATGAAAGCTATGAATGGCCACTTCCCTGGGGGTAGCATGTGGCTACGGTAGTTCAGGAGTGTCTCACGCCGGCAGGGCCGTGTCTGTGTTTGCTGCAGCTGAACGAGATGATCCGGAGCCCCACGGAGGGGCAGTTCTGGCAGGTGGATCACATCCAGCCCGTGTACAGCGGAGGAGGACAGTGCTCCCTGGACAACCTCCAGACTCTGTGTACAGCCTGCCACAGGGAGGTCAGTGTCCCTCTCCCCTGGGACAGCAGGAGATTGCAGCAATGCTCCTCCTCAGCCCTGCTGTCTGCAGCTGCAGAACCCTCTGCCCTCAGCCTCTCTCTCCCACACAGCAAAGGTGTGTTAAACTGTTACAGTATGACAGTTTGCTCAGGATGTGGGGAAAACCCCACCTTAATAATCCATCTGCGTTTTATTATGCTGCTTACTGCAAAATTAGGCTGGAGTTCAACTGTGGGGTAATGCTTTCCATGGGCACGGTGTTGCCAAGTCTTAATACTCACTGAACAGACCTGTCTGTCTTTTCCAGAGAACTGCGAAACAGGCCAAGGAAAGAAGCCAGCTGAAGAGAAGGTCTTTAGCTACAAAGTATGGCTCTGATATCACCAAATTTTTAGTGAAGATGTAAAATGCAAAGAGCCACTCAGTTACATCATAACTCTAAAACCAATATAGTTACATAGTTTTCCTCATGGACTGACTTAACAGACGTCTCCAAGGCCCATGATGCTGTTGCTACAGAGAAAAAAATAAGGAATTAAACCACGAAATTATTTGTGACACTGACTGTGAGAGGGCATCCAAGGTGCTTGATTATGGTTATGTTTTCATGACCCTGTGGCTTAAAGCTAAATTTCTGCATGTAGCCTTACTGCAGTTTTGAAGTATCACTGTTTTCCTCTTGCAGTGCATTTAGAGCTGCAAGAATTTGAGAAAGTTCTGCTGAAACTGATGTTGTAGTTACAGGGTTCAATTGTATTTATTATGGACCAAGAAGATGTCTTAGTTTTAATTATTTTCTTTGTTCACATACACAATCTCCTGAAGAAAATACATCTATTCTGACAAGAAGTAGTGTAAGAGAGTGATGTCTCCTAATTCTGCTCAGCCACAGCAGGCCTGCTCTTGGCACTGGGCCTGGCTTACAGGACACTGGCATTTAGAATTGATGGTAGTTGAACACTGTTTTCACTTAAACCAGCTTCTATTAAAATCTTATTCCTGATTAAGGAACACTAAATACTACCAATTATCTCATCAAAGGTAGTTTCTGAGAAATGCTACAATCACAGTTTCCTTAACAAGATTGCTAGTTATTTTGGACTGCTTACCTGACCTTCTTTTACAGTTACTTTAAATAAATACATTTCTTTTTCCTGGTGGTTTTAATGCTTTCTCTGTCTCTCCTCACCCCTTGAATGCTGGAAGGCAGTTGTAAGCTCCTAGAGCACAGCTGTGCACAACACAGCATCATCTTCTCAAAGGACATGGCTGCAATTGCAACTACATTTAGTTAAAATAGGCTGAAAAGTTACACTTCTGAGAAAAATTGTTAAAAGTTACAAATCTTTAACTGAGAAAAAGAAGATAAGGTAATTGCATGACTGCACCATTTTCTATAAAGTAAAACTCACTGGGCGCTTTCAGGTAATAAAGACACCTTTAGGTACCAGCCTGAAAAAAGCTTTGTATGATGTTTGTGGTGTCTGAGTAGGATAAAGGAATCACCTTTCCAGCAGCTTAAAAGACCAAGGAAGAACAGCCTGGTAACTGTGAGGGATTTTTAAGTTTATACAGCCTTTACGAGAGTCCATACTGCAGTGTAAAATTTCATTAGAGAGGAGGAAACCAAGAGGATCAGGGAAGAAGCTTAAGTTCATTTAATTGACAATTAGCCCAGTGAACTTTCTCTTAAAGAAGCTACACAGTTAAACAGAAGCTGCATTGGGCCTCATCTTACTTATGCCTTGGTCAGAGGAATTTCTCTCAGGTAACACACAACAGGATGGAGAACAAATTCTGTGATGTTTTCCCTGAAGAAAATTAACTCTTCTTCATCCTGAAAAATGCAGCTTTATCTGAGGAAAACACTGTGACTCCTGTCCCCCCAGAGGAACTTTAGGGTAACACCTGGGCCCTACTATTAGCAGAGCTCAACTCTCTGTCCATGATGTAATCACAGTCATAAATATTGTCCTTCCTGGGTCAGACCATGCAAGGAGGGAATGGAAGAACATGGGACTACTGAGAGCCAATAATGTTTATATTTATTGAGTAATGTCCACAATACTGTAACTGTTTGTACATTTCATTGTGTGAAGTATCTGATCTTTTGCTGCTTCTCACTGGAACACATGACGGTCACTGCAAAACAACATTGGCACGTACACTTGGTGTCTGATGGTACCAGTGGGGTCAGGGGACAATGTTCTGTCCCCTCACAGCAAAGACACAGGGCAGGCAAAAGGCCTCTGCAAATACCAGCAAGCTGCTCACAGTGAAACCCCTCTGCAGGTGTCATTTCCATCCAGCTTTGGCCCTCACAGGGAGGGAGGGAGGGATATAAAACATCCCCAACCCTCAGTGATCCGCTCCAGGCTCTCAGGCTCACTGTTCAGTTCTACCCCTAAATGTAATTATTTCTGTTGGGGAGAAGTGACAAGACCTTTTGGGAAAACCACTGCAATGCCAAGAGAGCTTGGCATGAACTAAAGTGTACTGTATATTTTAAATAAAAATAAGGCTATTTTAGAAGTACCTGAAATTTAGTGATTAACCAAAACATACTGGGCTCTGTAATTATGATTAGCAATAAATATGAATTACTTACATTTACATCTCAATTTAAGTAGACTAATGTCCCTTGAAAAAGTTTGATCCAGAAGTGTAAAGCAGCACATTCTGCATGAATTTCAACATGAATATTTGCACACAGCCCATTCACGTCCATAATTAAACAAGCTAATGCAAAGAAAAGAAAATATGCTCCCTTTGGACAGGGAGGAGGCTGCTAGATTTTCTCCCCCAGAGATCTGACTGAAACTACTTGTGAAGCCATTCCAAACCTCCAGACGCGTTGCTGCAGACATCGCTCACGGCTGCCAACCCACGTCCTTGGGAACGCGGCGCTCCGTCACCAACGGGCCCGCGGTGTCTCCCGAGCACAGCCAGTCCCCCTGCAGCATTCCTTCCTTCCCTTCCCGCAGGACGCGCACCCCGCGCTGCTGTGAGGACACGAACACGGACAGGGCTGGTGGTTCAGAAGAAGGTGGTGTCCGTGGAGAAGGCCCCCGCGAGCCGGAAATCCTCCCTGGTGAGGACGCTGTACATGCGCTGCGGCAGCGCCTTGGAGTAGGGCGCGGGCCGGGGCACGGCGGAGCGCAGGATCACCTCCCGGCCCGTGGGCGGAGGGAAGTCCGACTGCACGCCCTGCCCCTGCCTGCGCTCCTCCGGCGAGCCCGAGCGCCGCAGCTCCTCCTCCAGCGGCGGCACTGCCGGCACCTGCGGAGAGAGCACAGGCACAGTGACAGGCACGGCTGCTGCTCCATAGTGGGACTCGGAAATTGTTTCCGAGGAGCAGCACAGGAAGATTAGAAATGGCAAGACATCAGGAAGCTTTATGTGCACGCAGAGCAAGGCACTAATGGGATGCCAGGAAATAAAGCGCACGTAACCAGATGAAAGAACCTGCATGTGTGGGTGGTGAAGCTCAGCCCAGGTTAAGCTCCAGCTGCTCTGGCAGTGTGAAGTGAGGGTTGTGGTCAGAGGAAAGGACCCCTTCTCAGGCAGGGCTCCCTCCCTCAGCTCCTTGTAGAGGCCAAGCCAGCCTCCTCCTCAGAATCATCCGTGCCACTGCTGGAGTCCTGGCACACAGTGACCTGCTGCCTCTTCCGGCTCACACACTGCTCAGGTGTGTGCTGCTCGTGGCCAGAGAGGGGCTGGCTGGGAGCACACTGCAGTGAACAGCAACACTGATGCCTGCACACTGGAGGGAGGGCTGGCATGCCCAGTAAACATTCCTTAATCACATACACCTATGGATACACACACCCCCATCAATATCCTAATAGGGTCCTTCCTAATTTAAGCATGTATAGCTCCACCTTGACAATGTCACTGAGGTGTGGCAGAACCCACTGGGTGACCCTCCTGGTGTCCCTCCCAGCCACCCCTCTGCTCCCAACCCTCTCCCACACCCACTCCCAGGAGTGGGGGGGCCTGGCACCACTTGACTCTGCAGTTTGTGCCACAGAATTCACCACAGACAAGCACCACTTGTTCCCACAAGAACAGCTCTAGGAAACCAACAGAGTATCTGTTCCCTGTGATACATTTTATGGAATCAACCCAGTTCTTCCCCAAAAATCTCTGTCCAAAAAGTTCCACCATTTCAGTAAGTCCTGGTATCAAGAATGCAAAATCCAGGGAGTGTCCATCACTACCTCCCCCAAAACACATGGCTGTTCAACAAACAGTGATGGCAGCAGAGAATATAAAGGCATGGCCACACATTTCAGCACCAGAAAATACTTGAAGAAATGTCTTTGGTATGGGCTTTGTTTTTGTTTTGGGAGGGTTTTATAATGTTATTATTATGAAAGATTTCTCTCTCTTTTCACTGCCTGTTATTAGGTCTAAAAATAAAAGTCTGTGAATGCAGAAAAACCATTCTGGAAACACAAAGTTATTTTTATGCTTAATATATGAACAACAGTACAAACTAAGTCCAGCTGTTGCACTATATCTACCAGAAGGTTCAAGTCTATGTAGCTTGGGAAGATGAGTGGGAAATGAGGGACAAAGTTGGTTACCTCATCAGAAGATTCAGTCAGCTTGGAAAGGGATGAGAAAAGAACCAGTGATGAAAGACAGAAACAAAGGCAAGTCAGAGGTGACTTACAAGAGGTTAGGTGGAGACTGCAGGTTTAAGAGACATCATGCACTCTACTTCCAAGAACATGCACTGGCTATCACAATCTTCCTGAGAAAACTTGAGAATGTAACACATTAAACACAACTCAGAGAGGAGTCCAGCTTCAGAAGGTAAAAAAACCAAGGAATTCATTCAACTTCTATTTGCCAAACAGATCTGCACTGAAGTAAGTTATGGGACATTAAACACAAAGAGGGGTTTGAGGCAAGCTGGCTCCTGTCCCACTAAGAAATCCTAATTAACAGTGACCAGCTACTAGGGAGAACTATCTGTAACCCTGCTTTAGCCACTGGTGTTTCAAAGGAAACAAAACCCTAGAAATGTGCATACATCCTTATCTAACATTAACCTAGAAACCTACTCAGCTTTGAAAACCCACTGCCTCAGGGTTAAAGAGGCAAGTGCACACCTGTGCAGGCACTTCAGGGCACAGCCTTAGGCTTTCCAGGGCAGGCTGTAAGTGAGGCTGGTTGGCATGGTGAGATTTCCAACCAGATTTTCCCTAGAGACTGGAAGGATAAAATAAAAGCTCCAATTTTCATTTCTCAGAATAACCATGGTCTGTTTTCAGAATGGTCCTTTTTATGCTGAGGTGCAAAATACAGTTTATTACAACAGCATCTATACCTTAATTAACACCCAATCATAGTGTTTTCCCAGCAATTATTCCCAAATGGAATTTTCAGGCTCTAAGATGTCTTCAATACTGTGCTACCTTGCTATTACCACTGCAGGTAAATTTTAGTCAGAAAATTTGATGCTGTGGAACAGATGTAATTCTGACAGAAACTGAAGGCTGTCTACAGTCCATGACCTTTGGAAATCAATACTTTTTAAGGCTTATTATTACAAAGGCTGCTTTAGAGAAAAAGGCAATATTTACATCAATATCAGTAAGGAAAGGCTCCAGAAAACAGATGCAACACTGGCAATAAGCAAACTGAATGCAGAGTCCTACTGAGAAAGAACTGATGATCCCCAAGAATGCCAGTTTCCACAGAGGAAATCTCAAGTATTCCAAGTATTAGCCCACCATCTAAAGAGACCCTCCTTCTAAAGTATTTAATATTATGACCTGTTTCTCTGCATTCCTGTGTGACACAATCAACACTTCATGTTCTTGCTGAGATAAGGCAGAAATCTGTGCCATAAGAGCATTACTGATGTTACCAGTGGAAGTTCAGCAACCATTCATGACACACCTCTCTCTATCCAGCTGGCTTCAACTGTTTAACATCCCTGATCACTGACTCTTCTTTCCTTTTGAAGGTTCTGTTATTGCCAAAATCATGTTGAACATCACAAAAATCACCTCAAGCACGTTTAAGACAACACGTGCACATATGCAGACAAAATACACTGGCATCATATGTAATTCATTGCTTCATAGTGCTTAAATTGGAAGTGTCTGAAAAGCACCCCAGAGCTCTCTCTTACCCTCTGAGCATTCACAAACAGCTTGTGAATGATGCTGCCAGCAGGTCCTCTTCCTGCACCCACAACTGACACTTCTGGCTGCTCCAGGAGACAGTTCACAAATCTGGTGGAACAGGGAAAAGGAATGTTTAATCCTTGACTGTCTCCAGTTTGCTAATCCAAACCCAGAGCTGTTTCTTGCCAGGAGCCCTCCCCAGAGCATCACTTGCACAGGGTGAGAACTGGCAGCTGCTCTCAGTTCTCCATTCCAAAAGTCTAAGGAAAAAATTCTCCTCTCAATTTTCTAAGAATGGAACACGGGCTGCTCCTGATGCAGAGGTATTAATTCAACATGGAAAGCTTTGTGGTGTTTGCCACACACCACGTGGTGGCTGTTTCTGAGCACAAAGATATTGTTTGGTTACACATCACATCTCTGAACCCCCAACACGTCCTACAAAAACATCATCTCTTCCTCCCAGCACAGCAGCAAGGACTTAATGTGGATTTTTTAACATTACTTATTAGTCATAGTGAGCACTAAGTAGGCAGAGATGCAAGGAAACTGCCTTGTCACTTCCCATTCAGAGCTCCTCAGTGATTTGTTCCCAATCAGCAAGAAGAACAAAAAACCGTAACTTTGGAGGGGAGTATTTCATTCCATAATATTTATAGGAAATACTAAATTTCTAGTCCTACTTTAGCCTCTGCTGTGGCAGAATTTGTCAAATATACCTTTTATGTACACAAACAGCAGATGAAATCCTGAGTACTATCAAGATAAAACCAAATTCCATTAAAATAACCTGTATCCCATGTTTTCAAAGAGATGCTTATTTAGAGGAGCATTTAGGGTACCCCCACACACATCCATAAGTAGTCTCAGGACAGGGGTACCTAAATATGATTCCTCCATATTTCTGTATTATCACAGTTTCCTTCTGTCCTCAATTTTGAAAGTACAAAGAAAGGGCACCAGAGGAAAAACAAAAAACGCATCACCGGTCACCTTTGTAGATCTTCTTTCTCCTCTTCATTTTCACATTTCTCTACCCCAAATTTTGCTTTCAGAGACCTTGCCCTGGCAATGATAGCTTCCACACTCATAATCTGAGCGATGATTTCCTGAGAGAGTTGGACAGAAGTGAAAATTAAACACCTGGTTTTTTAGCACTCCCATGAACAGTGCAAAAGTCTATCAGGTTCTCAGTCCCAGTCAGTACAAAAGCCTTACTTCCAACTTCTTGTCCTCTGGATTGGGGAAACGTAGTACTTTGCTGGAATGGGATATTATCTGCTTAATAATCTTCTTGACTGAAGATATATCTTCTAGTGCTTCTGTTAGAAGGACAAAACCAAAATTGTAATTACTGCATCACTGCTCACCCTAAAATATCTTAATAATTTATTAAACATTATTTACCTTCATCCTTTACCTTGAGTACAGCTGCATGGATGATGCAAGGCAGGAGATGCCTTGCAAGGTCAGCTGGTTTCTGAACTGCAAGGTAATGAAGCACCTACAACATTAGAAAACTTAATATATTAGTGACCAAAACTACTTTCCAAAGATAAGGTTAGCTAGGAAAGATGAAAGAATGGAACACTGCTGTAAGAAAGGACGTGGTAGGTAGTTTTACATTAATCCAGTTCCAACAGGTTAGAATAAAACTAAAATAATTATTTTTTAGGAAACTAAAGTGTTCCTAACACACATACATGCAGGTAAAATTCTGGTTTGTTTCCTAATTATTCAAAGTACCACCTCAGTAATACAGCCTGTGAGGTCATGGTCCACACCCTGCTCCAAGGCACTTCACACACTGTTGTAGGGCAGCAGGAAATTCCAATTAACCCTCAGCCACACACAGAACAGTGTAGTGACTCCAAGGATGCAATGCAGTGACCAGTCAGGGTTTAAACCTTGCAGGAGGAAGGAGGAAGGGCTACTGTGAGTATTACACAGCAGACTGTCACCAGCTGTTACCTTCTCTGCCTCTCTGGTGTCATCAAAGAGTCTCTTCTGCCTCCGTGCCGGGACGGGCTTTGCCGTCTCCCAGGCCTCCACCCACATGTTGCTGGGAATCTTCATCCGGGCGCTCAGCTCGCCCTTGATGACTCTGTTCCCCTTCTCATCCACCACCTCCTCCTCGATGTAGTCCCGAGGTGAGTACCACCTCACAAAATCCTCCAGGCAACAGCCAGGATTCGCTGCCTGAGGGAGGGGAGAGAGGACACAACATGGGTTTCTGGGAAATGCTGGATCAACATGACAGCCTGGGGAGGAAGGCAATACAGTTCAGTGGGCAGACCACAGTACAGGAGACAAAACTCAGGGAATTCTGCCCACAGTTCACTGCACAGTAAGACAAACACCTGGGAAGGTCAGGCAATAAAGCACTAATCAAGACAATTGCAAGCGGTAAAACTCACATCATCATCAACAACAAAAAAACCCTTTCTTATCACCCACAAAATGTACATTCATCAGCTCAGAAATGTTATGTTAAACTTCCACCTAGTACCTGCTACATGCAATAAATAGGAATTTTCGCTAATTCCTTTATGTCTAAGCTTATACTATTAAAGACTTAGATGAAAACAGCCCAAGCCTAAAAGAATCCCTGGGCTGCATAAATATGCTTTCAGCACTGACTTTCCATCTTTAAACAGTCCAGTGACAAAATTCACCTTTTCTTCCTCTTTTACATAGGAACCTAAAAATAAGTCTCCCCCAAACAAAAATAACTTGATTTTTCACAGATGGAACGCCAACAGTGATAAATACATCCATATCCAGACCATAAAAGGAAACCCAGTTTACTAGTCAATGTACCTATCAAGAGTGCCCTTGTGCTTCAAATTACTATTCTATGTTTTTGAGTTTTTAGATCACTTGTACCATAGAAATAAAACTTCTACATATACCTAATATGCCATGACTCCCTGCTAATAACTGATGTTGATATATATAAATACTCTACAGTACATCTGTATGCTTTTATTATAAACATTGCAATAGTTAAAATACATATATAGCCATTTCATTACAGAACCTCTAACCTTTTTAGCTTTCAGCTCCTTTGATGACAGCAGAGCATGTGCTCTTAGCTCCCTCTGCAGAGCTCACACAAGAAATGGAACAAACTACCCAAAACCACAGCTAGTCCAGTCCCAGTCTGATGAGCAACTGTTTTAATTCCCAGTTTATCAACTGTATGTTTCCCATGTTTTTTTCCCTTCCCAGAGACATTGTGCAGATTTCCTGGGATGTTACATAACAGATTATATTGGCATAGATTTTTTACGAGTAAGTTCTTATTTTCATCTTGAAACTATTTTGTAGAGAAAAATAGAAACTTGTCAGAAAAACATTCCAAATTGTTCATCACAAGCAAGAGGGACAGTTTAATTAGGAAGAAAGCATCCCCCAGAGTGCTCCAAGCAGCAGTACCTTAAAAGACTCCATGTCTGAGAGCAGGCAGGCACTCTGCATCCGTGCCCGCAGGTGAGCCCCTTCTGCGGATGTGCCCAGCTTTGCCAGCACCTCAGACTGCTCCTCCAGCAAATCTTCAGTCATGGGTGCTGGTTCCTGCCACATGGAAAAGGACAAGGTTACAAACACCCTCAGAGTCAGCCCCACTCAAGGAAGGAGGAGCAGAAAGCTCCCTATCACCAGGAGTCCATTCTACTTCATTTGTACTAAAAGGAAATAATCAGAACTTTTTACTGTTTGAACTGTTCAGCCAAGCTGTGCATCTGAATCTGACATTCACAAAAATAAACAGAAACTAACCTGAGAATGAAGTAGTAATACAAGGATATACTGTTAAAACACCAAAATCCAGATGGACTCCAGGAAGTGTTTGACTGATGCTATTTGGTGGAGATGGATTAAAATCCACCTAGAATGGATTAAATTCATCTAGATGGTTTAAAATTCAACACAGAATTTTTGCCTTTGATACTCTCAGCACATATTGAGAACATTTTGCCTGACTACACTCTGCTCATGTTTTACCCAAGCAAAGAAACACTAATTAAAAATAATTTCTCTCAGGAGAAAGAAAAACACTGTAGTCTTCATGCATGGTTGATTGCAAACTACTTCCCATGACACCTCTGCTTCCCATTTCATCCCTAGACACCCTGCAGGAAAGCCTGGTGATGTCAGGTAACATTTCTAATTGTTTGATGATAAACCTGCTTTAGAGAATGGCACCAAAACTGATGACTCTGGCCTTTTAAATGTGAGCAGAGCAATTAAAAAGAAAGGAAAAGAAGAAACACAGCAGCAAACCTGATCTGTATTCTGCTCAGTCACCTAGAAATCCATGGTGGAAGGACTATGGCAAATACCACTTTACAGGAAAGAAAGTAAGGAGGGGATGGAAAATGCCTCAGGAACTGGTAATAAAACCCCTCAAATTTAAGGTAGGCAAGACAGCTTAATTCTTATTTAAAAAATTTGTTTGGAGTGCAATTTGGTAAGGAGACTCCCTCTCAAATAAAACAGGGAGCATTTGAGATTTCAGTTTAACAGCCTCATCAAGTTTTAAAAATGAAAAACACTTGGGAATTTTAACAACAGATAAGGCTGTAACCTGCAAACTGTACCTCATCTCACAATCCCACGTCTCAGCCCTGCTATGTGAGGGCTGTACTGCACATCTGGCTCAGCTCTTGCTCCCTCCTAACCTGTGTTATTGGAACATAGAGAGGCTCTCCCGGATGCAGCAGCATCAGCTTCCCGTGTGGGTGCAGACGACCTTCTGGTTTGAAGTTTACAGGCTCTTTGTTGCCTTCTTTTGCTCCTCCTTTCTTTCCATTTTCCTGTCCATTTCCTTTAAGATCTTCTGTGTCACTCAGACATTCAAAAAATTCCTCTTCGCTGTCACTCCAGGATTCCCAAGACTTGCCAAATTCTTTTTCTTTATCAGGGTTATCTCCGGAGTGATCTGCTCCTTTGGCACCATTACCAGAAGCACCAGGTGAACGATCAGACATGCTCCCCCTTTTCCCCTCATCTCTTGCTTTCTTCCTTTCAATGCAACAGTTTAACATCTAACATGTTAAAGGAACAGAGAAACAATTGTTTAGCAATTATTTTGCTTACAGAAACAATCATACAGAAAAATCTGGAGAATCCCTGAAAAGGTCTTACAATTCCAAAAGATAATTCCATTGAACTTCTTGCTTTAACAAAGATTTTTCCCAACAAATGAATTCCACACCCAAAACTACAAGCAGAACTAAATCTACAACAACAATATATTTAGCTAATAACTGCTATACTTTTGACAGTTTCTTTAGGAAAAAACAAATCATTCTTAAATTTGGGATATTTACCTGGAGTTTCTGGTGCAGTAAACAACATCTCAGATCTGGAGAGCCATTAGCTAATCTAACAAAAGGTAGAAGTGTAACCATTATCAGTTATAAAGTTGAAGTGGTCTTAAATCACATGAAATCTAAACGAGGGGCAAACACCCACACTCAACCCACCCCACCATTTCAACTACCCAGCTCTTCTATAGTCTCAAGTAGACAAGCCTGGAATTTAAACTATATTTACTTCCTAGAGGTCATTTCAAAAGCTCAGAGATCACTCACACTACAATGAAACAGACACCCTGAATTTCCTGGCCAGTTTTCCATTTGGAATTTAAAAGGGTAGCTGCTTACAAACAGAAATTAAGCATCTTTGGCTGTACTTTTAAAACTGTAATGATATGGTGCAGTGATGGTTATATATTTCAACTTCTGTTTTATCTGTTAGTGTAACCATTCGAAAGTACAAACTACTGAACAAATAGCCAGTCCACCCCATTACCAAAACAACCCAAACAGACAGACAAAACCCCAACCAAGAAACCACAACGCCCAGAGCAGCATACATTACTGCTTTACATTGACACCTCATCTTCACAGAGCCCTTCATCTGGTCTGCTGCAGGAGGCAAAACCTGCAAGGGCTGCAAGACTTGAAAAGGCTCTTACACCAGCAGGAACTTGGAACAGCTTCCTTAGAAAAGCGGTGAAACTATACCACAAAGCAAAGGTGCTTCTCCCTGTACCAGCTCCCTCCTGGCTATCTAAGGATGAACTGGAAGCCAAGCATCCCTGCAAGTTTTTTCCCCCACCCTCATTCACACAGTGGAGTGATCTCTAAGCTGAGCTCCCACAGACATTTTCAAGTTTTCAAAGGAGGGCACAGCTGCTTTTTTCTAGTCCTTGTCCTTTCTTTCATTAAGGAAGTAGAGTAAGAGAAATAAGGGACAGCATTTGCAATTAAAAACCCAAAACAGTGTGTTTCAAAGTCACAGTGAACTCACTCTGCCCCTGGAACAAAGAACATTTTCTATGACAAAGGAGCAACAACAAAAAAAAGTCCTACCCTGGAATAAGGTAGTTGTTCTCCCATCTGTAGCGCATTTCCAACACAAACTCTTGCCAAAGATGTGCCACCCCTTTTACTCCTCCATGGTAGAAGTTTATCATACACAGACACAAAGCTAATTTGTAGGTCAGACTGTCAGAAGGAGCAGATTTAAACTGACTGAAGAGATTCTAGGTAAGAAATAAAAGAAAGCAAGAAATACAGGAACAATGCATTTTTCCCAAAACTGTATGATCTCTCTCCTCTTATCAGTACAAGTGACTAACCAACATTTTAAGCCAAAAATCACAGTCTTTGGAAGAAAAAGATTAGAGGGAAAAAGAAATAATCACTATTTCTGCTTAGAGATTCCACAAAGTTCCTCTTTCCAAAAGTTACCCATTATAAGATGTAGGGCAACCACAGTAAAGTCTGTATGAACTCAAACACAAAACTGCTGTCTCTCTCCTGAGTGTCAGTCAGTCAAACTTACATAATCTTCATTCTCTGGAGGAGGATTGTTTCCTGCTGAAGTGTTGGTTCTGCTTTCAAATCCATATGCAAGTTTGTCAGCAGCGTCAGGAAACAAGAACTTAAAGAAAAAAAATTAACCTTCTATCAGCATGGTTTCCTTGCTCTTCCCACTCGCTCCATAAAGCTACTGCTGACTACATATCACCAAATACCACCAATCCCTATAATTAAAATGGTTAGTGGAGTTCAGAGTCCATTTTCAGTCCACTTACATTACACAGACTTGCAACAACTGGGGCTGTTTCAAGAAGCTGGTACATGCAATTCCAACAACAGAACTGAGATCAGACACCTTTAAATCTGCTCTAGACCATAAACCATGAAGCCCATGTGTTACCTGAATTTCACAGGCATGGACAGCTCCTTACCAGAAGGATGGTGTTCAGAACGTCGTTGTTTAAAGGGGACTCATCCACACCTCTGTGCTTGCGAATCTTCTTCTTTGCACTGTGAACCATATTTGTGACTGACAGTTTATGGATTGGGACTGGTGCTGGCTCTGTGAGCTTGGACAAGGCATGGGTAATGTCAGCAACCTCTAGAAAATAAAATAAAAGCAATTAGAACAAAGGAAAAAACCTGCACAAACACTAGACCATCTCTACAAGTTCACCTGTCTTACTCAGCTTATTTATCTTGCACTGATTTTTAAACCCTTGTTAACCAAAGCTGCACCTCTGTGCTGTCAGGTTCCATGTCACAGGGGAGTCACAGACTGTCCTTGATTTAATTTACCAAATAAAGTCTAGACTGAGCTGTCTGCAGACAGTCACTATCAGAGCATCACAAAAGCCTGCTGAAGAGACAGTGTTTAAACCTTGTTCACACAGGATACCAATGAATACACTGTAGGTAACAAAGACAGCTCAAGTGTGTGCTAAAGCTCTAGGTAAGCCTTAAATAAACCCTGCATTAATCACTGTATACCTGACCTTACATACTGCAAGCAAAATTCTGTTTTAGAATTCTCAGATAAACTTCTTAAGTTAGAAGAGTTTTTTCCAGACATGCTGGGAAGCTTTCGAATGTCTCTTACAACAAACTGAATCAATACTGTTAAAGAAAGGGCAGAAAAATTTAAGTGAATAATTACCAGCAGCCTGAAAAAACTCATATTGGCAAACATCTCAAGAAAATTAGAGATAAGAAGGGCTAAGGAGATTGTATTGTCAAGCACCCTGCTCAGTCTAACACCTTTTTAAGCTGACTAGTGAGCTCCCTCAAAACTAGGATCAAATATAAGCACAGAAAAACACGTTGACTCGGGTCATACTTGGAGGGAAGCAAAGGTGAGAAGCAGCTGGAAGGCAGAGGATGTTCATTATATAAAGGAAGAAAAGCAAAACAAAGGGACAGAGATATCAAAAAGATGTCAGTATCTGTACAGCTAGGATGAAGTTCAACCTCACGGTCAGACAACTTGGGAGTTCCTTTGTTTTTTTTATCCTTAAAATGATGGCAAAGCCTTTCAAACAGATTGAAGATTTTTTTAAACTGACTGCTAAACACCCCCTACAGAGTATATCAAAAAGGAAAAAAGAAGTGGAAAAACCAAAAATCCATAAACAAACCAGACAAATGTGTTTGATGCATGCTCAAAACCAACTCTGGTACACTATACAAAATTCAAGCTTTTGTATTCCAGTGAAAAGAAACACCCAGAACTATAAGAGAGGCAAATTTCCTCTGGGACTTTGGCAGCAAAGCTTGCCTAGAAGTCATGAGACATTTCACCACGTAGCATTGACCAGAAAATTCCCAGGGGTATTACAGAAAATGCATAAGAGTTTTAAGTATAAATACCAATCCATCTGAAGTCAAGAAAAGGGGAGAGGGAAGGTAAAATAACAGGAAACAAATAACACAAATCAACAGGATTTAAGTTTTACCTTTTCCTTCCTCCTCAAATGCAGACCTCCCAAGGATCTCATCAGTCGACTCCTTCCGACGGCAAAGCTTGAAGAACTCAGTGAGAAAGTCACCTGTAAGAGAAAGTTTCTGAATTACTACTCAGTTAGAAATCTCCCTGAACAATAAGGCAACTCTCAGAATCATGCCTGGAGGACAGTAATTTTTATCTTCTCACGTGAAAGAACATGATAATTTGTTCTGAAGCACAAATATCTTTAACCACATCATAATTAAAGCTTAGGAAAATGCACACCTAAGCAGCCATCAGCCACCTCTCCAAGCACAGCTCTGCCTACAGCTGAATCCACTTCTCCACCCAAAGCAAGAATGAAACTTTGAAAGCTTTGAAGCCCCACAAACTTAAAGGCAAGGACAGACAGGAGAGTACAACTCTTCAGATGTACTAATCCTCCCTGTCAGGCAGACAGATTGAACTAAGGAGATGGATATATGCAGAAGGCACTTCATAACACTGAAGGATTCGGGGCCCTGAGGGAAGACAGGAAATTCTGATGTCTTACCCAATAGACACTGAGGGTTATCTGCTTTTCTGACTCTCACAGACCACTGGGGTGCTTGCATAGGATCCAGGTCACTTGGAAAAAAAAACAAACCAAACCAAACTAAGTGCCATGTTGTCACCACAAGTATGCAAAAGATGAGTATCAAATTCTCAATAGATGTCATGTCACAGCCAGTGAGGCCATGGAAGCTCCAATATGCACATTAGACAGGGAATACTGTATAACAACAAACACTCTGGAATGCAAGCAAGAGTCCCTGTTCTCATGATCATCATGAGTAAGAAACACATGAGAACAATTTGGTTCAAACTAAACTGTCTTCTTTTAAAGTGTGTTAATGTTGAAAACTCATTTCTGCAGTAATTAAATCAATAAACCACACTGGGTTTTTTCCTTCTTTCTGAAGTACCAGTATACATTCTTTAGCACAAAACCTGGATGATTGTTTCTGGGAAAGGGATGTCAATCAGTGAATTCTTTTTGCTTTCCATGCTCCACTAACATCTTCCCCAAGAAAAAATTTTCAAGTCTATGAGAATATGCTCAAAAATGGAGGTGTGTGTTCTGTTGAGATTACAATACACTATTTTCTCATACAGAAATGCATTTCAAAAGGTGTTTTCCCAAATGAGATGTTCTACCAGCTGACCTTAGCACTCCTCCAAAGGGGTTCTTTGTCACACACAAAGCCACACACACCATTTCAGCTGTCAGTAAAATGCAGCAGTTAACAAATAAAGTACACCTCCAGATATTTGCAATTCAGACAAAATACTTACGAGTACACATCGTTGTCCACAATTATACCTTCTGCCAAGTGGGGCCATGTAGTGGCTAAATGGAGCTCACTGAAACAAAACAAGATGTGTCTTTCAGTGCCAGTAGAGTGCTCAGCCTCCCTGACTTGCCTCCAGCATTGAGCACTGCCAAACACACCAGTGCAATTCCTGGGTTTGCTGAGGGGCATTCAGAAGGGGACACACTGAAACTACTTAGTTTATAGACCCTCTCAATGTAAGTCTCCTGCAAATGTCCAGGAGGAGAGTAAGTCCAACCTTGAACAAAGGCACATCATTTTTAAGGTTTATCTTCAGTTAAGGTATATTTCAACATAATAATTTCAGAAATAAATGGACTGTCCCAGAAGTTTATGGTGAAAGACTTATAAGCTTCAACTCTGAAAATCATCAGACAATTTTGCAAATGGTCTCACTGATATCAAACCATTACCCTTCCCAGATGTTTCTAACATACTTGAATGATTAAATATCTGTTAGGGACATCCAAAGTGGCAGGTGGGCAAAGCCAAAATTAGAAATAATATATCTATAAGTCCTCCCTTAAGGAAATTATAAAACAGTTTTCTGAACTCTTATCTTACCTAATAGGATCCTCACAGGCACCAAATGGTAACTTCCCAAATTCAAGGCCTCCAACTTCTCCCCCAACTAGAGCATCTATATCTGAAGAAAAGTCAATATATGTGGAATATTTGAAGCAGCATTTTACCCTAATTTCACAGTAAAGACTGTAGCATGGAGGATGACCAGAGAACAGCTGAGCAGCCAAGGGGACTGAGGCATGAAAACACAACCCTAGCACAGTAAGTAATTGCTTCCAGCAGAAACTGGGAAGCAATCATGCAACAGGATATTCAAAAAGACAGGTAAGATTCTTTTCAGTTTGTGTTGAGGGAAGGCTATTCCCTTCACACAGGCAAAGATGACAGCTATAAAGACAGCCTTAAAGATTCAGTGTTGACACAGGAACAGGCAGACACAAAAGTGCCATAAAAATATCGGGGCAGGAAATCAGTTCCAAGCAGAAAAGGAAGACTTTAGAAGAACAGAGTGAAAAAACAACTACTTCTAAAAGGCTGGCAGTTTTATGAAAAGATATGTCTCCTACAGCTAAGGATTAATCAAATTATCCCAGAGATTCCTTGTAATCCCAGGTACTTAAAGATGCTCCCCAGCACCTTTAGCCACTTCCCACATTATATTTTTCAAATACATAAATCAAAAGCAGACAGCCTTCACTGAACAGAAACTTGAATGGATAATAATGCATTAGAATGCCATTATAATAATGCTATTAATGCTGTCACTTTAAATGTATCTGAAAAACTGTTCACATACAAAACAAGTGAGGTATTAGAACATATAGTTTTTGGATAACTTAACTACACAATTTCTTCTTCAGAGAAGATAAAAGACACATTTAAATTCCTTTGGTTTATTTGAGAAGAGTTAATTGAGTGATAGTAATAAATTACAGGTCTAGTTCTTTCCAGTGAACATAAAACCACAACTGGCAGAGCAGTAAGAATGACATTGTCTGCCCCCAGTTTCTGCAATACACTTTGACACTGGCTCCTTAACCAGAATCCTCTAAGGAAGTTATTCAAACTGCTCAAATCAAGAGAGAAACTACAATTTAAAGCAGCATTGGTTCTCTCTCCCTAAAAGGCATGACTTTCTTTAAATGTATGTTCAACATACCTTCCTCAGCTACAAAGCACACAGAATCAACTTCACCATAGACTTCTTCAAAACATACCTTCCATCAGTGTACTTTTTGTTTAAGCAAAGGAGAGCCAAACAATTAAACAATCAGATCAAGGCCACACAGAGCTTTGTCTCTCTGAGTGTGCCCTAAATACTTTAACCTTGTTATGTAAAACTACTACTAAGTCAAGAAAAGAACTTGGGCATTTTAACTGCTCCACCACCTTGTGCCTGTAACACCACATCACTAATAAAACATATGTTAAGGAGGAACTAACATCTACCTTCTCCTTATAGGTTTGTTTACCTCTAAGTCAAGAGAAGTTTATTATTTATTTTTGATGCTACCTATACAGAAATAGGATACCCAAGGAAGACAGTGTTACTATCAAGCAACAGTATGAGAGATCATTTTGACACTACCAAGTGAGCAACTACCTCTGCTTTTCCTCAACAGCATTGCTATGGCATAAACTTATCAAGTCTGGGGCATGTACTTTAAATATGGGACTATATATTACTGACCCCTTTTCCCACTCATACAAGGATCCTATAATAAAAGACTTGATCAGAAATTGTTCATGCATTAAAAAAATACATAAATCAACTACTGGGCTTATTTAGCACCCTGTGAACAATAACAACAAAATCCAAACTTTTACCTCAAGCGATGTCCATGTAACATTTTCTGCTTTTCCCACTGTTAATACACTTAGATAGTGAAGTATTAAACTAAGGCACTTTGTGGAAATAATTAACAACTACTCCCATGAAGTATTAGCACCTACTAGAACTTGAATCTAAAAATTTCCCTAAGGAATTTAGGGCAGAGTTCTCCACAGATTCATGATCAGTCACCTTTTTCCCTCCACATAGATACTACTATTTTAGAAGGATCACTGTATCTCTAAATGCACAGCCCTACTCAAAATACCTGTCCCAGCCATGAGCTACAGACACGGTTTCAGAGGAGCTTCAAGCTTTTGAGGGAGCGGGATCAGACTCGGTTGAAACTGAAGCCTTTCCTAGTAATGCAGAAAATGTTTCCATCCTTCTGACAAGATACACAAAGAGCACTGACTGTTTGTCCTAAAACAAGTTATTCTGAGGACAGGAATCTCCCACCTGGTGGCTGCTGAGGCCAGAAGTACTGCTGCCAGTCCTGGAGCACGTATGTCAGCCGAATAGCCATGCTCACGGGAGGCAGTGGTGTCAAAGGGCACCCCTTCAAAACATCAGGGAAGAAACTCAATGTAAGGAGCACATCCTCCCCAACACTCCAGGGACTGAACATAAATGAGTCCCAAGAGCTTGTATTAGAGCTAATTTTAGCAAAACTGCAACACCCCAAGTATTTGAAGGTTGGACCTGAGGATCTAGGAGGTCTTTTCCAACCTTAAGGATTCAGTGATTACTAGTAAAGGCATTGCTAAACAACAATCACAGGTAACATGCATGAGACGTTCGTATGATCCATTTAACTGGTAACTCACATCTCATCAGGGTGTTCTGCACTCTTAGCTTGGGCAGCTACGAAGTATCAGAATAAAAACCCACCCCAACTCTACCTTTTCCTCTCAAATAGCAAAATAGAGATTGTTTGGGCAGGGGGAAGTAGTTACAAGGAAACTGTAAAACAGACACATTCTTTCACATCCCACTGGAAAATAAAAATGCAAAGTGGTAATATGGAGGAACCAAACCCACACCAGCTTCCACTCCTTAAAGCCTGATATTGGTGAATCTACAAGCAACCAGGTGAAAAAACAATCAATTATTCTGAGTCCCAGTTTTATACATTCAGACACACTCACAATCTTGGTTTTGAAGATCTCCAGCAGCCCTGACAGGTGGGTGTACTGACTGGGCACCTTGCGCAGATGGACCATTTCGAAGTCAGTGCGAACTCCTGGGCCCTGACATTCCCCAACGTACATTCGGCGCCATTTCTGATGGATCTGCACAAACAGTGGCACCTGACTGCAAAAGAAGAGTACTCCAGATTATTTGGAATGTCATGCTGCCTTGTGGTCTTTAGAATTAGCTAAATATTTTAACTGCATTTCAATGTAATTTCACGTTCTTTAGAATATTTTCTCTTAGTGGAACACACTATGAAACACTTGATAGGAATCAAAGAAAAATACTATAAATGTCATCATCAAACAGAATGCCTAACAAATTGTCATGTCATAATCACAGCCCTACCCATGACTTCCATTACCTAATTCTCAGTCTATTTTTTGGGGAAGATTAGGAAATTACTGTTATCACACACTGGGAAGAAATCCTCTTCCACAAGCTATATTTTATATATACACCAATTTTTCCAACAGCTTCTTGCAGCTTTTAAAAGCATTTAAGGTGTTTAAAAAATAATGAATATAAACAACACAATGAATCAATCTTTTTAAAGCATTTCTAACATATTACACTGCATATATAACAAACTCTGAACATATTTTGCTAACAATTTAATACTTTTTCCTCACAAATGCAGAATGATAGTTTTACCTGCACATGTACAAAGGTAAAAAGTGCTTTCCCCTACCAGCCAGTGTTGCCCAATGCAATGGAAACGGAACTCAGCAAGAGGTTGCATTTGGATTCACTAACAACGGCCTCGTTGTTTGCAGCTGGAGCAATCACCACAAACTCACGCAAGCCATACCTTGAAAGACAAAAAAGAGCATATTTCTGGTCTTTAGCAAGCCAGCTGAAACACAGTTTTTAGAAATACTGTGGCCTGAATAACCAACAGACCATGGAATCTGTTAATTTGATGTGATATCTCTATCAGGGGAAGAACTGAGTGGGCATGGGGTGCTGCAGTCTGAAATCACAAACTGCCTGAGCTTTCAACATTCAAACCCTGTGAAGGGTTTCACTGGGAGGACTTCCAGGTCTGTCAGTCCTGAGGTTTTTTACTTTATGTTAATAACAACTGAAACTGCTTATACACAAAAACAATCTCTCTAGAACCATGCTATAATATGCTAAAGATTTGCCTTACTAAGAATATAGTTGTTTTTTAAGGTGCTGCAGCTTTCCTTTTTAAGAAGCTTTATAAAAGCTTGGTTGACACACAAAACTGAGACAAAAATATTTGGGTGGCAAAAAAACAAAAGTAAAGATAGGCCCACTATGGTGGGCTTTTTTTGAACTCCTTTCTTGTGGCCAGTATAAAGAATCATTTTGCTTAAGCTTTAACTGCTAATTGAAAACCAAATATATGAATAAGTGTGCAAGCATCTCAAGCATCAGAGATTTTTCAGCTGCTAATGGTTTGAAGCAGAGTACACACCATCTCACCAGGCAGTGAGCCCGTGGGGGAAAGTCATTGTTCATGCACAGCAAGTCCTGCATTGGCAGAGGAAGGGCATCTGTGAAAAAAAAATCCATATGTAAGATCATCAGCATCCATCCAGCTCCCTTGCAATTTGCTTATATCAGCCATGTGTGAATGCAAAGCACACCAGGAGCAGAAATGTCAGACCACACTCATCAGACCTCACTAAATCTCAGACAGAAGCAAATGAACACACTGTGAATTCCACATTCTGCCACTGCCTTTTGCCATATCCTTACAGGAATGTAAGGGAACCATCAGGTACCTTCTCCTGGCTCTTCTTTCCCATCTTTGTCACTGGGTTCTTGCACAAGAAAATGATGGGTGACTGAGAACTTGAAGTCTGCAAATGAAATTTCATCCGATTTTTCTTCCCATGTACCTGTGGTGTATATACCCTGCATATAAAAAAGATACTATTTTATCAGTGAATTTGGGTTAACATTCTTTAGTATAATTGCCTATATGATCAATAATGTTTATTCATGTTTTTCTACTGCCAAATATTTATTCAGAAATATCTAAGCATGATTTAATTTCAAAAAAAACTCATGTCTCGAAGCACATAAAGGTAGCTGCTTGTTAAAATCCACAGTGCCAATAATCATCCTCATTCCAGAGATCAAATATCTCCCTGAGGAGTCTTCAGAATTACATGGCAATAAAGGGACAGAAATATATTCCCATGTATGTTAAGCATATGCACCCTCAACTTTGCCAGAGACAGAAGTTTCCCACCTGGGACTGTATCTATACCATTCTGTGCAAATATTACCTTGATCTTTACTTTGAATATGCTTTCACTGACCACTGGGGTTTGTTCATCCATAATTTGCAAAAATTCATTAAGGATAATTTGTTTTCAAACAAAAATACAGCATATGAGATTCTAAGAAAATCAGCATCACTGATCATCAGTAAAATCATCAGTACAGAATTCTGTGCTGCTACTAAAACAAAGCAACTTGGACAACTGCTTGATCTGCAAGAGGTCTGGTCTAGCAAACAAGACACAAACGAATACACAGACAGTTAAGGTGTAAAATTAGGTGATTAGATAACAGAAGTTTTATTCTGGATACTTGGTACTCTGGCACAAAAATCAAGAATCACAGAACTCCACTAGAAGCACAGCAGCCATTCTGTCCAGAGCAGCATTTATTTGCAGTGGTAGAGAGAAGAGCTGAGCAATTTCCTCTGCATTTTACAGGACTGAGAAAGCACCACAAAGGCTCTAATTAGACCTTGAAAAAAATCTCTCCAATCTATGAAACAACTCTGAGTCACCAGCAGAGCAGTGCAAGCCTCAGCCACAAATATGTGAGGTGTGACAAAGGCACAAGGCAGGGGGAAAAGATTCCTGAAGAATTTAGTGCAGCTCCAATAATGTTCCCACATTCAAACTGATAATGAGAAAACCAATCCCTAAGCCCTATATGAGGATTCAGCTTTATCAAGAAACAGGCTGTTTGGCAGATGGCCCACCAATAAATTTACAGTAACTGTTTGTCAAATTGACACTTTTACAAGTGATATTCCCTAATAAAAAGAATTATCTGCCACACCTAAGAAAACAGCAATAGATGAAATGTATGTGTGTATTCCTAGTTAGCAATTCAAGGTCTAAAAGAAAATTCAGAAGCAGTAACTGACCTTTTCTAGAGGTTTGCCTGAAGAAATCCCAATAAGTTTCCAGTCATTCAATACTTCTTCTACTTTTGAAATAAATCTATTAAGGAGGGGGAAAGGCATTAATATTTACTGAATGCTGAACTGATAATTCAGCTGTCTAAAAGCAGGCACTATGTTGTCCTACTATGGAATTCCTTAAAAAAACCCAAAGAACAAACAAACAACAAAAAAACCACAACAAGTAACACAAAAACCCCAAACCAATTGTTTCCTTGTACAAATAAAACAGACCTCCTATGCTTACATTTCTTATCAACTGCTATGATCACCTTTTGAGTGTTTAAAGAATCTCACCTGTTTCTTTTTCTGGTATTGAAGCATGTAACATTTAACATATGGTCCTGTTTCATCGTCCACAGATAAATAAACATTTGAAACACAATTATACACTAAACTCACATTTAAAACACAGCACTTAAAATCTCTGTCTCCTGACATACACATCATCACTAGAAAAAGCATTTTAAAAAGTAAACATTAAGAACGCAAGAGCATTCTTCACCTTAAATTTATCTGCACGTTATTTTGCTAACTTTTAAGGGATTCATCTACGAGATTACTATTTCAATAACCAGGCGGCGGCTACTTTAAAAACGCATAAGCTTTCTGAACGTGTATTCTAATCCTACACAAACAGATGTTAAACCAGGCCTTTCACTAAGTTCAGAAACAGCCCGACTAGAGCCTCTTAACACAACCCTCGGCCGCGGCCTGAGCTGGACGCGGAACCGCCGGGACGTGGCTCCTCCCGGGCCCGAGAGCGGCCGTGCCGGTTCCTCCTCCCGGGCCCGAGAGCGGCCGTGCCGAGGGGCGCCGGCTCCTCCCGGGTCGGAGAGCGGCCGTGCCGGCTCCTCCCGGCCGGGCCGGGCACGACGGAGCCGCCGCGGTGAGCGAGGGGCGCGAAGGCACCTACCTCTCCCACTCGGAGGCGGTGGTGAAGTCCGTGATCTCAAACACCTCCGACTCGGGCTGCGGGGAGAGACCGGGAGAGGCAGTGAGCGGGGAGCCGGGGGAGAGAGCGGAGAGAGCGGGACAGTCGCTGAGGGGACAGAGAGCGGCGGGAGCAACACTCACTTCGCTGTCCGCCGCCATCTTGCGCCGCCGCCACCGCCGCGCGGGGCCTGCCGGGG
>VWZD01008773.1:1416380-1456829 GCA_013396695.1 Sakesphorus luctuosus
CAGGGCTGCCTTTCACGGGCCGGCTGCCCCTTACGGCCTATCCGGCCAGAGCTGCCCCTCACAGCCCGTCCTGGCTCCCCCTCACAGCCCGTCCCGGGATCCCCCTCACAGCCAGGGCTCCCCCTCACAGCTCAGGCTGCCCCTCACAGCCCGGGTTCCCCCCCCAGCCCGGCTCCCCCTCATGGTCTGTCCCTGCCGCCCGGGCTCCCCTCCCCGCACCCCTGTTCGTTCCCGGCTGGCTCAGCCCGTCACTGCCGGGGGATGCCCGTGGGCTCCTCAGGGCGGTGCGAAGCCGAGACGGGGCCGCTCCCGCAGACTCTCCGGCTCCGTCAAGAACAGCCGAGAGGGCAAAGGAAGAGCTGGCTGTGCCGAGTACCCGCAGGTGTAACACACACCTTGTCTCCTGTCTCCGCTCCACCGGTAACCCAAGGCCTCCCTCTCGCCTGTGCCTCCCCCAGCCGTGTCCCGGGCACGGAGGCCAAGTCCTGGCACCCAGCAAACCATCTGCCTTAAACACCCTTTCAACTCTCTTCAGCCCCGCTATACCTTTCTTATCATTACTTCCCTCTTGACACAGCCTGCTACTTAAAGAAAGAATATCCTTAAAATCTGCCAGAAACGAGATTAGAAATACTGACGAGTGACTGCGAGTGAAGTTGAGGAGACCGAATGCGAAGTGGAAATTGTGAGAAACTAAGTTTCAACCTCGTAGGTTTTCAATTAAAGTTTGTTATATGGTGAAAGCAACTTCGGCATGCCGGGTGCGACGGGCGCAAGCCCAGCTCGCCGTCGCACACCGAACACATTGTAACTCTAACATTTATTTAGTCTCTACACACATATTCATTCGACTTATGCATAAACATTGTAAGCACATTGTTAAGCAGTTTAAGATATATCACTATAGCTAAGTTACTTCTACAACCCTAGTGATAACCCCACCATAAATTCTATTCCCCTTAGATGTGGGAGAAGTTTAACTCTTCAACCTTCTTGTTACAATTCTTGTGGTCCTTGACAAAGTTATAGCAGATAAAGCGATTTAACACTATCCTGTTTATCTCTCCATGTGGGTGTAAGTTGGAATTTTTGTTTAATTGGCTGGCCATATGATTTTTGCCGACACGAATCACACTCATACTTCTCACAAAATGATAAGGTACAGATAAGGTACTAAAAGCACAAATGAAGGCAAACAGAAAGAGGAATAGGAGTCGTGTTTGCTGGGAGAGCTGCCGTGTGATCAGCGCTTAAAGCGCTGTTGTGTTTGTTTTCATGGGGCGCTGCTGCTCTTTGAATTAAACTCCTCCAAGAAAAATGCCCCTCCGGGGGTTACCGCGGCAACATCGCGTAAACTCAACAGCCTCGTGGAGTAGGAGCTGCCTGCGGAGAGCCCGAGAGCTCCGCACTGGGAAAACACGCCGAAAAACAGACCAAAGTGTGAGAGTCGCTATTGAATTCCTCGCTGGGAAAGCAGCTGCGAGCTGGAAATGCTTTGTGACTTCCCTCTGTGCATCTTTTTGCTGCTGAAGCACCAGGTAAGATTTGTTTATGCCTTTATACAGAACCTGCTCAGTTATTATTTTGAAGGGATGTTTGAGTATCCAAAAAAATATGCAAAGTTTGGAGAAGTTCATGATCTGACTCTTAACAGAGTAAATTAACGGGATAATATTTTGATGGATTATCTATAAGAAAGAGAAATCAAGAGTGTTTCTCTAGTTACTTTTGCACAGGTCATTGGATGACCTTAGTCATGAGCTTTAGGTGATTCAAAGGTAGCCATGGGTGATTCAAAGGTAGCTTTAGGTCATTCCATTTCTCTGTTTCCTCTTCTGTAAACCAAGAGTGACAGCACTGTCTGATGTCTGCCTGCTGTGTAGTTATAAAATAAAACACATTTCTCAGATGTCATATAAAATTATAAAAAATCTTACCTATTTTTCACTATAAATTATTTATTAATAAAGACATTGGTAAGCATTTTAATACAGCTATGAACTAATATTCATTATTATATTTTCTGAATTTCAATTCACTGTCTTAAATTACATTCGATGTTCTTGTCACTTGGGAAACTGAAGTTCAGTAAGTTTTTCAGAGTCCCAAATCCACCAAAACTGTTAACTGAGATTAATTTTATTTTAAGAATATGTGTCTAGAATTTCAAAACTTCAAATCCTTCTGCTTAACCCTCTCATGTTTCTTCTTTAAGAGTCTGCACTTTGTGATTGTTCTGTTTATGCCACTATCCATTTACAGTCTGTTTAGCCTTGGAGTTTAATCTTGGAAAAGAGGGTCAGTGTTTTCATAATCGTGAACCAGCTCATGGCACATTCAGTGGGAAAGTTGTGGGAAAGGTACATTACAGTATTCTAATCAAGGGTAAAGCCTAATGAAAGTCTGTTTGTCTGGAAAGATCAATATTTAGGAGCACTTTGTTCCTTCTGTGGGAATTCAGTAGTGCCTTAGGGATGATCCAGCTCAAGGGGTAACAGTCATATGAAACAACGTTAAAACAATGGGGACATTTCCAATTAAAAAATTTAATTTTTGTTGATATTTTCAGTGGTTTTCAACAACTGTCAGCTTTAATTTTTCACCAAAATATATAATTTTCTTCAGGCAGAAATACCACCAACTACAGTTAGGCAAACAGACACAGTAAACTGAAAGTTTTAAACGAACAGCATAATTAATTCAAAATACATATTGTCTTTTATTTCTGAAAACAATCTCAAAAATAAATATTCCCCACTGAATTAATGTATCGAAAACTTTACACATTCAGACAATTGTCATGTTTTCTTTCTATGTTCTAGAGCTTAGGTAGCTTTGTAAGCTGAATAAGCATCTGTGCTGGGTGTGAGAGAAGGATCTCTGTGTTCATCTTCAGTTTCGTGCTTTGAGATCTGAGGCTGTGAAATCTCTGTCCCACTGAGGTCACTAAAAGGTTACTGGGGTTACTCCAAGCCTGTTCTTTTCTGCAAGAACTAAATTAAACTCCACTGCAATGAAATGACTGTCACACAACTTGCCCCCCACACTGTGACTTTGCTGTCAGTTTGGCCGAGCACCTGCCTGGCTACTGATACTTCTTAATATAAGGTGTAGAAAATAAATGAGTGGAGAGAGAAAATACTTGCTGCTTTAATTTCCTGAAATCAGCTTTTTTTCAGCAACCAGAAGTTAAACTAACCAATGTTTATAGCACTGATTTAGTGTGAATTTTAAGGGGTTTTGGTTTTACAAACATAGTACATTTAGAGCAATGTATTTTTCTAAACATACATAAAGATGCTCACAGAAAAGTACACACATGGCTAAGATGCTGTTCCTGAAAATACAACAGTTTTAAGTGAGAAACAAAAGTTTGCTGCTAATAAGTGAATAGGCCAACAGGCTCAGCCAGTGAGTCCTGGCTGTGTTCTGAGGCCTGGCACAGGTCCCAGAAACTCAGTGGCAACCAAAAAGACTAGTTATTTTTTATAATGTGTACTATTTTAAATCTACCTTTGTAAATATTCAGAGTAATACATTGCTAATCATGTATTTATGAGATCTGGTTCCTCAGTAACGTGTTAAAATGAAATTATCTCCCACATGTGAATTGTTGACTTTCTGATCCAACAGTAAGAATGATATCAGTAAAATAACACGGAGAGCTTTTATGTCTTATTCAACAGAGCAAATGTTGTGGTTTTATCTGTAAAAACTGTCTGGGCTGTTTGGGTCTGTGCATTCACAGGAAAGGACATTAGATGCTAAATTATAGGATTTTTAATAATTTCAAATACTTTTAAAATGTTTTTGTCTTGCTTGTGCCTCTGAATAATGAAATATAATTTACTGCTTTGTGCGTGTGAATTGGAATTCAATTAACAAACTATTTTTTTTTCAGGTGTCTGGACCGTAATACATTCAAGGACAGTATGTCTGACAACAAACAAAATAAGAGAAGAAGCAAAAAAGGTCCTTTAAACAATGTTTGTGTATGAAGTGCAACACAAGGAATCTGAAGAAGTAAAATACAATAATAACTTGTAATCTGGATATTTGTCAAAACTAAACAACCATAGCAAAATATTAAAGCAAACCCAGAGTTACTTTCCACCTTTGTAAAGCCCTGAGATTTGCTTTGGTTTTCATATTTTTAAATGCTCTACTCCTGTAGAATTTCTGTTAATGTTTGTCTTCTATTTCCCTTCTGAACTAGGAGCTGGAACTGGAATTTTTTCAGATGCTCTTGGTTGTTATAGTCCAAGGAAATACTGCACTTACCAAATAACTAAATAACTAAAAATAAGTCAGAGTTATGCATTCAGATTTCAAAAATATTATAAAAATGAGCCAAATGTAATGCTCTTGGGTTTTTTCCTGATAACTACTCTCCGTACTTCTTTATAACAACATTTTAATGCCCCAAACCAACTGCATTTGCACTGTGTTGCTGGTCAGTGAATTGTACAGCTTCGAAGCAAACACTGATGTGTTGTTGCAGGGTGTGGAGGTGTTGTTGCTGTTCAGAATGCAGATAAGATACTGGAAGAAATGCATCAGTCACACAAAGCTCTAGGAAGGCACAGGTAAGTAGTACTAATGTTTAATTTGCAGTTAGGTGTGCTCAAAAGGGGACAAAGCAGGTAGTAGTCTATGAGTAAGAAAATATTTCCTTTGTACCAGACATTATACACAGCTATATGTTGTGTAGTGTTTATCTCCTCCCCATGGGAATGCTTGGCCATTACTGGAGGCAGGATATTGCATTGGATGAACAAATTATTTGGTAGAATATGAAAAAAAATGGTGTAATACTTCTACATCACCATTTGACTTATTTAAACCAGGCAACTGCATACAGATTTAATATTAACTTTGACCTTTTTTTTGTACCTCTTTTCAGCCACATTATTTCTCTTTTTCCATATTTTTCATTTTTTAGAAAACAAGTGGCAAGAACTGCCTGTTCTTTCAGGCAGGCCATTGTGTATTTTCTAATTAACAAAGTCACAGCTGGGCCTCAGAATTCTTCTGACACACTTTTCTGATGATTCAGAAAGAATACATATTGGAAGCAATTCGTTTTTGTCAAAGGGGAAGGTGAACAATATGGGTTTGATCCCTGCTGTTGCTTGGTTAACGTTGTTTGTTGTTCATTCTCACTTGTGCACAACCTCTGACATTGCAACCAGGTTCTTCCAGGGAGAGGCCCAACTTCCCACATAAAGAGAGAAAGGATCCTTTGGCATTCTTGGATTTTACAAGTTTCTTGTTCAATTCCTCTCCAGTCACATGAGTGAGCTGGCTCCTTCCACTTGTTTCCACTCTGTATTTTGGGTTTTGTTTTTGCCTCTTAGCCAAACAGCACCAACATCCAGACCAGGGCCAGACCAACAAGTGGCATGTTTTCCAAGTAAACATCAGTTGGCATTCCACAGGAGACATCCCACTTCCTTACCTTTCTTCCCAAAGAAAGAGAACGTGGGATATGCCTTTGACTTCAGCTTTCTACTACGAACCTCATGCCCAGAGTACAACACTCTCAAATCACTCATGGATTCAGATCCTTTGCAGATCATAAAAGCACAAACACAAAGTAAGTTCAGTTTAAGTCACAAATTCTGTACGAAGTTATATTTTGGTTATCATATTAGATGGAAAGCCTTAGAAATCCCTTTTCTTTAAAATTTAACGTTGTCTTTATGTCTGTTTGACTTTTTCATGTAGACTTCAGCCATGTTGGCCCCCCTTCTTTAATTATATGTGTGTGCATTTGCAGAATGAAGGAGAGAAAGAGAAACAATGAGAAAACTCACCATTCCTGTTAATCTGCATAAGGAAACTGAGCCCCAAAAATGTAAATTTAATTTTCTGTACCCAGAGTGGGGCCATGATGGAATCTCTTTTCCCTCATACTGGCAGTATTAATTAGCCACATATTGTGGTTAGCAAACATCTAAAATTGTGATGTGTTTACTTAAATTATTAATGCAAAAATACTTTAAAAGTATAATATTTTATAGCCTTCTATGGAATTGTAAATTTCAGTATCATAATTAAATTTCTACCTACAACTTTTTCTGCGTTGTGGGTTCGTATCATAGCCCTGAGATTACTTGGCAGAGAGATCCTTGGTCCCCTGAACAGTGTGGAATTAATTTCTAAATGAGAATTGTTTAAGAATATTAAATTAACATTTCTTTTGTTTTGGTTTTTAAGGGTTAAATACAACAATGCTAAAAACCAGGAGCAAAAGATCTGAGGTAAGATGGCATTATGTATAAAAGTAATCACTGTGTAAAGCCTTAGATGCTTTCAAAACCTTAAAAATAGAAATACAGGAGTAGTGTAGGCAGTTTTCTCTGCTTAGTCACAGTTTTTTTTAAAGAATGTGAAGTATTTTTACATTTATTTTATGTATATTTGTGTGTCAGCGAATCCTGAGATGTATCTCAACAAATTGCCAGTAAGACATCATATCAGGGATTTTGGGAGTTAAAAGGCTGAAAGTTCAAAAACATATAAAACCTTTTAAAATAGAAATATGTAAGTTCACTTAAAGTATGAACATCCTATATGTTAAATGAATTAGTTTTGCCCAAAAATCCAGCACTTTTTCTTGAGTGGTAATTTAAAACAAAGTTTAACCATAGAAGAGTCTTGGTATGAAAAGATTGCTGAAATTTATTTTGTTAACAAATAAAAATTCAGCTCCTATAATTAAACATGAAATTTTCTGATAAGTGTAAATGTGTTTCCAGACATAAGTTTTGTACTTAGAAACCAGCTCACAGTTTGACAGGCACCAGTGCTTCAGACCACGTGAGCCTTAAAAGTTATAAAAGATCAAATACACTTTCTTTATTAAAAAGAGAATTTGGCCTTTATGGATATTAATTAATAGCCCTTTGTACAAAAGCCTGGAGTCACTGAATCATCTGTAAGCTCACTGTATCCTTCAGTGAGCTCACTGTAGGATACAGCAGAAGTCACAGCAAAAAAAGTAAAGTATAGGGGTAGGAGCAAGAGATCTGACCCAGGATCATAAAAAGAGTTACAGAAAAAACATTTCAAATGGAGGAAATATCTAAGAAAAATAATTTAGCTGACCTCAGTGTGATTCTATACAGCCTTATTTCATGTCTTGGGCTCTGATGATTCTAAAGGCACATCAGTGGGGGCAAACTGAGCATTTGCATTAGTGCCACACAGGCCTTCAGAGCTGCAGATTCCAAGCCAACACACATCACTTTTCCTGGCACGTTCAAACCTCCGTTTGCCCTTGGAATGCAAACAAAAATGTCCTGCAGATTGCAAACTGATGTTGAATATAGACATGCAAATGAGTACTCAGAGCAGATGACTGTGTGATTATTTCTATTGCATCATTTGCATAAAAATATACTGTGTATTCAAGTTTATTTTTATTTCATTTCCTATAAAATAAAAAATAGAAATACTATTTTCAGAAAATTATTCTCACTGTTCATCTGAATAGTCACAACAAAGTACTGCATTTCTCAGACTGGTACTCTTTCAAAGATAGATGGAAACTTTCAACTAATGTGATGGGAAGAGAAGGAAGAGGAGAGGAATAATAAAAGACATTCCCCACCCAATAGACTTCTGTGTTAGCTGCCATATGGAAATGGCCTTTGGGTTTATCCATTTACCTTCACTGAAACTCCAGTGCAGACTGTGCTGTCTTACAATGTATCTGAAACTGTCAGTGACTACATTTTACCTTTATCTATATTATAACACATTATTAATGATTTTTTTTAATGGAAATTACAGTTTTGTTTGCCACCAGTGACATATCAGCCTGTAAGAGCCATTCATCTTGCTTCTCTAGAAGATGATATTGTCAAAGAAAGCAGCACCATCAGAAATATTTTAAATATTATGGGCTCTATTCCTCAGCCTATAAAACCAGTTACTAAATTTTATCATCATCAGTTAGACAGTCTATTAAAAAGGCACAGTGAAAAGTCATCAGACTTGATTGTGGCTACAATGTCTGATCAGTTCACACCTGCAAGAGACCTGTACTACTTCAGCATGAGGGACTGTTATAGGCACCCCAACAACACCAAAGGAGGAATTCAGAGCCATTTGAAATGGAGGGAAGCTGATGCAGGTGCCCACACTGAAAGGAACAACCAGCTGAAGTTCCAGTGTTCAGTGGTTTGTGAGAACATGGACCTTATGAGCCAAGCCAGGCTCTGTGGTGACAGTCACCCCCTCCTGAGCTCAGGTGATGCTCTGGTGAAGAGTGGCGTGTTTACAGCTCAGACAACACTTACAGTGTCAAGCAGCAGCAATGCCTCAAGAGCTGGGGGCAGGCAAAGGGGAGCAGAGAATTGCTGTAGCACTGGCCTGCAAGAAGGAAGTGCTGCAGAGATGGTGCTGGACTGTACACCACATGAAGGTGCTGAGAGTGCAAACTTTGTGCTTCACAGTCATGATTTAGATCCTTCCTGTAAAAATGAAGTGATAGAGGCCTACCATATCTTAGAAGATAATTCTGTAGTTGCAGTAATTCTCAAAGCAGAAGTTCAAGATGCCTCTGGAAAACTGATGGAAAATCATGTCTGGCCCTCTGAATGTGAAATGGAAAAAGAAGCAATGTCAGAAGCAACTTCAGAAGACCAAAGTGAGCTTGTACCTGTTGTTGACGTTACATTCTCTGAACAAGAGCCAGGCAGGGAACCACACGTTGCTGAAAAACCCACCACAAAAAGTGGTGTTCATGGCCTGCCTCCTTGTGTTACTGAGAGCTTCAATGTTCTTGCTCACAAAGAAAGTGACAAAAATAAGAGAAAGATTAGTAGAAACAAATATTCATCAAAATCTAAAATGAATAACAAGGTAAAGATACCTGAAGAATTCACTGTTTCTAATGAGACTACCACAAAATACAATGCCAAGACTCAGATTTTTCCCTCCCTGCCACAAGTGAAATCTGAAGCTTCTCTGAAGTGTCAGAAAAAAAACCCTCAAGGAAACAAAGGCCATTTTGCTCAGAGTGCTCAGAAACTTAAAAAGCAAAGTTTTTCCTGCAGCTGCAAAAATTCAGTTACATTAAAGAAATGTGTTACTCCACTTTCTCTGCCATGTGCACCATCTGCCTCAGATTTTGCAGATCTGAAATACAGTGACATGTTCAAGCAAATAAATTCCAACGACCAAGGCCCACTGATCTATGAAATGTTTGGCACTCCTGTCTATTCCCACATGCGTGAGCTTGAGCCACATCAGAGCAGATTTTACAAAGGTGTTGGCTCTGCTTCCTCAGGGAGAGGCACTGCCAGCACCTGCAGGTGCACCTGCACAAAAGGGAGGGAGAGCAGCCAGGTAAGAAACACTCCAAAGAAAGCACATTCCAAGCCAAAGAAGGCAATACCTGGCCCTAGACACAAGCAGAAGGGTTTGATCACAAAGGATGGACATACCAAACTGAGTGACAGCAATGCAGAGCAAGATAATGTGGTAACTTCTGATTCAGATTGTCAAACAAATGTGACAGGGAGCACAACATTGTCTCACAGAGACACAGATCATCAGCTTGTGTTTTCAGAAGAGCTTTCTCAGTCAACTAAGCAAAATGAAATTTTTTCAGATTCAAACTTACCAACCATTAAAGAAGTAACTTTGGAGCAGACTTTAGACAGCCAGGATGTGTCCAACCACCAGAGAGATGCTCCCTGTAGCCAGAACCTTCTTCAGTTCAGTGATGAAGACCAGGCCTCCTTCAAGTCTGTCAATAAATGGAAAACATCTCCCTTTTCAGATAGACTGGAGGGTCAATCCCCTACAGAAAAATTAAATCACAGTTGGGCAAAGACATCTCAAAACAGTGGTTTGGCAAGTGAATTGCCTCAGCCTTCAGTGATTTGGACAAAAAATGCTAAAAGCCCCAGTTTCCAGTCAAGTCAAAACAATCTGTCCTGGGCAGATACTAAGGATGTGGCTGATGAGTTGCTTTGTTACCTGACCGAGGAATTGCTAATGCTTGAAGAAAAAGACATCAGCTCTTCAAGAACAAAAAATACAGGCTGTGAAATGCAAAACACACATACTGAAGAAGAAGAAAATGAAATAAGTGGAGATGGAGCAATAGTAAACAGGGCTCTAGAGAAGGTAAAGGTAATTACTTGTAACTTGCTACCTCCTTTGAGTGATGCTTCACACAGGTTTGGATAAAAGACAGGAAATATGTACTTATTAGAGATCAACCTTTTTTGGGCCAGCTGCCCACCAATTCTTCAGTGCTCGATAGCCATGTTAGAGGCAGAAGGTACTAGGGCATCACAGGAGTAGCTGTCAAAGCCTATATGATGGGTCAGGGTAAACTGAGAAGTTGTTGTCAATGAAGACAATAGGCTATTTTAATTAAAGTGCATGTATAAAGTGTTTGGGGCAAGGCAAATTCTCTTGAGATCTTGACAACTAAAGAATATGAAAGGACACTAGAAACAGTCCTTGTATATCCAAGGGGGCAATCGCCTTGGATCTCTGAGTGCACCCAGATACTTTTATAGGTATAAACTACAAGTATTGGCTTGTCAGACCCACTTAGAGCCGTTTAATTAATGTTTAATCAAACCCTAGAGCTCAGAAGGCTCAGATTCTGGCCCCCAAGTCAGTTAAGAGCTGTCACATACTAAGGTGCTTATCTATCAGTACTGCCTCTTCTCCACCCTGTCAGCTTTTTGGCTATTTGGATTACAAATTTATAAGGAATTTTTTTTCATTACATGCTGATGCACTGCCTTATGCTTCTGCAGACAGGTGCCAATCATACCTCCATTCTCACTGCAGAGACCCTGGCTAGATGGAGGAATTGTTGCCATCTTTCTGAAGAGGTCTCTTCCTGTGAAGTGGTGTCCCTTTTATTTCCATCAGGCTTGTGCTACATGAGTTAGTTACAGCAAGGTGATAGTTCACCCTTCAGCTTAGCAAACTGTGCCTACAAGACCAAAACAAAAAAGAGTAATATGTCCTGGTCTTTGAAGTGTTCCTTCTGTCTGTCTTCCTGCAATGGAAAAAGATATTGTGTGTAATCTTCTGGCTATGCACTGTTGTGTGTATGCTTGAAAATATTTACACAGCCTTACTTAGAACAGCAATTGTACCAATGACCTGGTGTGTGTGTGTATATATATTATATATATATATATATAAAATTAAAAAATATAAAAATACATAAAGCAGAGTCATACAGGAAAAAATGCTCCTTATAAGAAGTGTAAGGACAATTTGAAGTCTTTCTTCTCCTCTCTGCTTTCTTTCCACACTGACCATCATCTTTCAAGCAGAGTTGCAATAAAGCCTTTTTGGCATCAAATGAGGAAAGTTGCCTTCTAAACTTTGATGGATCTACTAAATTACCAGGAAGCAGTTTAATTAGAAGAGATCCCATCATGTGGACAAGAGGAGAAGTCCTTGGAAAGGGAGCCTATGGCACGGTAAGTTAATGTCTGAATATGCTGAGATGAGCTGGTTGTTGCTGAGCTACACTTTATTTCATAACTTGCTGTTGTCCTCTTCAACAATGCCTTCAATGTTTTGGATTATACAATGAGACACGAAACATGACAAACACAATGCTACTCATTAAAATAAGGCAATACTAATTTTTGTCTGGTGTCCTGTTTCAATAAATGCTGGTTTCACTGTAGGTGTACTGTGGCCTGACCAGCCAGGGACAACTCATTGCTGTAAAACAGGTGGTTTTGGATACATCAGATCAACTCACCACAGAAAAGGAGTATCAGAAGTTCCATGAGGAAGTTGATCTTTTGAAGACATTGAAGCACGTCAATATTGTAACTTACTTAGGAACTTGTCTGGAAGACAACATTTTAAGCATTTTCATGGAGTTTGTTCCTGGTGGCTCCATTTCCAGCATTATTAATCGCTTTGGCCCGTTGCCAGAAGTTGTCCTTTGCAAATACACTGAGCAAATTCTCCAGGGGGTTGCCTATTTACATGCCAACTGTGTGGTGCACAGAGATATCAAGGGCAACAACGTGATGCTCATGCCCAATGGGACAGTGAAGCTGATTGACTTTGGCTGTGCCAGGCGCTTGGCCTGGACCAGCGCCAACGGCGCCCGGAGTGAGACACTGCGCTCCGTGCACGGCACCCCGTACTGGATGGCTCCAGAAGTGATCAATGAGTCTGGGTACGGGAGAAAATCGGACATCTGGAGCATTGGCTGCACCGTGTTTGAGATGGCGACGGGAAAGCCGCCCCTGGCGTCCATGGGCAGGATTGCAGCCATGTTCTACATCGGCGCGCACAGGGGGCTCATGCCTTCCCTTCCCGATGGGTTCTCCAGCGCTGCGGTGGATTTTGTGCACGCCTGCTTAACCAGGTGTGGAGAACTTCAACTGAAAAATGAGATGGAAATGCAGGCAGCTTGGATTGTAGAGACTGGGGGAGGGAAATTTGGTTATATAATATACATATGTCTCTATTGTAAATGCATGGGCCTCTCAGCATTTCAGGAAAGCCTCTAATTAATAGTATATATAAAAGAACTTTATAAAGGTATAAAAAAATCCCTCCAAAATTCTCTTTCTGTAGGCTTTATACTCATGATTTACTTTCCCTCTAATTTTCACGCAGAAACAAGGCACTGTTGAGTTTTAGACAAGATGTTTGATAAATCTCTTTGAAGTGCTTTCGTGATCCGCTATTGTTTGAGTTTGGCCTATGTCAGGCAAGTTGTTTTGAGGACACTATTCTGAATGAAAGAGCTTTTACTCTTTTTGTTCTTATCTTCTGCAGTGGAAAATCTATTATCACTGCCAGCCCAGGAAATATATGCTTATTTGAAACAAGATAGTTATTAGAAACATAAAGTTCTCTATGTAAAAATCCCAAACCACTAACTTCACCCATTATAAGAATCATTTTTGTGGTATTTGTTTTGTTTTAAATATCAGCTGTGTCCCAGATGTTTAAATGGACTACCAGTTTCAAAAGCTAAGTTCCTGACCTCTGTGGGTAGTTTTTATAAAATTAAGAGTAGTCTTTTACATATTTCTGAGGACAAGATTTGAGCTCTAGAGAGAAACATGTTATTTAGTGGCCATGGCAGTGATCTTGGTGGCAGGAATCCTGATTTCTGGTCCCTGAATTAGGATTGTTATGGCATAGTTCTGGTTCCTGTGGGCCCCATAACAGTTAGAAAAATTTATGGACTGCATATAGTGACATCATATATACTTTTATTCAGAGACAACAGTGTTTAAAAGGGAGAAGAAATTCTTAGGCAAAAGGAAACATACAGTGTTTAACTTTTCAAAAGTTTGGATGCACTTCTGGTGACAAAGTTTTAGTGTATGGTCTCAGCATGTCCTAAATATACATGACTCCCTTATCCCATATTCCCCATTAGTTTATTATTTGAGTAATTAGTTTATTCTGAGGGGCAGTTGCTCAGGGCCTCACCCAGCCTTTAACAGTTCTGGGGATGGGGTATCCACAGCTCTTCTGGGCAACCTTTGGGATTCTCAACATGCACGACATTGACTGGAGATAACAGAAGAGCCTGACTGACAGAGGATCAAACAAATAATTACCACCCTCCTTATATATATTTTTTGTGCACCTGAAACAGCCAAATTAGCAGAATTATTCAAAGCTCTGCAAGGAATTTAGAGCAATAAAGAATGATTCCTTTAGTAATTAAATATTTCAGTTTTATAATTCATGAAATCCAACAGTCTTACCCTCTGAAGCCTCCCTTCCTTTCTACCAGCTTTATCAAAAAAAACTAAAAATGAGTAGTGTCTGGAGAAATAATAAAAAAGGCTAACTTTGCATTTAGATTTTACAATTCCATCAGAGGCACAATATTAATTTTACATTCTGATTTTTGAAACCTTCAATGCAGAGATCAGCATGAACGACCTTCTGCTCTGCAGTTGCTGGACCATCCCTTTGTGAGAGGAAGACAGTGAATTTGTCAAAACTCTTGCCAAGTGAGTATACATTTTCCATATTAAAGATTTCCACTTGTGAAAAGAGACCAGAAGGAACTGGACTTTTAAGTGACAGTGGAGAGAAGTTGTGTACAAAGAGTCTTTTATTAGATCTTTGACTAAATGGGCTCCAGTCTTCAACCACCCTCATGGGAAAAAGGATTTTGTGTTTGAACAGATTGTCTTGTAGGTCAGGCTGTGGCTTTTGTCTCTTGTCCTGTCACTGGTAACAGTGAAGGGTCTGGCTTTGTCTTCCTTACTGTCCTCATTGGATATTGATATGCACTGGAAACTTGAACTAGTTCGGTTCTCAAAACTCTGGAGTGAACTCTGTGGAATGAGAGGACATGTAACAGCCTCCATGCACTGCAGAAGGAATGGTAACAATTAGTAGAACTGGCTACTGCTACTAACTGCACAGAATTAAATAGAATTTTAAAAGTATTATTAAGAGAACAAAGCAACAAAAGCAGGTATTAGTATTTAGAATGTCCTCTTTAATAAGGCTTCTTGGTATCAAATGGGGTAAACCTTAAATCTTTGTGAGCATCAAGCTCCAGGAAGAGATACAGTAAAACCCAGCCCTACAGCTGTTCAGAGTTGAGCTCTCCAGCATTCAAGGCACTGACTTCAGTGCCAGCACTCAATGTGAGAATTACTGTTTTACAGAAGAGAAAGAAGGAAGTTCTAAGTTGTATATAAAACCAACTTTCCCCAGAGTGCAAAACATTTTACTTAAACAGCTTTCAAGCTTTGTTTTATTCCAGCAGCCTAACTTGAGACTTGGTCTAAATTTTATAAAAGCAAAGAGAGATCAGTACTTCTAGCAAAATTCTTTATTGATAATTTCTGTAGGTATAATGTCACATAACAATGACAGAACATTATGCCAGTATAAGAGAAATTCTAACATCACAGTAATCTTCAAAGTTCAAGCAGTTAACAGTCCCATTTTGAGGAATACCAGTTGGTGCTCATGCCAGGAATCCATGGACATGTCACTTTAAAGCATCTTCACCTTTAAGTACCTTGCAGAGTAAAGGTGGGAGCCCTGGCATATGTACTCAAGGGGGACATACATCATTCCATGATGCACTTTAATTCTTCTCAGATTAATGTAGTGTCTCCAACAAAGCTGCAAATAAATGTGGGGTTTTATTTAGCATGAAATGAAACTGAGATGACAGTCTTAAGTGGGGAAGAATGGGAATGCTCTAGAATATATAGCTAATTAGTAAAATGCCAGCATTGCAAACCCCCTTCCTTATGCACAGACTTATACACAAAACCAACACCCCTTGTTAAGAGTTCTCCAATATTCAGGTTACTACTTATTTGCAATTTAAATGTCATGTTTAATTCAGCTAATTACACTAAAATCAGTTGGTAATGTAGAGGTTTGTGAAACTTGAACCTGAGTTTTGAATCAAAATATGAAAGCACATTTTGGCTTTTGTTTAACCAGACTTTGAAAATGAGTGGGCAGTTTAAGGCCAGCACTTGCAACAAAGGTATTTCAGTCTAATCTGCGGGAGATCAGATGTGCCTGAAGGCCGGCCTGGGGCCCGGCACAGCCAAACCCAGCCTGGGGCCCCGCACAGCTAAACCCCAGCCTAGAGCACAGCAGAGCTAAACCCCAGCCTGGGGCCCGGCACAGCTGAACCCCGGCCTGGGCACGGCACAGCTGATGGTTTGGGGAGCAGCGTGTCACTTGTGTGAGCCAGTCGAGTGGGACATTCTAGAAACATGTCTATCTTTGTGTATTTCTTGAGGAGATCATAGGTTTTCACATCAAAATCCAGATGCCTAATTCCAGGTGTCCAGTGTAGTCAGGAGAAAGGTTGCAACACCTTGCAAACTGTACATCCCCCAGGAAGTGACCCAGTGAGGAGGGCCATGCTTGCTTAATTCTGGTACTCAAGCAGGGCAAGCCTTAATGGTTTAAAGAGTAGAACTTTCAATTCTGAAAGCTGCAAGAGCCTGTTACAAGGCATGCCAGGCTGCCAAGCACCAGGGGTGACCACTCTGCTGTGACTCCAGGTCTCCTCAAATCTGGATTTAAATCCGAGAACCTCAAAATACACTGTTCTATCATTGCAGGGTCCCTGGTATTTCTTTCACACAGTAATGTTTGAAGTTCTGAGCCATTGCTCACATCTCAGGAAATCGGAGGGTCCTTAGGAATGCCAATCCACCTGTTTCACACTGGTCTTGGAACTACCCACAGCAACAGGATGTAAAAATTTCCTTCTAAAAATACATCTACCTCCTTTTCCAAGGAAGCAGACAGTGATCCCAGGAAACCCAGTCTCTTGAGATTATTTTGGTTCAAAATCAGCACTTTTTCACAAAGCTCAGCAGGAACTGATGCCATTTCTCCATCCCTCGTGCCAAATCTCTGGTTCTTACACATGAACAAAAAACCCCAAGAGTTTTCCTGAGAAAACTCAAGTCCACTGCTGCCTTTTCTCCCCTGCTTTTCCCATCTAAAAGGGATGTAACCCATGGGACAGCCTCAGAAATTTTACAGGTGTTGTCAAAGCACACAATCTCTGAACTCTGGCAAGAAAAACATTGCCATTATAAGTGGGTGAATATACAGAAATCAAACCCAAGGGAAGTTTTAAGGTTAAAAGTTGTCTTTGGGTTTGTTATATCCACATCAGAAGCAGAGAAATAGTCATTCCCAGCTGCAACTGGAGAGAACATTCCTGGCCTTAATTATCCATTTTTCTAAAGGTGTAAGAAGTTAGGCGTTTCAGAGAAAGGAGAAATTAATTAGCTGGTTCAGTTTGGCATAACTTCCAAGCCTTTGAAGAGATTTATTTTTAGAACCAATTATGTGAACGTGCATTTACATCCCAACTAAAGAAAGCAAACACTGTGTTTGTTCAATTCCCTTCCCTGCAAAACAAGGACTGGGAACCCTTGCCCCTGAGGTTGTCGAAGGATGCTTGGTGCACTGTCACCCACTCCCTCACCACTAAAAAGAAAAATAATAAACCCCCCACCAAGCCTGGCCAGCCCCTACAAAATACAACTCCAGGGTCCAGGCTGTGGAGCAGCTGGAGATGGCACAATGTTTCTAGAACCTTCTTTTCAGGTACCAAATACCTGATCACCACAAGGTAATGGGAGCAAAGGAAACAAATGAGACATCAGAGTTTCAAGCATTCTATTATTTGACTGATTTGAGAAAAATGTTTAGCCAATAACTGAAAGGGGATCTTCATGTTTACAAATGAAGGTGGCAAAATTGAACATAGGAAAATGGGATCATTTCTGCACAATAGAGGTGAGGTAGGGAATTTTATTGAAAATACTTTTTTTTTACAAACTCTTAGAAATAAAGTTTTTTCTAATCTCACACAAACGGTTGTACCTCAAAAATCCAACTAAGCTATTATGAAACATTTATATTTACAGTTAGCCAAGAGTGTACAGAACTGCCATGTTATGCAAATAGCCAAGAACCAGCTCACAGTGAGATACATCACTCCAGCACTCCCACCATGAGGAACAGATCAAGATTCAACATAGAAAAGAATCTCACTATTCTACAAACCTCATATCTCACAAACAGGGAAGATTTTTAATAGTGTTGTAGCAAGGTCTCCACTACAGTGTCATTTTACAAATTACATACTTCTCGTACTCAAATTCATAACAAAAAGTCTGCAATAAGTCATGAACAAAGTAATAGTGTTGACTATGAGCCTTTTATTGCATTTTTTCAGTCATTCCCTGGTGAGGCTGATTCATTCCCAACCCTCAGCCAGGCTGCCATTCACACCAGTCACTAATTTACAGTGGTTCTCAGTCAGGGCAAACTGGTAGCACCTGGTTCCATCTCCTCTCCCTCCCTCTCAGCCCCGGGGATCACCACATGGAATTCAGTTCAGACACAATGACACATACAGTTTCACCTATTTACAATTACACTGAAAACCAAACCCCGTGAGTTTTATGGACATCCTTTACAGAGAAACCAAAACCCACGGTTTGGATCTCAATGCAGCATAGCAACATTTTGTCCACCATATTTCATAATTTCCCAGAATCAAAACAAGAAATAAATATTTTGAAACAGCACCTTAGGAGGAAGGCCTATGCTCTTTCCCAATGTATATTAGACAGGCACTAGTTACCATCCAGACATTTTAACTCCAGGTTGTGACAGAAACTGCTATATTTACAGTACAATATATTGCTTATCCAGAGTGGCTGTATAAGATGCATTTCATGGCACACCTACTTAAACAGACTCAAAAAGAAATTACTGTAGTGCTTCAATGACAAATTAAGACAGTTGCCTGCTATTTCACTTGTCTGCCCAGGCTCTAGGTTAGAACAGCATATAATGCAGATTACATTGGTTACAAATCAGACTCAAGAGTAGCACTAAGATGGAAAAGAAATGGACTATAAAAGGATAGAAAATATCCAACAATGCAGAAGTTCATAACAAGAAGTTGCATTCCCAATGTAAAAAATAACCAAGTCAGTAGGGATAAGACAACTTTGGATTTAGTACACGAGCCTTGACTTAAGCTAAGATATAGCAGAAAATGCAATCAGGTTTCCATTTAAATATTCCTTAAGTGTAAAAAAAGTATCCATAGTTCAAATAAAACTTAATTCAAGTAATTACAAGTGTTTGCATTACTGGAAAGAGTATTACATAGTAATTGATATACCTGTAGTTACATCATACAGCAACTACCGACCGGGCTGAGATTGAACAGTTTTCTCATGTAAAGCACAGGTGAGTAAATAACTGGAAGGGCAAAGCAGATGTTCCTCGGGGGCTTACAGGGTTAGAGGAGCACTGAGGGAATGAGGCGGCTTAGCAAAGGTTTACTTCACATCATGGTCACTTCCAAGTTAAAAGAAGTCATGGAAAACTGGCTGTTGCTACTATAAATCTACTGAGTTCATGTTGAGGTACTTCATAGCTTATGAATAGTTGTGAGTAACAACCCAGAAAGTCAGTTCTCTGCTCTCCAGGCAGCTGAGCTGCAGTACTGGCTTGGAGAACCCAAGGACATTCACACCCGTCATTCCTCCTGCAGGCAAAGCCCCAGAAGAGCAGCCGAGCCCTGACACTTGCAGGCAGATTAAATGGATGCCAGTGGTTTAACTGGGACACTGAGGGGCTTTCTGACCCCCACAGAGCTGAAAAAACCAGAACAAGACTCTTCCAATTTGGTAACTGATGACAAGTACAATGCACAGAATCACTGATAACTATTTTATTGTAGGAATATAAAGCTGGGATATCAGTAATTTTATTCTTATTTACTGTGAAGACTGCATTCACCTGTAAAAGAAATATGGCATCACACACAAGTATACTTTTTGGATTTCAGAACATGTGTATTATTCTGAAATGGTAATGGGAACAGTGACCCCTGTTCACTATTAGAATAAATTAGGATTTTTTTTTTAAAAAAAGATGATTTTCCCACAATGACAGTTCTGAATTGCAGTTAAGTCACATTAATCTACATAACCATTATTAACAGCTCTGTGTCTATTTTACTGCATCAAGCCAATAAACATTTAAATGCACTTCACATAAAAAGATTATGTAAACTTTTATTTTAATTCCATTTTCCTTCAGAAAACTAGGGACATTTCTGAGGTCTGGCCATACTGAGTGGGCCCCTTTCGGGCCTCCCTGCTAACACTGTCCGGTGCTGACCCTACACGGTCCTGGATGCTCCTCCAGTCAAGTGTCCCTTTTAGCGGCTTCCGATAAGGCCTACAGTTTAAAGATAAACAAGACAAAGTGCCATCTTTGTTTGGGTAACTGATGGACTCTGGCAAGATAAAATAAAGTTATGTGTATTCTGTTATACTTACAAGCAGCTCCAATCCTGAGTATTTATGGTATATCTAAACATACAAAAATGTATGTACATTTTTCTCCACTTCCTTGTAAACAGTTGTCAGTATACTGTTTTTAATCCCTTTATCTTTGAAACATGCAAATCATACATACAGTATAAATACACAAGAAAACAATGACACTCATCCAAAAACTATGCAACAAAAAGTTGTGGCTGCAGTATTCAAAATCATAAATAACAATGCTCGAGGCATCCTATACACCTAAAAGCGGCCGTTCATTCTACTGTTCTTAGCTGCAGTCGTAGGAATACTGAGAGTTTTGCACCTTCCATGCTATTACAGTATTTATAACACTATCTTATGTGGAGATAAAGACTTGTTTACTATACCTCTTCTTCTCAGAGTGAAGGATAAAGCAGCACTTACATATACTGAAACCACGGCAGCAACAGCTGGTGTTGCCGCTGCTATATTAGGAAGTTTTCCATCCTAACAATTCTTAAATTAAAAAAAAAAAAGGTAAATAAAAACAACCTAAGAATTTTGACTACATGTTCATTCCTTGGGCACTTAACAGCGAATCCAGCATGTCGAATGTATCTTTGTAGTCCATATGCTGGCTGTTTGTACTGTACTGGGGATGGGCATCAGGACCGCTCTCCACTGGCTTCTTGTCCAGTTTCACGAGGGTGCTGAGATGTCCGTAGCCCACCTGGTATGTGACAGGGGGAGGAGGGGGTAAGGGAAGGTTAAAAACAGAGTTGTGAGAGGATACATACTGCTTAACAGAGCAAGAACTAGATGAACTACCTGAACTTTTGGAACTTTTGCTCATTTTGGAGTGGTGGTTGTGAGAAGCATCGTTGCTGTGCAACTTCTTTCTTGAAGAGCTGGAACTAGAGGAATTGGCATCGCTACTCAGGCCAATGGGACTCCTCAACACAGTTGGTGTCACTCCATCAGTGCCGTGTTTGCCACCACCCCCGCCGTGGGCGTGGGAGTGCTTGTGGCCCACGCTGTGGTGGCGGTTCAGCAAGTGCTCCTTGTGTTTGTCCTTATGCTCTTTGCTGACGTGGGGACTCGAGTGTTTGCTCTTGCCGCTCCCCTCATCCGACGAGCTGTGTCTTTCTGAGGAAGAAACCTTGATTTTCATTTTCAGCTCCTCCTTACTGGCCCCCTTTTCTGTGGGTGGGATGGGTATACGCAGCTTGAGCGAGCCCCCCTTTTCTTTCTTGTCAGACAAGTGTTTTTCAGGCTTTTCTGCATTTGCAATAGGAATTTTCATTTTAATGGGAGATGTAACAGAAGAGCTGCTGCCTGGCTGTGGCTGCAGGTGCTTTTTATGCTGCTGCTCACCTGGGGTTGCTACATAGTGTTCTCTGACATCCAGTTCAAGGGTTTCTAGTTTGCGCTTCTCCCTGTATTTATCCAAAGACATTTTTTGAGGAATTATTACAGGAGCAGCGACTTGTCCGTGGTGTTTGTTTCCTGACTTGTGAGAATATTCTTGTTTGACAGTAGAATGCTCAGCAAGTTTGTCAGGTCTGTGATGTACCCCAGAGTGCAACTGCACAGATGTTCCTGGCTGGAAGTTCATGTTGTACTGACTGGCAGGCAACGTCTCCTGTTTCTGAGAGTATATTTGTTCTGTCCTTGTTTGTTCTTGGTGCTGAGGCCATTCCTGGTGTGATGCCAAACTGTATGAGGTACTTGGCATTCCTGTAGCTAATATTGCCAAATTTTCAGGTGCATGACTGTCTGGAACAGAAATACTTCCTGAGGTCAGAGGTACTGGTGCGGGAAACGATGTTGATGGTTTTTGGAAACTTGTGTTTGCAGCTACACCAGTAACTGTATCCACCAAAATGGAATTCTGGACCAAAGATGAACCAAGAAGGGAGTTCTCGGATACCTGCCCATCACCTTTAGGTTTCTTAGCTGCCTGATTAGCCTAAGCAAAGAGGAAAGAAGTGAGAAAATACACAGCTTAGAATACAGTCCATTTGAATTTAGCTCTGAGGTGAGGATAGAAGCTGACTCAAGATTTTACCACCTCCTAACCCAGCTGCAGGAGTAAAGAGCAAATGCGATACAATGAACTTTCACCCTTGGATTACAGTTCTCCCAGAAATTCACCTCCTTGCTACACACTGTTACAGGAAAATTTCTTACCCGCCAATTTCTAATTCTCTTGAGCCTGCTAGGTGTTTTCTCCAGTATCTGCAGAAACTCATGAGTTAGCTCTGAATAGGGAAAAAAAAAGCCATTTTTTATATCAGATTCTGCAATAAACAAGTGCTTTTTCCTAGTCTGAGATCATACAGCTTTTGCAGCAGTTACTACAGCCTGTGCATGATCTGAATTTATATTTTATTAAAAAATTGTTAGACCTAAGTATTGAACAAAAAAGGCTACAGTATTACCCTGTGACAGACTTCTGACCACTACAAGCATCCTAAAACACAGGTTTGACTTTTACATTTTCTTTTGCTCTTGCACAACGTGGATTCGTTAGACCAACGTTTTCAATAGGGACCTATACAAACAACAGCTCCTAAAATAACATAATTCAGCCTGGGCATTTTCTACATGAAGTTAAGTTTCCTTTAAAATATAAGTTTACAAGTCACTGTCTCAGTCATTCCACCAAACTTCAGGAACAACCAGTAACAGCTCTGAACAAAACGTAACCATCAGACCCTTGGAAGCACCCGGTTTTAAACAACAGCTTTGACATAATTGGTGTTCAAGGCAGACTATTTAGCTGTGTTAAAAAACGAAAGGTCCTTGCCATTAGTATGTTCACAAGGAAAAGCAGGTCTCCATGCTTGTCAGTGGCAAATAAAAAATACTTTCCACTGAAATTTTATTTTACTCATAAGCTAAAAATAATTAGGTACAGGCCGAATTTGAATGCAAAAGTACATCTTTGCAGGTCTGGAAGAACTGGCTTCTCCAGAACTCCACAAGCAAATTACAAATTAAGCTGCTCCGAAGTGCAAAACTACCTCAGGCCTTTGGTCTGCCTGATTGTATCAAGCACACCAGCTCCATAAATGCTTGAAGAATAGAGCCATGTTCACAATGAGCTCACAGCATTCCTTCCTGGGATTTTATAAATCCCAGCCATGCACAGTTACCAGACCCACAAACCCACAGCCAGATGAGAAGGGAGCAAGGGGGCATTTGGAATGAGATACAATTTAAAGAAGCCCATTAAGACAGCAACATTTGAACCTGCACTTCGAAGCTCTCCCTAGTTCTGTGCTTCACATGACCTCTACTCAACTTCTCAATTTCAAAAAAACCCCAAAATTGCCCTTAAGAAAAGAAAGCTCCACAGAGGAAAGCAGCAGGCCATGGGGAGCCATGCTGGGCCATAGGAAGCCTGGAGGCCTCCACCACTACATCTGAAAGCCCCAGCAGCTCCCACTTCCACTACAGCAGCACACAGGCCTTAAATCCAGACTGCACTGAAATAAGTATGATTTCAAAGACAGTAAACTTGTAGGTATATGGAGTTCTAGGTGTTTGCTTTCTTTGGGAAAAGCCATTTGACAAGAAAAACTATTTTACAAGACTTTGAGATCTCACAAGCCATGCCAAATCGTTAATGCAGAACTGCCTTCAGAAAAACAGCAGTTTTATGTTCAGCCTTATGAACACTGTGACTGAAATGACTGTTCTGGGCCAATGTGGCACCCAAACTGCAGGAATTTGCACTGCTAGATTTCTATCCTTCTTGATTTTGAAAAGCACTTAAAGCCGAGATTCTTACCTACAAAAGGAATGCGGGTGTCCCTTCAAACTAAAGGTCTCAAACCCAAACCTGTGTTCCAGAGTTATCCCTCTCCTATCCCCTTCTCTCACCGGAAGGTAACGGTACATGCAGTCAGTGAGATTTAATTTAGGTTTAAAGCTCTTCCTATCTACTGAGCTCCCATCCTTACATTAATAACCCTTGAATTTGAAGATATGAAAGGCAGCATTACTTACCATCCAGTAGCTCTAAGGTAACTGAGGGATCTACATATTCCCACCAGTGTTTCCCATCAGTTGATACTGGAATCTCCCAGTTGGACCACTTGCAGGCCAAGTGAATGCACACACATGCTATCACTGTAGGCTTGTATTGAAGGCAGAATGTAGTGAGGTGGAGACTGTTGCACAAATTTTGTAATGAGGGACCAAAGGAAATCAAACATGTAAAACAGAAAATCCAAACAAATCAACCATTAACACACAGAACGAGGTAACTCGTCAAGCAACATCAGTTAAACATTTTGCTGAATAAGTTCATAAGGTATCTTACTGCCCTGAGAAAACAAAGAGCAGGGTATTTATCTGATAGAAAAGTTTAATTTGCTTTTGCTATCAAAAGTCTGATGAACAGTAAATAAATTTAACAGTACTGTATTTCAGTACTAAAAAGAGAGAAGTATAATATAGTAAATTAAAACTCTGCAGCAAAAGGCATAGAACTGATTATGCAGCCTCTGAATGAGACAACCAGGAGGTCCCCAGCAGTTCCACAGAAACCAGGTGAATTTCTTGTGGGCTTTGCTTTCATAGGCCTGACTTTGTGACAGTCATGAATTTGCCTTCAGCTTCCAGCTGGCAGCAGCACAAAACAGTGGCTCACTTTCACTGCTTTAGCACAACTTAACAGCTGCTTAAGTACAGCATCTTGCCCATCAAGGAACCACCAGGATTGATTTTTTTATTTTGTACAGTTCTAATAAACCCACAGATATTGCTTAAAAACTATGTACACAAAATGTAATCATCTTAAACTAAACTCAAAGTTGTTTTGCAAGAAGTAAATTGAGGTAATCAAGAAATCAAGACTAAACTCTGCTCTCCAGTTCTTTCTATGACAGGCTATGTATACAAAATACCCATCTGAAATCCTAGAACTTTACGTTTATCTGAGTACTTAAATTTTAAAATTATATACTAAGATTAAAAAGCTGTTTTTAAAAGGAAGAACATTGGGCTTGTACTAGTCTATCTAAAAAGAAAAATCAGCTAGCTGAAAAGAACTTAGGCCCACTACAATTTCGTAAGTCAAGATTGGATCAGTATATTTAAAGTTAAGAGAAAACTGCCATTAACTACAAGTGTAAACTAAAAATAGTTTTGTACTTACCAAGATGCTCGGGTTTCTAGGTTAAGTTTATCTCTTTGTAATCTTTAGCTGCTATTCAGGCTACCAATTTTACTTATGCACTCACAATCGAGAAAATGTCATCAGAAAGCAGCACTACACTTCTCATTGTGCATTTAACCCCTTTGTGCCACGAGGCCCTTGTCCAATACACCGCACTGCAGGCGGGCAGGAACCACCACTGGAGATGGCCCAGTCTCCCGCTGCAACAAGGGTAAGACACATGGAGGGGGCCCTGCAGTAAAGGAAGCTATAGTGTGCTACAACAGTGCAACAAAGAGGTTCAGGATAACAACCTGTTGGTAGCCATGAAATAGGATGTCTGTGCCAAATCCTTGCTTGCTGTAAGAAAAGAAAAACAGAGAGGTTAAAGATCTGCACTAACTCGTCAGCTTCATTCCAAAATTAAAGCAGATTTTACCTTACAAAACCACTGCTGGGTATTTCTACAGAACTGATGGGAATTTAGCTAACTAGCCTTTAAAGCAGTGTTTTCTGAGACACACAAGGCCCTTACATTGAGTACTGGTGCTGGACCAGTCCCTCCACTCCCTGCCCCTCCCTCTGTACAACCCACAGACAGTTTCCCTCTGCTGATCCACCCGTCCACTGCCTCACAGGTGAGCCCTCTCCTCTGGGAAGCACTGCTTCCCGACCCTCTCCTGGAGGGGATCCCTGCCATAACCTGGGCTGCAGTTCAGCACCATCACAGCCCATTCACAGCACAGTGCCCGTCCTGCCCTCTGGGAGGGGCACTGCAGGACACCCTCCCACCCCCACACCTCCCCCAGAACAGCCATGGCTCTCTCCCAAAGTCCTACACCACCACAAGCCCCCAGGCTAGAGGGTAAAAAAAATTCCCTTTTCTGCTCCTTGTAATTAAGAGCAATGTGCTCATAACTTTTTGCTCCACATTTGTTAAACCTATGGCAAAGCTTTGATAGAAAACAACTTCATTTTAGTTAGTCAGGGAGAAAACAAACCAAAGCACAGGACTGCAACATGCCAGAAAGGAAAAGCTGCTGAGTCTGGCTGTTACAGCCGTGTGGTGCTGAGCCCTGCAGTGACACCCCAACTCCTCACTCAGGTAAGAGAACTTACTGTAACATGCATTAATGGGATAGCTGGGCACAAGGGGTTTAACCGCAGATTGAATGCAGCCTTCATTCAATTCTTACTTTGACACTATCACTTGAAATCAGTGCTACCTGCAGAGAGTGTATTGTTGAATTTTATGTCAAAGGGAACATTGTTAAGCTTTTATTTTAATAATAATAATTCCATTAAGTCTGAGAAATACTACAGCGGCTTTTAAAATTTAATTTTTAAAAAGCATAATAAAATGTGATTTAACTCAACTTCTAATGATTGCCAGGGAGTACAAATCAGATTTGGCCCCGCAGTGCCATAGTCCCAGAAGAATGTGGAAGTGGCAGGGTAACAGGATCTGTTACTACACACAAATTCTCTAATCCATAATAATCAGAAGGTGAACTGACAGTGTGTTATACTGTAATATTTAGTTTGCAAACTATAATGGTAATTGCATGTCAGATAACGACAAAGTTCAACTTCTTTTCCTGCCATCTAAAGAAATGCAAGGTGGAATTACAAAAAAAAAAAGAAAAAGTGAAATGAGACTGTCATAACAAAACAAATGAAAACACACAATGGTTGAATGAGACTCAAATTGATGTCTTGCTCTTCATTTTTCATCAAAGCAATGTCTAAAAGATCTTCAATGATTTATATACTCTGTAAAATTACATGTTTGAATTAAGGGACTGGGACCAAGAAGCTTCTCTACTCTCACTGAAATGTCCCTTTTGAACAAGGAAGAAAAGCAGATGCCACAAAGCTTCTATTAAATATCAGCTTGGAAGTTGAGTAAATCAAAACACATACCTGGAAGAAAAGAATCACATCTTGAAACACACATTTTGGCCTCAATCAAAGTTAATGTGCTAAATACCTTACCTATACTACAAGTAATATGGTACTGTTTCAACTTATTTACAGCTAAATAATAATCATTGCCAAAACCACCAAGAAATTTCAGCTCCCAACTAAAGCCTTTGATAACACAAGGCCCAGCTGAAAACATCTGTCCCAAACTCTTCTGTCTGGGACAGCTCTGGTTTAGCAGATTCCATCACAGAAATTTAAGCTAATGAATTTTGGTTCCTACATTTTGGTGTTTTACTTCCATTACAGTAGTGAAAAGTGCATCTCCAGATTCAAATCATCTTGAAGCAGAGACTAAAACAAGCCAGCAGAGCTGCTCTTATAACCCACAAACCGCAGGACCGATGGCTACAGCACCAGCCGTTACTGACCACTTGGAGATTTCAGCATTTAGGAGGGATTGGAAACATCCATCCTGTCTCACTGCTGCAGAAGCAACCATAAGGCAGGGGATCACTATAGCAGGAATCAGTACTTTGAAATAGGGTTTCCTGTCCAATACGCCGTCTCCAAGGAACTGCCAACTGGAAACTGAACTGCGTTTTATTGGGCACAGCCACACAATCCAACCGGTTGCAATTCCAAGATATCTGAGTCTTTCCTTCAACACAGCCTATCTTGGATCTCGGGATACTCAATAAAATGTGACTGCCAAGTTCCCCTCAGGAGGGTGTTAGGTGGCTATGCCTGGACCCTGCCCACATTTGGGAGCATTCCCTGGAAGGAGGAGACTGCAGAAAAGCCAGGCAGCATCAGGAGAGGGAAACTTGCTGAAGTCCTTCTGGCAAAAGGAAAAGAGCCCCAGGCTCTGAGCAGAGGTCTGCCTGTGGATGCTGCTGTGTCTGGGAAGGGCTGCAGCAGGCCATGGGGAAGGCATTCAGGTCTGAGCAGTCCTGGTGGCTTTGCTTTCTTTAAAGTACATAAACCTTGGGATCAGGCATGTAAGAGCCTGGGGTCAGAGTTCAGGATGTGAAGGCCACCTGTAGCAATGCTGGAGTGCTGCTGGTGTTTCAGATCTTTCCACACCACTCAGTACACTAAGATTTAAATTTTCCTCATGATTTACCCTCTGATGCATTTTCACCTCCTCTTCTGCTGACCTTGTCTTTCTCAGCGTGATTTAACCAATGGCAACTCTGCACACAGACACTACGGTATGTCTGAGGGATCTGACAGGGCAATTTCCACGAAAGATTAGTAAGGATCACGGGTGTACAAGGTACCTGGAAACCAGCAGAGCAGCGAGAACAATCCTAGAAATCCTTGAGATCCCATCTTCAGTTCCAAAATGTTGTGTTCCAACACAGAAAAAGGAAGGGCTGAAGACTTCCAAGATGGAGATGAGGATACAGACTCCTCCCCTTCAAGTTCTACCAGAAGCAGGCTGAGAACAGACTGATTCTGCACCAGAGCTTACGAGGACCATGTCATGGTCTCAGCACTAGGGCAGCTTTGCTGCTGATCATTCAACAGGCACTGAAGCCAGCAAGGGAGTTTAACAACAGAACTGGTTTTGGTGTTTTAGTGGGGTTTTCTTCCTCTTCTCTTCAGTACTGGAGCCTTCTTGGAATGGGCACTGAAGCTTCTGACAGGCCCTCACACATCCACTGCCTTCAGATTCCTTAGAGGACCTGTGGGATCCTAAGGAATGATGGTTCTGTCTCCTCTTCTCAGTCTCTCGACACTGAGGAAGAATGGTGCAGAAAAAAGACTAAGCCCACACCATTTTCCTGGCCTGCTGTACTGACCAAACTGTAAAGATGGAACAATTCCATTAACCCATGAGTCTCTCAACACCAGCAGGAGTAACTTGATACCATGTGACTGAACATCACGAGTCATTACGTATCCATCCAGTCATCCTTTACCTACAGGGACCCATGTTGTCTCATACTGCCTTCAAAAAGGCTTTCAATCTTAGAGAAGAATTCAAATTTTTCTTTAGTTGTATGTTGAAGCAATTATGTTTATCTGCACCAATTCCCAGTTACTAGATCATCTTCAGCTTCCAGCAACTGATTCTGGTGTGCCACTACGAGACTAGACAAGTCTTCTGACAGAGGACTTGGCTGAACATTTTGAGCATCATCAACAGAACCTGAGTTTTTTTTGAATTTTTTTCATTTTGTTCAACACTGACAAGTCTTAGGGATATTTTGAAAACTTCAGAACTGAAATATCTGAGTGTTGCATCTACTGATTAAAAACCACATTGTCCACTAAATAAATGTTCAGGGATAGAAAACTAAACTCATACTGTATCTGTGAGGATACATCACTGTCCCCACAAGTCCATCTTGGTTCTCTCAATCCATAACACCAATGGTCCATGGAATTATCCTGTCCTTGACTACAGATATCATGCTTGATGTTTCAAATGAATGTATTTATTTGTTTCCCTTTTTTTTCCCTCTTTAAAATATTAGGCATTCCAGTCTTGTGTTCACAGTCTACACCATTCCTAGGAGGGGCTGCCAAGGATTCCGCTTGCACAAACACACACTAAGGAGCACAGCTACTTCAGTCGACAGGTTTTCAAGCATCACACCTGTCACAGTCCCTTTGCACCACTCCTTGAGGTACATGGACTTTCAGCTCTTGCTGAAGTCTTCACATTTCAAGACTTGACATAATTTTAGAATTCCAAGTATTCTTTTTAAGTCTGCTGACATTTAATACTAGCTTTAAAATATCAAATTAAAAATTAGCAGTACCTTCAAAGTGTGAATTTTGTCAGTACAAAGAATGAGCAGACCAAACACAAAGGGAAGAGCTGAACTGTCAGAGTGGCATCTGTCCCTGACTAAAGGAAACACAGTTTGTGGGGCAGTGTCCCCTCCTCCTCGCAGGCTCCAGTCAAACACACCCACTGATGTGGAAATCCTGAGGAGTGCAGCATGGCCTGCACCCTCCCCACAGCCCAAATACAGAGCACAAGTGCAGGGGCTCCCACAAAACAGGGACAGCTGCTCACATTTATACTGCCCAACAGCAAAGAAATCCCAAAGCAAAACCCTACAGAGCTGCTGATGCCAAATACTGGGACTTTAGATGTAATTACACTCATGGACCAGGTCACAACCCCTTCTGGACAGAAAGCAGAGGATCATTATGTTACAGCAAGAACAGCAATAAAGCTACTTTAAGTTATAGCACCAGCCCTACTCAGACTCTGCAGACACTACACCAGGAAGCTACTTGAAAGTAAGAGATATTTTCAAAGAACACCAGGAAATCCAGTTACTCCAAAACAGATCTAGTTAATATGAATAACTTGTACCTAACTTTTGTATATTTTATAGAGGGAAGTAAAAGCACCAAAAACTTTGAAGCACTTAACTTTGCATTTTTCACTGCAAAACCAGCCAATGACTAAAGGCCAACAGCCACAGTCTAATTATTTCCCAACACTTCTTACTTAAGGAACATAATTAAAGTGAAAAGCTTATTTTAGGTGTTTTTCCAACTGATTCCTGATTTTCTTCATCCTCCATCTTTTTAGAGGATTTTTTAATTTTTTTTTAAAGCTCCAAAGGAAACCAATTTAAGAATTAAAGAAGATGTGCCAAAATGCCACAAAAAATACCTAAGAACAAGACAGGTTTCTAGCCAGTCACATTAATGAGCTGCATACAAGTCTGAGAATATGTTTACCAAAAGGTTTGGGGCTTTGTGCTACCACCCAAAACAAGTAAGTACACCAGGCTCCAGAAAAACAATTAGTCACATCTTTTAAGTTTTTGCATGTGACAGCAGACTTGCTATGCACCCTTTTTATCCCTCAGCTCATTACCTAAAAAGATTTGCCAAGACAAAAAAAACCCCTAGGACTTGCCATGAGGCAGCCTAAACTTCCCTTGGTAGAACTGCTTCAGAGTGAGAATTATCAGCTCAGAACACACCCAGCAGCCAATCACTGCTCAACCACTCACTGCTTCTGTCATTCAAGAACATGGACCAGGCATTATTAAAATCAAAGCTAATAAGAAAACAAAAAAATTATGAAGGATAGAGAACTGGACTCTTAAACAAGCTCTAAAGGCAAAGAACAAGCTTTGAGTAACTGGCTTTAAATAACTCTTTGGATAACAGTTGGTGAAGATCATATTATACAAATAACTTTACTTTCAAGTTTTACTAGAAAGGTAAAAAAGGACTTACAGAAGTGGTTAAAAGTCACTGACCTCTCACTAATTGTGTACATTTCACAACATCTGTGTGTGGATGTTCAATGGTAATCTCAAAACCTGAAGAGTTACAAATACATTTTAGAATTATACATTTGCATCAGCAAAATAAAAACCCAAGCCCCTTATGATTCCCCACCAACCTAAAATACTTACTAAACCTTTGCACTGCAGAACAAGTAGCAGGATTTAAATGCCTTTTATTCTGCAGCTTTTCATACTTTTGAAGGGCAGATGGTATAGCTACTTCATGGGCAGTTAGTAAAGTATCTCTTCAGTAATCTCAATGCCTGCATGCACCTATAACCTGGGAAAGTGCTGTATGTTTAAGGCTGGATAGATCTGAACAGTTTCTTGCACATTAACAAGTCAGTAAAAACTGTACTGCAGACACACTGAAATACAGGTACATGCACTTTACTCATTGATTTCTAGGACTGAAAACAACTTGCATCTGTGGAATTACAAACTAAGTCGATTTGTGAGTCAGTGACTTAAAAAGCCTTTGTTTATGACACCATTTTAAGCATTAGGTCACTACTCTGAGCTGGGGTTCTTTTGCACAATATACTCAAAGTGGTACTTAAGACTATCTGAGCAATTCTGTGCTCTCAGGCCTGCCAGCTGTGACTGTCTCTACGGTATTTTATAGTCAGAAGAATTTTTTATCAGAACATTCCATTTCAGATTTTGCAATTACCTTAATTACCCTGCTCAATGACATGAGGTTTGTCTGTGGAAAGACAAGACAAGGAAGAGCACTTGGTAGAAAGCTCTTCCCAACTGTTTCAGGACACACACACAGCTAACCCAGCATGTCACCTTGTACAAGAAATATCAGTGTAATCACTGCTTTGGAGTAAAATCTATTTGGAAGCCTAAACACTTCTAACTCAAACTGTCAGAACTACCTACTTCCTAAGTGCAGATGCACTTTTTTACTCCAAAGTGAACTGCTAATACCAAACTAAATTCACAGGCCCAAAGTTATACACAAAACCAGTCAAATTCCAGTGTATCAACAGCACATCAAAAACCCTGTTACTTGGGTCCCAATTACTCCATGGTAAGTCCCCTGCACAGGAGATACTCAGAAAAACATACCTAAAGTTTGAAGCATTATTGTTTCAAGTATAACCAGCTCTTGGGCTTGTTGAAGGTAAGCCTGAAACAAACAAGCACACAGGTGAAGAGGCAGCAACCCCTTGTCTCAGAATTCCAATACCAACACAGGACCAGCCCCCAGGCCAGGCAGAACTGACAGTTCAGAACACTTTAAGAATTACAAAAGTTTGCCAGTGCAAATCAACTCCAATATCTCTGGGCAGGTTATTCATTTTACAAGTACTTTAAAAATACAGCTGGAGATGCTCAGCTGGCTTGTGGCTCAGGGAAGCAAATGTGAAACATAAAGTAAGTGGACACTGTACAAACTTTGGCAAAAGAAAGGAAGACCAATGTACAGCACAGGCAGCAGCTGACAACTGTGCAACTTCAAGTTTCACAACAAATATGAGTCTTTAATAGGCTGCATTAAGCAATACAAAATAATTAAATGGTGTAAAAACAAAAGGCTTTTCCTAGACTGCACAGCAATAATCCAGTAAGACAATGTAACAGTTCAGAAGATGAAGTGTCATCTGATCATCTTTAAAACCGAGACTTCCACCTACATCACTCTTTGTATCCAGTTGAGGCTCTTGAGGATGAAGACAGGCATTTGCTACTTTAATAACATGTTCAAGTTTCCGTGGCTGTTCTTCCACTTTTGCAGCCAAAAACAATGCTGTAGGAGACATAATCTGAGGGAGAAAAACACATGTGGATTTTGTTAACATTTTACAAGCAGGACTTGAATTTTTATGGAGAGCCTAAACTAATAAATAGAAAAGTTTAAGAAGTTGATTTGTGGCTTTTTTTCCCCCAGTTTTGAAGTCATGCAAGGCAACAAAAATATAACTACTCATGTTTTATTTTATAACTGATGTAATCCTCCCAGCAGCACAGGGAAGGAGTAGCATAATGCTAAATTACATTTATGAGTAAGAAGTCTGAGGTCAAACTAATTCTAGTTCAACATAGGAAAAATAATTTGGTCCAGAAGAGTTAGTCACACTAGAACAGGCTGTTTCAAGTTAAATATACTTCGTGGGAAAGTTCATCCAATTCCTTGCACAGAGCGAGTCATTACACCATCTTTTCAGTAAAAGTCAAAGCAGCTGATCACAAGTTCTGCTAACATTTGATTCTCCTGAAGAGTAGGAGACTTGGCACAGAACTTTACTAAATCCAGCTTGTTATATAAACATAGGCTGTGTGAGTAAAAGAAACTTTATACATATATATATTCTTAAAAACTTTACTATATACCCAGCAGTATCTGGAGAACAAAGCACAAGAATTCATAAGACATCAGTTGTATCAAATGTTGCTAAAGACTATGGATTACATTTAAAGATGAAATTTGATATAAAACTCTACGTGTCATAAGCTGGCAGCAAAACTCCCACTGGCAGTTCAGTCTCACCCAGGAGTTGGACATGAAGGAGAGTCTGTTGTCAGCCAGAACAGAATGACTGATGTGTGCAGACACACAGCACAGCAAACCACAAAAGACTGAAGAATTAGGTCCTCTTTGTATGCAAAAGTTGCCCATGTTAAACAGGAATTAAAATGGCAGCAGAAATCAGCTAGGCATGAGCTGATTACAATGGTTAAAATTAAGCCAGTATAAAGCATTTATTCAGAGACTGAAGCAGCTGCTTGTTGAGCATTTAATTAATGCATGGTGCAAATAGTGCAGGTATTGGATTTCTCATTCACTGCCCAAACAGAACAGGACTGAAATGGAGGAATCCACCCCCAACATCAGGTTTGCCTTATTTTTATCAGCAAGCAGCCCTTTGTTATGACAAAATGAAGCATTTGCTATAAAGATTTGCAATATATGGAAAACTGCAGCAAACTGATTAGAACTGAGCATTTATGGAATTAAATTTTAGAACCTTTCAAAAGTACTGAGAGAGTACTTTTTGCATCCTTAAATGACTTTGAAATGTCTGCCTGGATCTTAAGAAAATTTAAAGTTGGCAGACTTGAAAACTGACACCCTGGGAAGGCAATACCCTTTGATGAGTAGAGGAGTGGCACGAGAAATCTGGCATTCTGAAAAACCCAAACCACCCAAAACAAGTCACAGGGAGCAAATTCTACAAGGGAGATAAAAAAAAAAACAACCTATTTTCTTATTAAGGAGTTTGTAACTTGGGCCTTATGAATGAATGAAGTAAAAACCTGAGGTGAGGTGTTGTTGAACAAGGCCATATTTGCACTATCATTTAAGACTTGTGATGATGCTTTAGAAGTTCCCAACCCCATTACTTGAAGGAATGATTTGAAATTCTGGAAGGAAGGAATTCCCTTTGCTAGGAACATACTTCTTGAAATATGTCTCCCACTGGGAGACAAAACTTTTAAACAGTGAATGTGATGGAAAAACTTTCTGGAGTTCAGAAGGAGAGAGTATCAACAGCTCTGAAGTGCCAGGAAATGCACAGATGCACAGCAGGACACAGGAGTAACCCAACACACACAGCATGGAAAGGTGTTTCACAGAGCAGACAAACTGTCAGGCAACAGCCCACGTGAGGGAGCTTTGGAAACTGCGACTGTTGTGTTGTTAAATTAATTCTCAAGACAAACTGTGAGGCAAAGCTCCCTCACGTGGGGCTGTTTCATCCACACAAACCCAGGCCTGTTCCTACTGTTTGTGGGTATAGTTATGCATATGTGGAATTTTCACAATTTACCTTTCGGAAAAATCCACTTCCAACAATCAGGGTGAAAACATTTCCACGTCCCAGGGGCATTTTTGCAGCACAACAATGGCCACACAACTGATTCATCAGCAAATTCTCACTCACTGTCCTCGATGTCTGACTGCACCAAAGCTCCACTTCACTCCAAAAAGGCACCTTTAACAGGCTGACTTCAGGGGATCATCTGACTTATTGGAAGGGATCACTCCTGGCCAAGAAGTCTCCACACTACTCCTGATCTCCAAGGCCTTCCATCAAACACAGTTCTGGAGGCTGATTAACTGTAATTAATTCTGGTTCACCAGAAATTTTGGTACAGCCCAATTATCTATTTCCTTCAAAAAGAAGCATTGCCTTCGAGCCAAAGAATTTCAGGTCTCTGTCTTGCTAAGGACAAGGGTTCTCACTCCCAGTTTTGAGCAGGTCAGTATTTTTATCTTCCTTGGTATTTATTCAGAAAACAGACATCCTAATAAAACTCCAGACTTGGCACACATGCAGTCTTCAATGAAAATGACACACCCTGCTAAGTGTATAACTGGCAAAGTTACTCAAATGCTTTCATTCATTTCCAATTCCCAAAAATGGAAAAAAAGCAAAGTAGAACAAAAAGACAAAATTAAAGACACGTGCTTGACAAAGCAATACTACATATACACATCTTAATCTGACATCAACCAAAAATAATTTAAAGTAATTATCTGCCATGCACCCAAAATAATTGTTAAGACTTGGAGAAATATCTTCAGAATAGACAGGATTTATGAAACTAAATCCTGGTTTTTACTAGCTCAGTATCTCAGAAACAGAAAAAAAATCCCCAAACCCAAGAGCCTTAAGACAATCCAAGCAAGTGTCATTGGTAATTGTGGTATAAGCCCTTTTTCACTTAAAAAGCACAAGATACAGTGCAAAGCCAAAGGCATGCTGAGACATCTCAGAATACATATGCAGCATGCACACAGTTTTCTGAGCTGTCCCTCACCCTTTCAATGCCAATATTAGGATGCTTTTAGAGTTGATACAATTTAGTTTAAGACATTGATTGGTTCCAGTCTATGAGTGTTTTCAAGTTCAAACACAAAGAGCTGCAGGGGATTTTTTTTTTATTATAAGCAGGAGCTTGAATTGTTTAAAAGCAGCAAATATGTTAAATTGCAAGATTAAAACCAGAATTGAACTATCCAAACCAGCCTGCTAAAGAATAATGTGTATTATGAAAGTTTTAAGAACTTTGCATAATTGCCAAGTCAACTGTTTAATACTGAGATTTGTACAAGGCATGAGACAGGAAGGGGATGGGATACAGAAGGATGGGACACAAAGCTCCCTCCACACAAGTCACCCACCTTGCACTTGAAGGAAAAAATTCCTCATACAGTTTTCTTTAGGCTCTTCACTAAGTTCCACTGCATGTCAAAAGAACCCCTTGACATCAAGGGTATTTTCAACTGGTTGTTCAGTATTCCACATAGCATTTACAAGGATTGTATTTAAAAACTACAGCTACCATTTGGATGCCTTACCTCTCATTTCCAGCATACAAAGGATTTTTCCCCCTTTTCTGTTCTTCAGATCACAGTGTACTGAAGAAAATGCATCTAGAAGAACTATTTGCTACATAACAGTATCAGATACCAAGTATCACAGAACAGTATTGGCAGAAGAATTTCAATTTCAAGATACTCTCAAGTGTAACAGTCAGGCTAGTTCTGCCCATAAAAAACCAGCAAGCTCCCTCCCCATCCCACTATCAGCACTGGCCAACTTCATACTCAGCAAACCAAAGTTACTGTGCCCTCATCAACAGCAACATTGAGAGAATAATTGGTAATACTGCTGGGCAGTTCCACAAACTCCTGTCATTTGCACAGCCAGGGAAATTACTACTCAGGGCACCCAATCCTGCTTACTAGAACAGGTAAGGCAAGTTTCCACCCTCTCAGGGGGCACAGCAGCCTTGTAAGGGCTTAACCTGCTTTGACTGCAGCACCAAAACCTCAATACCTCTTTGCACCTGAACGTATGTCCTTTGTAGGCAATCCATGGCAACTCCTAAGTGACCTGCCAGCCCACAGTAACCTCACAAAAAAGGGGCAGGACATGGAACACACTGACTGGTATGTGCCACCTCTGTGGCTCTACAGATGGAAGATATTGTTAGGAATTCTCTTCCCTATTCACACGTGACTCACACTCCTGAAAGCCTGTAAAACTGAAGAAAAAAAAAGACAACAGCCATTCAGTAACTGAGCTTCCACTAGAAAACATGTTAATTAGGTGTATGTAACATACATAATACATGTATGGATATTTGTATGACCTGGCAATTAGTATACAAGTTCTTATTACTTGGCTAAAAACATTAATCTACCAATAAAAGAAGAAAAGGTAGGCTACGTTTTTTCAGCTCAGAAGATCACAAGGCATTAATAGTCACATAATTCTCTAGCCCCAGCCCTCAGATTCCCCCTTGCCATGTATAAACAGCACCACGTGCACACAACAAAGAAATACCAGAGATACATTGTAGAAAATTTTAGCTGGGTCTCAGCTCCAAGACCGCCAGTAACTTCCTATTAATTTCTAAGAGTTACTTTCTTCTTGCAGTGGTGGATACTGTTACATTTTTCACCGTGCCAAGTGCTCTGGAGATTTGTCATTAAGTATTTATTACAGTCCTTGGCTTTTGGTTTTTCTAGAGCGCCCGACAGATGGTTTGGGAGTATTTGAAGAGCGGCTCCATTCAGTGAGACCACCCCCTTTACCCCACAGGAATGCGAGTCAGAAAATGCCCTTGTCCATCAGCACGCACACAAAGCCACTCCCTGCCCTTACACTCATTAACAATTACAAAAGGGAATTCAGCAACAGTCAGAATTACTGAGTGAAAACCTGCAGCACACTTGCCTTTAACTTTGAATACTATCACTTGAGAATTAATTTAACAACACAACAGTTGCAGTTTCCATGGCATTCAGCCCTTACATATCTTATTTGTGAATTCTGAGGTTCACAAATACAAACTAAGGCATAGTTTCCATCCCAATAGTACTGTGCTTCCCGTTCATTTGACAGCATTCAGTGACAAACCAAACACAGCAGCTAAAGCTTCTTGCCACTTAAACCTATCCTAGATGACCAGATGACAATACAAACACCAGCAGGTGACACAGGGGTATGTAGGTCTATTTTTAAAAACAGCAGCTTTACACAGAGCCATCTCTCCCTTCCAAGCAGCTCTGTCCAGTTCATCAAGTCCACAAGCAACACAAAACTTTGGATGCCTCACCAGCTTCTCTTCCACCAGCTACAGGTCACTGTGCAGGTACACACACAGAGGGGAGAAGGAGGAATTTACATGCAGTTTTGATAACATGCTGCTGAAAACTTGAATTTATCTCAGATTTTGCACAAAAAAAATTAAATACACTTCTGAAATATGTATTTCCTGCCAAATAAACACGGAAGAAGATGCCCATTTGTTCAGCCAACAACAGCAGAGACAGAGACAGAAGAGTTGGCTCTCTCTGCACCCCACTGTGTACCTGCCCCAGCTGCAGGTAGTGCAAGGTTTGCAAGATTCTGCCCCTTGGCAGATCAAGGTCTGCTCTGATCTAACATCTGTCTGAGTCTCCATCTGCTTGTCATTAAAAGATCTATGAACACTCACCCTCACCATTTAGTCACATACCACCACCATTACTAACTGTTCTTCCTTAAAACAAACACACAAACCCCCTCAATAAAACCCAGAATATTGTATTATTACTTTTCTACCTATTGCAGCCAGTACTGGACATAATAAACGAAGAGGTCTGACATTTCCAAGTTAGTGCCTGTTAGAGAATCCCTCAATGACAGGCAGTACTTTTACTGCAGAATTCTGTTCTTTGTACCACATTCTGTGCCCAGAGCCAACATATTCAGTTCATTAGTTAAAACAGGAGAGCTGGCATTCTCCTATCAAATGTAAAGACTTTTCTTGTCTAATATGCCTTATCATCACACCATTTAAGACTAGAGTAGCTAAATGAATTTACACTGTTTCAGGAACAGATACATAATCCATATGGATACACAGATGAGGATATTATCAGTCAGACACACCATGCCAGCACTTCCACTGATTCATCAACAAAAACGTGTGTTCTTACACACCAGCCTTTCAAACTACAGCACAGGCACAGCCACATTCAAAAAGTCTCAGTGCATTCTCCACACATTTGAAATCTGCTTGCTGATGCTGCCTATTTTTTTATTTCGATGGCAGAAGATAAAAATCTAATTGCCACTAGTTAAGGTAACTCAGAGTTGAAAGGCAGTATAGTTACAGCTTCTACATCATTGATAAGAAGCTACAATTCCTGTAAACAAACCAAACTTTACACTCCTGCAAGTAACACTTCTCAGTCAGACCAATAAAATTATGAGCATATCGTTACCAGATATAAAGTCATACTTACATTTCGATTAAATTTCGTGAAGGAATGATGCATATAAAACCTGTGCATGTAAACAATTGCGGTATTTATCGTAAGCTGAGATCTGGAAGATTAAATTAAGGAAATACTACGCATTGAGAAAACTGTTTAAAGGATCTGAAAGCAAAGCGCTTTCCACATCAATCACTGCTCTCAACACCCTGTCTTCAGCCGAAAATGGATTAAGGACGTGACACTTCAGAACTCAACTGATATTAACGCGTACTCAGCCAATATTAACACGGGTCTTCCCATCTGTTTCGCAGACCATGTGGAGATTCCTACGGCAGACTCGCCAGCCACCCGCGGAATGAAAACCCCTCAATGGGCGGCACACGCTGAAACACCGTCTCAAGTGCTTTTGTTTTGCTCCAATTCAATTATTTCAGTAGGCGATCCGAGGTTTTGGCCTCGCTCTGATCTCCTTTTTTAATCTTTTTTAGATCACATTAAAGAAGGGCTAAGGAGGAGATGCCTGTTCCGGGGAAAACGTGTCTGCGGACACCCGGGTGTCCTTTGGGAGTGCCCGGCGGCGCCACCGGGGCTGCAGCGCGGCGGGAAGGGCCGGGCCGGGCAGGCCGGACCGCGGGGCCTCGCCCGCCGACAAAGAGCGCGGCGCGGGGGATCCGCAGGCTCCTCCTCCCATTCTGTGCCTCAGGCCGCGGCTCCGGCCTCGGCAGCACCCGGGAAGGGTCCCGGGAAGGGTCCCGGGGAGCGCTCCCACCCGCGGGGCAAGGCCCTGCCACCGCCCGCCCGCGCCCGGCCCCGCCGCCCTCAGCGCGTCCCGCCCGGCCCCGCTCGGATACACGTTGAGGCGCTGGCCCATGTCTTGGATGAGGTTGGCCGCCTGCTGCCGGTACGAGAGCTCCTTGTCGGCCTCCACGCCGCAGCGCCGCGAGGGCGTGTTGTCCAGCTGCTCGCGGCTGAAGAACCAGCGCGACGCGGCCGAGGAGCCGCCGCCGCCCCTGGCCCCGGCGG
>VWZD01008773.1:1456909-1482110 GCA_013396695.1 Sakesphorus luctuosus
CCCCCCGCCCCCCGCGCCGCCCCCGCGAGGGCGGCCGCCCCGCGCGCGCCCCCCTCCATAGAGAGAGTCTCGCATCGCAGAGGCAGCGCGCGCCGGGGTCACGTGGGCGGAGGGGCGGGGCAGCGGGGGAGCGGCAATGGGGGGAGCGGGATATCGGGGGAGCAGGGGATGGTGGATATCGGGATCGGGGGATCAGGGATCGGGGGATGGTGGATATCGGGATCGGGGCATCGGGGGAGCAGGGGATGGTGGATCTCGGGATCGGGGCATCGGGGGAGCAGGGGATGGTGGATCTCGGGATCGGGGCATCAGGGATCGGGGGATCACAGGATAGTGGGATCATGTGTTTGTGGCATCAGGGGATAGTGGGATTGGGGGATCGATCATGGGATCGTGGCATCAGGGAAGCATGGAATCGAGAGTTGGTCTCTTCTCCCAGGCAACCAGCAGTAGAACAAGAGGGCACAGGCTTAAGCTCTGCCAGGGGAAGTTGAAATTGCATATTAGAAAGAAATCCTCCACAGAGAGAGTGCTCAGGCATTGGAATGGGCTGCCCAGAGAGGGGGTGGATCCTCCGTCCCTGGAGGTGTTCAAGATGAGACTGGATGTGGCACTGAGTGCCATGATCTGGTAATCACAGTGGGGTTGGATCAAGGGTTGATGATCTCAGAGGTCTCTTCCAACCCAGTTGATTCTGTGATTCTCTGATGGTGGGATTGTGGGATCCTGGAGCCCCAGAGCTGCTGTGCAGTGTGGGATGTGTGAAGGTGCACTCCAGAAAAGCTGCCCTGTGCTGCCTGATCCCTGTGTATGTCCAAGCCTGGTCAGAGCCAGGGGGAGGTTTTAACCCGTGAAACAGCAGGTAATGAGCTCCATGTGGTGCCCAGGTGTTGGAAAAAACCAAATTATCTCTTAACACATTCCTCTTGGTGATGGGATTGCCTTGTTAAAGTTCAGGGCGTGACCTGGGTATAACACCCCTCTTACACAGAGATTGTTAACCCTCAGCCTCATTCCCTGGTGAATCCCAGTGCCCAACCAGTGACAGCACCTGCTGGGAAAGCACTGGAGTGACACACCCTGACTGCTGCCTCACTGCTTTTGGGGTGAATAACTGTATCCTCCTTTCACAGTCCTCTCAAATTCCCTCACATCTCCAGCACAGTCTAATCAGCAGCTCCGTTTAAATCTGTTCTACCACCTGGTCTAATGCAGGTTGTTCTCCCTGGGCACTCTGTTGAGTTACTGGTGTTCAGCACTAGCTTGAGGTTGTGGGTTCAGAGTTCAAGGGGTATAAAACATATTTTATTTAAAGTTCTTGTCATCCTGGATCAGAATGAGAGCTCCAAGCATTCTTGGCATGTTTAGCACATGCCACTACCACTCTGCAGTGGTTTTGTTCACCTGAAGTTACAGTGCAACCAATTCTTTTACAGCTTCAGCGCAGATTTCATACAAGCAGTTGTAATTTCATAACGAGGCCCAACAGAATACTAATGAAATATGCAGATGTATAATGCAGCACAGACATGAATGACTTGCCTGATCTTCCCAAAGGTACCTCATCTTTAAGGTCTACCTGTGAAGAGGAAATTTCACCTCAAGGACTTCTGTTGTAATTTGGAGCTGATTTTTGCCTTCATATTTTTGCATCTGTAACAAAGTACAATGTTTTACCTCGTTGTTTAAATCACTGTAGAAAATTCATGGAGTTTGGATGTTCAACTTACATTTTTTATTCCTTCAGTAAGTATTGGAGGAGAATTAAGAATGTCCTTGTCTGACTGTGATTAGAATTTTACATTAGCTTTGTTAATGAAAAGAGAAGGAAGATGCAGGGAAGATTATATATATCTCTGTCTTAAAAATCTTAACACATCGAGGATAAGTGGAATATCATTAAATAATGACAGTGCATAATGAATGTGATTTATGCAGGGCATGCACATTAATTAACTGCCATGCAGAGTGCTGCAATCACCCATTTAGTCACAGGTTAAGGCAATTAAATACTGTTCTTGCTATTGGAGAGGTTTCAGACCTTGGGCCCTCAAATTGTAACATTGCATTCTCACTAACTTAACTTTTTTCATTCATAAAAAATTGAAGAATTAATCCAATGAAAATGTATTGGAGTAATCACAATGTATTTTCCCCTTAAATCCATTTAAACATCTCTGAGAGTCATATACACTGAAGGGAAATAAGATTATATGAGAATGAAGTTGCCTTTCTACTTTGAAATTTAATTAAAATGATCTGGTTGAAAAATCTTGCATTTAAGTAGCTCAGTGCTTGCATGTGGATGTTTAAATAAAAAAGGTCAACGGAAGTCTTGTGACTCTGAGGACAATAAATATTGTTACAGCTATTTTCTAGGTCTTCTTTTCTTCTTACATAAAACCCTGATATTCTAAACCAGTGACTTGCTGGGGACTTCAGCTGCTGGAGTTCACTAGTCTTTTATATTTAGAGGAACAATAGAGTAAAGAATGAAAGAGCTCAGTGTTGTGGTTTAACCCCCAACAGCAGCTCAGCCCCACACAGTGGGGCAGGAATTGTAGGGGAAAAGTGAGAAAACGTGGGGCTTGAGGTAAGGACAGTGTAACAGGTAAAGCACAAGCTGTGCACAGAAGCAAAGCAAACCAAGGAATTCATTCCCCACTCCCCAGGGGTGGGCAGGTGCTCAGCCATGCCCAGAAAAGCTGGGCAATGTCACAGGGGATGGGGACTAAGGCAGGACAAACACCATCCCTCCACGTGTCCCCCCCTTTCTCCTGCTCCCACAGCTTGACATGCTAAGTGTGATGCTATATGGTCTGGGATCCCCCTTGGGTCAGGTGGGATCAGCTGTTCCAGCTGTGTCCCAGCNCTGATGGTGGGATTGTGGGATCCTGGAGCCCCAGAGCTGCTGTGCAGTGTGGGATGTGTGAAGGTGCACTCCAGAAAAGCTGCCCTGTGCTGCCTGATCCCTGTGTATGTCCAAGCCTGGTCAGAGCCAGGGGGAGGTTTTAACCCGTGAAACAGCAGGTAATGAGCTCCATGTGGTGCCCAGGTGTTGGAAAAAAACAAATTATCTCTTAACACATTCCTCTTGGTGATGGGATTGCCTTGTTAAAGTTCAGGGCTTGAGCTGGGTATAACACCCCTCTTACACAGAGATTGTTAACCCTCAGCCTCATTCCCTGGTGAATCCCAGTGCCCAACCAGTGACAGCACCTGCTGGGAAAGCACTGGAGTGACACACCCTGACTGCTGCCTCACTGCTTTTGGGGTGAATAACTGTATCCTCCTTTCACAGTCCTCTCAAATTCCCTCACATCTCCAGCACAGTCTAATCAGCAGCTCCGTTTAAATCTGTTCTACCACCTGGTCTAATGCAGGTTGTTCTCCCTGGGCACTCTGTTGAGTTACTGGTGTTCAGCACTAGCTTGAGGTTGTGGGTTCAGAGTTCAAGGGGTATAAAACATATTTTATTTAAAGTTCTTGTCATCCTGGATCAGAATGAGAGCTCCAAGCATTCTTGGCATGTTTAGCACATGCCACTACCACTCTGCAGTGGTTTTGTTCACCTGAAGTTACAGTGCAACCAATTCTTTTACAGCTTCAGCGCAGATTTCATACAAGCAGTTGTAATTTCATAACGAGGCCCAACAGAATACTAATGAAATATGCAGATGTATAATGCAGCACAGACATGAATGACTTGCCTGATCTTCCCAAAGGTACCTCATCTTTAAGGTCTACCTGTGAAGAGGAAATTTCACCTCAAGGACTTCTGTTGTAATTTGGAGCTGATTTTTGCCTTCATATTTTTGCATCTGTAACAAACTACAATGTTTTACCTCGTTGTTTAAATCACTGTAGAAAATTCATGGAGTTTGGGTGTTCAACTTACATTTTTTATTCCTTCAGTAAGTATTGGAGGAGAATTAAGAATGTCCTTGTCTGACTGTGATTAGAATTTTACATTAGCTTTGTTAATGAAAAGAGAAGGAAGATGCAGGGAAGATTATATATATCTCTGTCTTAAAAATCTTAACACATCGAGGATAAGTGGAATATCATTAAATAATGACAGTGCATAATGAATGTGATTTATGCAGGGCATGCACATTAATTAACTGCCATGCAGAGTGCTGCAATCACCCATTTAGTCACAGGTTAAGGCAATTAAATACTGTTCTTGCTATTGGAGAGGTTTCAGACCTTGGGCCCTCAAATTGTAACATTGCATTCTCACTAACTTAACTTTTTTCATTCATAAAAAATTGAAGAATTAATCCAATGAAAATGTATTGGAGTAATCACAATGTATTTTCCCCTTAAATCCATTTAAACATCTCTGAGAGTCATATACACTGAAGGGAAATAAGATTATATGAGAATGAAGTTGCCTTTCTACTTTGAAATTTAATTAAAATGATCTGGTTGAAAAATCTTGCATTTAAGTAGCTCAGTGCTTGCATGTGGATGTTTAAATAAAAAAGGTCAACGGAAGTCTTGTGACTCTGAGGACAATAAATATTGTTACAGCTATTTTCTAGGTCTTCTTTTCTTCTTACATAAAACCCTGATATTCTAAACCAGTGACTTGCTGGGGACTTCAGCTGCTGGAGTTCACTAGTCTTTTATATTTAGAGGAACAATAGAGTAAAGAATGAAAGAGCTCAGTGTTGTGGTTTAACCCCCAACAGCAGCTCAGCCCCACACAGTGGGGCAGGAATTGTAGGGGAAAAGTGAGAAAACGTGGGGCTTGAGGTAAGGACAGTGTAACAGGTAAAGCACAAGCTGTGCACAGAAGCAAAGCAAACCAAGGAATTCATTCCCCACTCCCCAGGGGTGGGCAGGTGCTCAGCCATGCCCAGAAAAGCTGGGCAATGTCACAGGGGATGGGGACTAAGGCAGGACAAACACCATCCCTCCACGTGTCCCCCCCTTTCTCCTGCTCCCACAGCTTGACATGCTAAGTGTGATGCTATATGGTCTGGGATCCCCCTTGGGTCAGGTGGGATCAGCTGTTCCAGCTGTGTCCCAGCTCCCTCACTAGAGAAGCAGAAAAGGCCTTGGCTCTGTGTCATCTCTGCTCAGCAGTAACCAAACATCCCCATGTTCCCAATACTTTCCAGCACCAGTCCAAACCACAGCCCTGTACCAGCTGCTGGGAAGGTAAATAACTCCACCCCAGCCCAAACTGGCACTCAAGGAAAGCATCATTAACCTGCAGGAATCACTGCTGGATTTTTTTGTGAGTTTAACACTAAAGAAGGAGCTTCTTTGCAGCCCAACATGGAGTGGTATCAGCAGGAACTGCTCGTGTTCCACATCCTTCAGGTGCAGTTTGTGGCAGTGATGGCCAGAGCTAAAAACAACCTCTGCCTGCAGAATGTTCTAAGCCTAAACAGCAGAATGGTGACACCACACGTAGCCAGCAGATGTTCCCATGAGAACAAAGACTCTGAGTGCTCATCTGCATTTTCCTGACTAGTACAAAATCCTCTCGGGAGGAGGATGCCTGTGCACTCACTGGGTAATGATGAAAACCCATTTCAATCAATATTCTATAGAGTAAGCCATCTTTCCATTCCTGTATCAGGACTCAGACTAGTTAGAGCACTAACACTTCAACATTTAAAGTACCCAACCTTTAGGAAGTATTTTTTTAGGAACAGAACATTAAACCATATTGTTGCTAAACACTAGTATTCATTTTGACAGTGACAGTGACACACCAAGTATTACCCACACAAAATACATTATTTCTGCACCTACAACCACATTGTCCAAATTGTTTCTGGTGAATAAGTTGCCAGTGGTGTGGGTGGCAGCTAAAATGTAAAGCTCCCCACAGAGATCTTTCTCATCCTGTCACAACATTGACAAAGCACCAGAGCACGCCCTTGCAGTGCTGAGCTGAGCCTGGGGTGCTGCACCTCCCACCAGTGCATAAGGGCAGGTGTCGCCTTTCATTGGGCACCAACAGAGTTCTGTTTACACTCTGTTTCAAGATTCTTTCAAATTCTGTTTATTGGTCATAACAAAGACTGAAATGTAATGGGTACATCATTTTCTCAGCACTCTCCTTGCTGAGAATCAAGTCCTAATTAATCACAGGGCATTGATTATAATTTGGAGATTCTTACTACAACTGCAAAAGGTGAAATCTCCCCTTTGTTATGAAAGCAGGGATTTCAGAATTGTTTAAAGACAATACCTGAGCATAGTCATTTCCAGTACCCTTACTTTAGTTTTGGAAATAACAGGAGACTGTTATTAGATTCTTGTCAAATTTATTTTTCACCTGTACAATTGCCCATGCACATCCCAAAGGATTCAGTGTCATTTCCAAAGTTTAGCCTCTTTAGGATCTTCATAATTATTCAAATTGTTTTCTGCTAAGACCCAAAAATTCCAGAGCGTTTCCAGCCTTGAGTTTATCCTGCAAAAACAGAACACATAGATATGTTTGTGCTTAACTCATATTTAACTCAAATGCTTTTACTGGTGCTTTCAAAGGAGCTGCTGCAAGGAGACTAAAGGGCTTTTCCAGGCTTTGCAGAAATCAGTGTGCTACACTGATTTGTCAGTGTTTTGTCTCATGTCTCAAACCAGAGAGGGAGAAACTCTCATGTAAAGTTCATACCTTCAGTTTATGGTCAAAATCATCCATGGAATCAATCAGTTTTCCAGGTTCCAGCTCCCCAAGTGGAAAAGGGTAATCTGTCCCCAGAATAACTTTGTCCTGGTAATAAGAAAAGTTGTACATTTTGTAGTAACATTAAACAGGAGTAGCTGCATTTGCCTTCTGGAGTTTGTAATAAACCACAGGAAATTACACGTTTGTATTGGAGTGATTAATTATGACAGCAAATATGAAGATAATAACTTCCATTAGGGAAAGAACAAAGCTTGAAAACAATGACTCAAGAGTTTATTGGGTGAATTGAGGTTTGGAAAAAAGTGCAGGTCATTTGTTAGTCATTTTTGCAATGTAACAAATAGGCATCTATTGTCCTCTTGCACTGCTCACACTACTGTTGCCCAAAATGCAGTGATTAATCTTGGTTAAGTGTTGCCATAATTAAATGGCCAATAAAGGACACACTGAATTCTTCCTTCTGATTTATGACTCACTCACTGCATGCTCTGCACTCCTGTGTGCAGTCCAAAATGTATATGAGACTATTTGATACATTTCTTTAAGAATCTCAGGAAGTTCTCCACCAAACTCAGGAAATATCTTTGGATTTCCATTCCTGAAATTGAAATTTTTGGCTACATACAAACAAATTTAAAATTACATACATGTGAGAAGAACGCCTAAGAAGAAAAATAAAAAACAATCAAAATTTCCTCTTGTGTGGTATAATAATGGCACTGGGACACTGCTTAAACCATGATGCAATGTGGGATTACCACTAAAATTAAAAACAAGTACTCCATTTAATTTAATTTAACTGATATTCAGCTTCAGATAACAAAGCCTAAATCTCATAAATTTACAACATTTCATTTCTTTCTGGAAGTCTGTACCTTTTTTCAACTGCCATTGTCTTTGACTGGGGCTGGATATTAACTGTGCTATTGGAACATAAACCTGAGAATGTGGTGACATGACATGGTTTGTTTCTGAAAGCAAGTTTGTGAAAATTCAATAAAAATCCATCTGCAACATTCCTGTTACCAGAGCTGGAAAGAAAGAGGCACAGCCCCAACAGGCCCATATTTTGTGGGCTCTTTCCCCCTGCAGTGACATTTCCCATTTTATCTGCCTTGCAGAGTGCACTCTGCCAGCTCTCTTGATTTTATTAAAAGTCTCTTTCCCTTTAAGCTTCATCTCCTGAAGACATGAATATTTGAAAATCACAGTTTTCATTGAAAATATGTGCTTTTAAAATGCCTCATGAATTTGAAGTCAAGCTGATTAATTTGGGGCACTTTTCATAATGTTTAAACTCTGTTACCAATACTGAAATAGGGTGAAGAAAACACCATCCTGTTATTTTTTGAAATGTTTGCGTTTTATTTGTCAAATGCTTAAAAAAATATCTTTTAAAGCCCCAGTAGGTGTCACCCGAGAGTCTCTGGAGGAACCTCCACAAACTTGCCCAAAATCCAAACAAGACACATTCTATTGTTCTGCCCTGTATTGTCATTATAGAAGACCAGCTATAAGATTAAGATAGGGGAATTCACACCCTCTGTCTAATAAATCAATTTTCTGAGGGTAGATTAAACAAAATATATTTAGAATATGTACTTTTAAGCATCTAAATATGTTCTTTTATTTATAATATTCAATTAAATGCCAAGACTTTTTATTCAGATATGAAAAATAAATGTATGCCATCTATAAAAAGCCTCAACCAATAAACAAGCCAGATGTATGTGAGAAAATGGATTTCTAAGTAAAGGAGAAGGAAACATAGAATTTGCCCAGCTATTTCCTAGGCAAGGTTAAGGAAGGCAGGAAGGTTTGTACATCCTTGTTTACATCTCCTGTATACCCAAATAGAAAGAACTCCCACCCCCTCATTGGAATAATATATGAGTATATTTTTCTTTTCCTCAATATATAGATCTATTTTTCTTTTCCTCAATTTTAAAGTGTTTCACAGCTAATCATGTGATCTATTCATTAGCAGTAAGATTAAAAGCTGTAAATTGATAAGAAAAATTTAGAAACAGCATTTTTGCTGTGCCACTGGGGATGTTAGGCTATTGATTTGTACTCTTTGAGCTTCAGTTTTGTGCCTGTCTTTAAAATGGGGATTGCAACACCTGCCTTTGGCAACCAGCCTCAGAGAAGTCCTGTGAAGCCTCTACAGAGAAATAATATTCCTACCATAACAGGTGGAGTATTGTATCATTCCATAAATATATCAACAAAGTCAATTTTCCCTAGAAGGCTTTTAGTTCAATTCCTTAATTAGCAAGTCCCCTTCAAGAAAGATACTTGGGGCTAATGATGAACCTCAGTGGATCCTTCTTCTCAACAGAACTGCTGTCACAATGAAATTAAATTAATTTCAGTGACTCTCAAAGAGCATCAGGTAGGAGTTTGTCCTCTCATATTAGTAAAAATTGTGTCTGTCTTGAGTCTCACCTTCTTTCCTACTGTCAGGATACACCTCAAAAAAAGGCCAGGTTGCTGTAGGCAGTTCAGCTCCAGCTCCTGGCCAGAGAATGCCTTACCCCTGGGCAATGTGTCTTGAGGAGTCACCTCAGAAGAGGCTTCCCTAGGCTGGCCAAAGGAATATTGCTTGCTTTATGGTGGTACTCTGAGCTCAGGGCACCCACTTTGGAATCCGTGGGGTTTCAGTTTGTGCTGCACAGGAAATCTCTGGCTTTGAGACTGGACTTCTGCCTGAGCTCCCCTGCAGTATCTGTGTCTTCTAGGAAAGCTTTGCATGGGAGATTCATGAAAAATGCCACAATGTGACAGCAAAACTACAGCTTGGAACAACACTGAGGGAGGTTTCTGTACAGTGTCCATGTGTGTGTGCAGACAATACACTGCAGCCTGAGGGAGAGAGGGCAGAATATCCACCATGAACCAAAAATAGATGTGTGGAAGGAGCCCCACACAATGTGCAAAGAAACTGCCACGGAGCCCAATTCCATTAGAAACAAGCAAAATAAAACCCAGGAGAGTTTACTTGTCCAAAGATCTGCTAACAAGCTGTTAGTGTTGGAAAGTTCTCATGACATCAGTGGGTATTAACTCGGGTGCCATTTGCCACCTCTGTCAGAGGTGAAGTTTTAGGCACCACATGGGTTCCTAACAAGATACTGCGGCTCCAGCCCAATTCTGACTTCTTTCACATTTTTTTACAAACCTCTAAATACCAAATACATCATGGTCAACAGCCCAAGACCTTTTGCTATGCATTAGCTCTTGAATTCAACTGTAGCTCAGAGTAATCAAGTGACTTTAACGTGTTTTGATAATAGATTTAGAAGTTTTACTGGGTGTGATGTGCATGTCCATCTTCCAGGACACCCAAAGGCTTATGGAGTAACAACTCAGCACTGCCCTCTAGTACTTGTTTTTCTGAGAAATCTCCCCAAATCCAGACCACGTTCATCCAAAGAATACTTTTGTTCTACGTGCAGTTATAGTACACAGGGATGAGTCTAGCTCTTGAATTTTAAATTGCCACTGCAAGGACACAAGATCACTCACTTACTTCTTTTTATCCATTTTAAAACATCGGGAGACACGTTTTGCCATTGTTAGAAAGACCTTGGTGAGTTACCAGCTGTGTGACTCAGCCTGGCTGAGACCCACAGATTCTTTCTCTGGTCTGAATCTGCTCAGCTGAACTGGTGATGTCAAGAGCAAAGCAGGAGGGAAAGTACAACAGGATGTCAGTCCATTGCTGACTAATTTCACTTAGCTCTGTTTGAACTTGTGCAGCACACAAGTCTCAGAGCAGTTCTGCTTTAGAGTCAGCTTTGCTTCCCAAGGCTGCTCTAAACTGTTGCTGTTGGGGCAAAGCTGCTGTCTTTGCACCACACTTTAATTTTTCTACCTTGCATCCTAAGCAGCTACACATAAACTCTGGCCCTTAATCGTGATTCTTTGCAAATGGAATTTAGTTCTTTGAGGAGAGAGGGGCTATGGATTGTAACATGGTAATCTAAAAGTCACTCAGCATTGGCCTCTCTGGTGTCTTGTTTATTTTGTCAACACACTTCTGAAGTTAAGTTTCTTAATGCAATCACTTTGCCCAGCATAATTCAAAAAACATTTGTGTCCTCTTCAATTCTCCTCTGAGTACTTTGAGCTCAAGCAACGTGACACCAGGTGTAACCCCAGTGTTGAAAAGTTATGAGTCAGATACCCAAAACACAAATGCTCTTAACACTCAGGAGAGCTTTCTTTCTCTTTTTCACAGCCTAAGGCATCTTATCCTTGAGAAAAAAAACCATTCACATCACGTTTTCAAACTTTTTAACCCTGAAGATTAAAAAGTTGCGTCTCTTTCTGATGAAAGTTGGTATTCTCACATAAAACCCTTCCATGAGTCAAATGCTTAAAGAAACACCAAATATCGCAGTGCTTTCAGTGTTGGCAGGATAACACATATCACATGAATAAATTCTGGGCTAAAAGCAACGTGACTGACTCTTGGGGATGACACTGTGTGGTTTGAACTAGGACAGCTCTCCAGAGGGCAGATGAGAGCTGTGCAGGAAGGGCATCAGCCTGCATGGAGATGTGCTCAGACATGGCTTTGGGTCCTGGGGGAACAGCCACTACCTGGCACCACAGTGTATCCCTTGGCTTGGAGCTGGTGAATATTAAAATCCAGTGACAGTTGTGGTGACTCACACACACTTCAGTTCATCCCTGCTAAGTTTTAGGTTGTTGGAGCCTATCTCGTCTAAAGGAAGCAGAAATACACATTTCTGAGACTTTTGTCAGATATTTCTGAGAATTTTGTCAGATTGCAAAATCACCACAGTCCTTCGCTCTCCTCATGAGGAGGTGAGTACAAATAAACCCAAATCCCTAACGATGCTGGCTATGAAAAATGAGGAACTGGCTTGACAGGGCTCAGTGTATCTCTGCAAAACCTTCTCCATGAGAGGCCCCATACTATGTGAACCTGGAGACTAATGTACAGGAAGCAGGACTAAAGCTGTTGAGACAAGAAAGTCAATGGGAGAGCTTGCATTTCTCTTCTTGACATCTGGTAGGTCCCTGCCTGCTGCTGCAGAAACTCCACAAGGTCCAGAGATCAAGATACAAACACAGATTCGCAGTGACCCATTGGAATTTGGCATGAGTGATGCCATCCTGAACCCCTTCCTGAGTATTTACTAATGAGAAGGGATTATTTGAATATTTTTTTTTTATTTTTCTGTCCCATGCTGTACTTGATTTAAACAAGTTGTTGAACCACAAAGATTTCTTTACAAATAACAAAAATATTTTTGCAAATCGATGATGTTTAATGTTCTCTCCAGCATTCTCACAAAAGCTTTCTTTATTATTTATTTTCCTTTTTTTTCCTGTCTATAACTTCCCAAGTGGAAATACAATTGGAAAATTAAGCCATTTGAAAACAAGGCTCCAAAAGAAGCAGTCCCATCCTGAACAAGATGACAGAAGGAACCAGCCTCATGGAACTAAGGTTCACAGGGCACGATTTTCTACATTAGAACCACAACTTCAATAACTCTGTGTTAGTAAGAACATACCAACATGGCAGAAGGCCATAATTCCACTGGGTGAAGGTGCTGTTTTCTTCCTGCTTTCTTCTTCTCTTCTCCTCTTGCTGTTTCACAGAGAATTAAATAATGACTCACCCACTTCTGGAAGCATTAAAACTCACCTCTCCTATTACACTTGTCAGCAGCCTTAGTGCACCACGGTCATGGACCAGAGAGTCTGTGTAAAATGAGCCCAGGTATTTCCTTGGATCCACCTTGTTATCCATGGCACACAGGTCGGGGCGCACGTTGAAGCCGTGCGAGATTCGCCCCACTGTGTATGGAAAGGCTCCGCCTGCAGGGAGGAATTTGGAATAAAGCAGTTGAAAATAGGAGGCAAAAAAGCCACAATTTCACAAAAGAGCCACAAGTTTTACTGTCAGCTATTTAGAAACTGCTGAGGCTGAGCGAGCTGGAGGTGTTTAGCCTGGAGAAGAGGAGGCTCAGAGGTGACCTCAGCACTGTCTGGAACTACCTGAAGGGAAGTTCTGGCCAGGTGGGGGTTGGTCTCTTCTCCCAGGCACTCAGCAACAGGACAAAGGGGCACAGGCTCAAGCTCTGCCAGGGGAAATTGAAGTTGGAGAGCAGAAAAAAATTCTTTCCAGAGAGAGTGCTCAGGCATTGGAATGGGCTGCCCAGAGAGGGGGTGGATTCCCCATCCCTGGAGGTTTTTAAGGTGAGACTGGATGTGGCACTGAGTGCCATGATCTGGTAAAGGGACTGGAGTTGGCCCAAGGGTTGGACTTGATGATCTGGGAGATCTTTGCAACCCAATCAATTCTATGATTCTATGCTCTGCACCAGCAATTTTTTATTCCTTCCCCTTCTTTAGCATCTTTATTTTCCTCACTTCTCTACTGTGATGCCCAAATTCCTCCTGCTGCTTCTTTGTCTCTTTCCTTAAACCATCTCCAGTCTCTCTTTCCTCCTGGTTTCCCTTAAAGGCTATTGTGACAGTTCAGACACTGGTGGAAATAGGCTGGACAGTGTCCATACAGGCAGCTGCTCTGGCAGGTCTGGGGGAACAGTGCTCAGCTGGTGGCTGAACCTTTGGTCCTGAGCTGGGACTCCAGAAAAAACAGCTGTAACATGCTTGGCTGAAGAACTGGAGTTTCACAGGGTACATCACTCACCTCCATGTGCAAAGCAAACTTTCAGCTTAGGAAATTTCTCAAAAATGCCTCCCATTATCATGGAGCAAATGGCCATGGTTGTTTCTGTGGGCATACCTAAGAACAAAACCAGATTAATTGTGAAAGAATTTTACTTTTTCAATTTCCTGTTTGAGTTTTAAGTGTTATCCTAACTTATCTCCATTAGCCTTGAGCCTACTGACAAAAACAACAGTTACAGGGCAGTTGCCAAAGGTTATGCATTATTTCTATCAGAGGGACACAGAGCTGAACTTCAATTAACTGAGAGGAAGACACACGACTGGGAGCTCAGACCTTCTGAATTCTGAGTCCAGTTTTTACTCTATGGCACTAGGGCAGATGACAGGCAGGCTGGGAGTGTCCTGAAACACACAGTACAGGTGTTATTCCCATTATCTCAGTTCAAAGACAAGTCTGGAATATGCCAGCTTCTCACCTGGGCTTCTGGATTTCTTTTGTGTGGAAAGGGAGGCAGATGTGTTGGTGGATATTCCAGCAGAGATTCGGGGTTTAGTTATGACTTGATGCCCATTCCTACAGTTTTGAAACCTCTCTCCCCCTTTGCTGCTGGCTGAGCTGGATGGGCAGTGACAGGAGCATTAGCAGCAATTTAGGTTCCTACAGCAGGCCTGGCTTTCTGATTTTATCCAACATATTTAGAACATCATGCCATTTAAACACCTACATTCAGACATCCAGCTTAAAATTAGGAACTGAGTTCCCCTCATCTCTGGGGGAAACAATACCCACCCAGCTCAAAGGTGGTTTTTCATTAGTGTTTCACCATATGCTCAAATGCAAAGCCTTGTAAGTCTTTGTAGGAAAGTCCTCTGTTCATACTTTGTTAAGCAGAATAACCCTCCTCTTGTTATTCAATGTTCTGATTTACCATCAGATGGGGAAAACCCAGAAACTAGACAATGCCCTACATCCATGGACAACTTTCAAAGTACATGATCTTCCAGCTATAGGGGATGTAAATTTAGATTTATTTCCTCTCTGACTAACCTATTTCTAGAAAATAAGGCAATAAATTCTAGGAAGTAATGTTTGGTTTTTCATCCTTCTTCATTTACTCCTGTTATTTTTTGAGGAGCTCATTTCTGAGGCAATTCATTTTTCCTTAGTCATCTACTCTTTGTACTTAAGGCAAAAGAGAATACTGAATTCCGTTGCTAGTCTGAATAACTTTAATTCTAAGTATTTAAAAGTCAGACAAACTAAACCTGCTTAAAAACCAATGACTGCTGAATTTACACAATAGACTTAATCATACCACTTGATTAAAAAAAGAAGTTTGATAGAAACCCCATTTTTTCTCTGTACTAGTACTTTACTTTGCAGTAATCTTCTGGGCATAATCCAGTTCATAACTTTAGGTTAAGCAAAGTAAATACACACTTGCCTATTAGCCAGGGAAACCAATATTTGGACATCCTCCCATCTAACTGCATGTCCCAGGGATGCACAAAGAGACAGCAGTTCAATTTTTCAGCAGCCTGCAGAAAGAAGAAAAAGCCCAAAACTTGACTAATTATACCAAAATGCATCTTAGTTCTTAGTCATGTTTTAAAATTACCTACAAAATTGTATTGAACTGTAGTACTGGTAATGAAAATAGGCCCACAAGTAAGAACTATAAGCAGTAGTTGCCTATATTTACTCCTCTGGGCTATATCCCAAAGTCCCGACTCAGTTCCCAGACTCCTTCAGAGACCACAGGCTGGAAACACAGATGATATTATCTTTTTAGGAAGCCAAGTGTTCCTCAGATCAATGCAGTACAAAAATGATTTTCCAGCCATGTTTGTCAGCCATCCTGAAGAATAAAACTCAGCTCAGGCAGAAATTCCTTTGGTTTCAATTAAACATATGAGGATGGATTCTCATAATGTTTTATGGAACCATTTTAGGATGGTTTTGCAGAATTGTTTCAGCTGCATTCAGGAATTTTCATTGAATTCCACTACATTTGTCCCCTTTGACCATTTGCCTGGCTTTAAAAAAGTTAAAAATATTCCTAACCCACCCTAAGAGTTCAAAATATGGCTGTATTCTGATCAAGAATCCATCTCCATGCAAATATACTCATTTTTCCAAAGTTATTGACATCTTAGGAAAGGAAAACAGAAGAACAATGATGGATGCTGATTCTGACTGAATAATTTAACTATTAGCTAAAATTTAAATATATAGTCATCAGAGTCTCTCATATGCTTAACCAGGATTGAACAGCTTCATTTTGTCAGATGTATTTCTGGACCTCCTCTTGTTGCTAAGGAGATTATCACACATTTGAAAAAAAATTGGTTTTGTTTACCCACACATGCAAAAATAAAGCTGCAACTTTTGGATTGTGGGGAGTAGTTGCCATCTACATTTGTAAACTAAAAATAGCAATTCAACTACTGCCTTGGTGGATTGACAGAGTTCATTGTCAAATATGGCCTAATTTCCCAATCTGTATTATCCAGGGATGTTTCTAAAAACGATAGAGGTTGCTTCCTACACGTGTGAAACATGAGCTGAAGAATGTACAGTGTGAGGGAGAGATCCCAGTACCAGAGGGGGATCTCAGGACCAGGGACATGGAGTTACTGGGGGGAATGCAAAGGTGATGAAGGGCCTGAGCATCTCCCCTGTAAGGATGTGCTGAGCAGGGGTTGGACCCGATGCCTCCAGAGGCCCCTCCCAACCTCAGCCACGCTGTGATTCCATGGATGGGGGCAGCTCTGAGAGCAGGAGCTGGGAACTGCCTGTACATGGCTATAAAAACAAATAGTCCAGGGGCTGCACCAACAGCATTCTTGGATAAATGGAGCATCCTGAAAAATAACCTCTGTGGCTCAGTTTCAAGCTGACAGCTCTAATAACTTGAGAAACAGACCCAGAATGCACATTGATTAAAGCTGTAATTCAGACAAACAACCATCTTCATCTGGACCTCAGGCTATTTAAGAAATTCAGTCTAAAAATTCATTTTATAATCAATGCATTGTTTGGAACTTTTGGCTCTATTTCCATAATTCTGTGTGGTACTTTGGCTCTTTAGGTGTCTCTGATGATCTTGGGGAGTTTTATCAATTATATCAATAGGACTGGATACAGTAAGTTGAAGCCAAATGCAAACAGTGCAGAAATGCTTTATTTGATCCTGAACTTTTCACAGAATCACAGACTATTCTGAGTGGGAAGGGACCCACAAGGACCATCAAGTCCAACTCTTGAGTCAATGGCCCATACAGGGATTGAACCCACGACCTTGGCATTATTACAGCCAAGTTTTAACCAACTGAGCAAATCTCAGGGTCCAAATCCTTACAAATCAAGATGGCAACTCTAGAGTAAGAACTCATATAATAAAAAAATTGCTACTCATTATTATAAAATATGTTTCAGAATGTTTTATGTTGTATTGTCATTCTATCCTAAAATGAATTATCATATAGAATTAAAGCTGAATCTCTGATCACTGAGCAGATCAGAAGGCTCAAACAACAACTGAATGTGCTCTGAGACATTTTTAGACAGAATTCCATATTGCAGAATCCCCCCAAAGAAGGACAGAGAGTCACTCACAGCGTAAACCTCATGCAGCTCTGGTGCGTTCAGGTCCCACTGGTTGACATGGGATCCGATCTGCACTCCAGGGAATCCCAGCTCCTGCACACAGCGCTGCATCTCCGCCACCGCCAGGGCTGGGGCTTGCAGGGGTAGCGTGCCCAGGCCCACAAACCTCTTGGGGTACTTCTTCACCGTAGCAGCCAAGTCATTGTTTAATATCTGGGCTAGATCTAAAGTATCCTGAGGTTTGGCCTGGTATTAAGCAGAATAGTACATTAAAATATAGCTCTCAAATGTTATCTCCTTTGAAAGATATTGGATAAATGTCACTGCAACCAACTGAGAGACAGGGCTTGAACCTACATTTGCTCTACAGTTATGAGTGGCTGGAAAGCTGCAGGACTAAATTCTGCCTGGCTTTAAAACCTCTGGGTGCAGTTCTGCTTCTTGTCTTGAATATTTTATCAGCTGCTGTTGCCTTTACTGCTCAGGATGAGTGCAATAAAGCCCAGGTTGCTGATGCACTGAAGTATCTGGTCTTTTGCATAAACCAGTCCCCTGTTTCTGTTTATCCCAATGCAAACCCCTCAGTATATAGTTTTTAAATGTAGAAATGAATATTTACTATCCTATTACTGGAGCTGAAGAAATAAAAATAAGAAATGTGAGAAGCTGCAACATGAGAATTTGACAAGAGAAAACTGCAGAAAACTTCTCCAATATCAGAAGGAGGTACCAGTCATAATTGTAATAAGGGAAGTGCAATATCCATACATTGATCTCCATCTCTCCCAGACCCCAATATATATTTAATGGAAAATATTCCCTTAGACACCAGAGTAAAATTTTAAAGAGATGTTACCTAACAAGAAATTCTGCAGATTGGTGGTACTACTTACCTGTAGGTTTAACACAATGGTTTTAATGTAACATCTTGGTTTACATATAACACCTTAACTTGCACACATCACCAAAGAGTCAAACTGAGAATGTATTTAGGACATCTTTTTGCTATGATTTATCTTCTCAGCCTGTTTTCATTTCTATGAAACATTTAATTACACCATGCAGGGAACATATTAAGTTCAATTTGCTGCTGAATGCTAAGATTCAAATATTCCAGGCCAGCAAGTCCCATGCCACACTTAAAAGAAAGTGGGACAAGACTATAAATATGTATTTTATATATTTGGGGTTTTTTCATGAGGAAATACTGTTGATGTCTGACTTCCATGGAGCCTGTACACACATGTCTGATTCATGGGGTGTAAATCCCCTCCCTCCTCTCCAGCTGCCCCCAGAAGGATCCAGCTGCTGTCTCACTCTGTCCCCCTGGGTGTGCTCTGTCTGGAGCTCTGCCAGGGCACCTGCTGGCCCTTCTCACACCTGCACTGCTCTCTGGCCTTTCCTTTCTCACAGCAAAACACTTCCCCTTTTACTTCACTCATCCAATTTATAGGAAGATGCATTTATATTTTAAAACTTTTGCTACATGTGAATGACAAAAATATGGTAGTAGGACCTACCCAGTAGCTGAACATTACAGGGACTGTGGAAAGGACTTGGACTGTGACTCCTGAGTAAGAAAAAGCAGTTATTAGTGTTTCCTTTTTAGTTTTTTTTGTTAGTGATAAAATGTTAAAAACAAGAAAGCATTTTCATTTGGGAGGCAGAAGGTAAAAGCTTTAATGATATGAAAGACTGACTTAAATGACATGGATAGATTTTTTAAAAATTAAGGATCACAGTCATAAATCTTGCAGTGTACCTGAACAAAGATTTGAACATCTTTGGTAAGTAGAAAGAAAAAGAACATTTTCATATTCATACTATATCTTTTTGAAATTAAGTGTTTTGATTTTAGGAGAATTTAGTGTGCATGTGTACAATCAATTAAAATAGCAACTTAATGTTACTCTCACATAAATGAATGTGATGTTACACCAACAGAATGCAGTAACTTCAGCTTACTTTGGGGTCACATTTGTTATATCTATTTAATGAATAAGTGAATTAGCTCAAAGATGCACCACATTATGTTAACAGTGGCTGGCAAACAATGTTTACTAAGAGTTCCTCAAAGCTAAATTGTCTTGGGTTTCATGGATTGTGTGTCTGGACTACTGAAGTTGTAAGTATGAGAAAATCTGCCTGTTTCCAGGAATAACTTTGAGGTTTGCAATAACAAATTGTTTCTGTTCAAACACAAATCTGTACCATAAAGTGGTTTGTGACTGGTTAGAGGGTTGAAAACAACAAACCCAGCAGCCAAACAACAAAAGAAACAATAAGTAATAATTAGGACTTCACTAAATACCTACATGCAAAACTTTATTATTTTTTCTTCTTCTTGTTCTTCTTTTCTTTTTTTTTTTTTAATTTTAGGTCTGATTGTAATATTTATGAGCATATTTTGACATGCTTTAAAAAAATTAACATGGTAATGAAATCACTAAAGAAAAGATGACAGAAGAAAATCTGGGAGATTTTCTTCTCAGACAGTGACCTTGCCAAAGCACTCAAATGTTCAACAAAGTGATTCTCAGGACGTTAAGGAGGAAACAAGAGGGGAAGCTGCTCAGGTTCTTACAAGATCTGGTTGATATAATGCACAGCACCAAAGGTTTGGGGTTAAGGATTAGGTCTGCAGAGTTACTGAAGTACAGCCTAAGTTGTGTCATCCACCAATATGGACACTTGATTAGGATGTTTGAGAACATCCATCATGTTTTCCACAACAACCATCCTGGTTTCAACTCATTTTTACACTTTGAGCAAATTTAACATAAAGCCCAAAGGCAGATTGCCCAGCTGAAGACTCCTAGGTGGTGGCTTTAGGAACAAGTAGAGTCAGCACAGAAAAACCTCTACTTTATACCCTTTTCAGAGGGTTTACAAAGGAGAAAATAACAAGAAAAGGTGGTTAGGATGAACTGATATGTTTTCTCTCACAAAATAGAGATGATTTGTGTCACAGAACTGTGATGTTAATTACCTTTACACCTTGTTTTATCAAATTACCTGGACAGCTTGTTTTATTGAGTGGATCAAGACACAGGTGTGCACACCAATTAGACCCAGGACACATGATTAGCAGAACTAATTGAGTCTCTTTGGTCCATTGGATACCATTTCTTATCACTGGCAAGATTTCTCGGGCAATGCACAAAGAAAGCCTTTTAGTAGCCAAGTTGTAAGTTATTTCCCTGAGTTAATAATACCATGCAGTGACTGATTCTAGTTTTGTTCCACTGGGAGACTCCTTGCATCTTTGTCCCATAATTATGCCAAGTTTGGAGGTCAAATTTTTGGGTATAATCCATCTCCATCTGTGCTACAGAAAATGGTCTTTAAGTAGCTACAACTTTCTAAATCAAAAAGGAGTAAATGTGGCCCACAGTCTTTATCATTAGCTGAGCAGTAAAAATGCAAAACAACACCTAGGCCTTTTATTATTTCCCCACTGAACTGGCAGGTGCCTGGATCTCTGGAGTTCTGTAATGAAAAGGGACATTTTTAGGGCACAAGTCACCAGATGGTGCTGTAACACACAGGTTTAGATTTTTTTTTTAACCAAGCGAACACTGTTCAGTTTGAGGGGAAATATTGTGGTGTTGGTTTTATGATACATTTTCTATTCTGGAGAGCTGTTGCAGAAATGTGGAAAAAAAAAAATAAAAAATTGCTCCTGTGATTTCCTTTTGCCTACAGCAAATCTGTGGGGCAGAACTGTTTTGGGGAAACTTGCCTTTTGTGTTGAGGGAAATATCTGAAAGGGAAAGATGCCCAAAGGCTATTTGTGATCCACATTGTAGGTGAATGATTTGGTAAGCCCCAAAATCCCTGAGCTAACTCAGAGGAGATTACAGTGTAGACAAGGCATGAGTCTGTGATTCTGTTACAGGGCTGCATATTTCAGAGTGTGCAAAGACATTCTGGCATTCCCATTAAATATCTAATGGTTGGAGTTTGAAACACCTGCTTTTCCAGGGGGAAGATGAAGCAGGTGAAAATGATCTAAATTGTGTTTACATGAATTGCCTCATGAAGAGCCCCTGAGTTCCCAAACTGGCCTGTGTTGTGTGCACCAAACCTCCCTAAGGAGAATGACTTAGAGTATCTCCTGATATAGAATCACAAAATCCTTTGGGTTAGAAAGACCTCTGAGATAATCCAGTCCAAGCATTAATCCAGCACTGCCAAACACACCACTAACCCATGTCCCCAAGTGCCACATCTGCCTTTCTTTTAAATCCCTCCAGGGATGGTGACTCCACCACTGCCCTGGGCAGCTCTGGCAGTGCCTGACAACCCTTTTGGTGAACAGAGTTTTTCCTGATATCCAATATTAAACCTCCCCTGGTGCAGCTTGAGGTCATTTCTTCTCCTATTGTTTGTTATCTGGGAGAAGAGACCAACTCCCACCTGCCTATAAACTCCTTTCAGGGAGCTGTGGAGCATGAAAAGCTCTGAGAGAAGAAAATAATAATCATAAAGATGCTTCTTAAAAAATACCTGCTCTTGAAAGTAATTCAGGTGTTTATTCCTTATAAACTGTTGGATAAGATATTCAGTTTGTATCTACTGGGAGACGGATGTAGGAATAATTCAGGTCTCAATCTAAGAAAAACAGTAATCTTCAGTAACATAATATTTCTCTCACAGAAGTAATATCGGATCACAGTGTTAATAAGAACTAGCAAAAATAACTGATCAGACTCTAAACCCCTTCCCTTATCTGCACTCTCCATCTTACATACATGATTCAGTGTCCTGTATGTAACTTGATGGAAAACAAATCTGAGAATCTGGCATCTGGTTAAGTTTCTTTCTAAATCAGGAAAACCCTCTTCTCTGAGAAAGCAATTGTACCAGTTCTCTAGGTTCAGAGTCCTCTAACAAAAACACAGAATCAAGTTGTAACATCTAAACAGAAAGAATAGAGTAGAAAAGGAAACAAACATACAAGAAATCCTGTGAGGAAATAGAGTATTTTTAACACAAAAATGAAAGGGCTTCTTGATTTATGTGAATTACTGCTGTACCTGGAATGTGTGTTGCCTTTTGAAATCCACAATCAGACATGTTAATGAGTTCCTTACTGCCTTAAAATCCTTCCAAAAGCAATGAGTCCATGTGGGGAATAAATTGCTACTGAAAATGAGGAACGTTATGGGAACATGTTGGATCTGAATATAAAGTATATTAATTTTCACTGACTTTGAACAGATTTAAACTAATGAATCAATACGCTAAAACTTCTAATTTTCCTGCTGTTACTGAGCACTTTCAAATGCACTGACAGGGAAGTTGCAGCTATTCTGTGTAAGACACAATGATTTCAGTTCCTTCATGGAGGTACCTGACAGGTCCATCTCTTTAATCCGCACTTCTGGGTCCCAGCAGTTCTCTTGAATAACTCTAAACACCTTTCCATCCTTCATCATCTTTGCCTGCCCCTGTGAAATGACATTTTCATTCATTATAAATGTGACAAAGTAGAACGTGCTAATTTACAGTCACTTGAGTATATTGTGCTCCCTACAGAGATTCAGGGACAGAATGCTGTTCTTTTATTTTTATGCAGTAGGTATTTTTAAACAAAGACTATTTTTGAAATAGACATTAATAAAACAGGCATTTATAGTCAGATTCAATTCTTCATAATAAAAAAAATCCCCTTATTTTTTAATGTATATCACTCCATATTTACATGGAAAAAATACCAGGTATCTTAATCCAGGTTTATCCTCAAACCAAATTTTGACCTCAAAACAATGCTCTAATTAAATCTGTGCTAGATTTTCCCTTTGGGTGTGTATGTGTTCTTTTAAAGTCAATAGTATCACAATAATTCCAGAAACTACAGACATAACTGTACAACTCAGCTACTTTCAGTCCAGTTGTTTCATATCTCCATTGATAATGAGACAAGAGGAGACCTTTATGTTGTCTCCAGATTATGTTTTCTCCTTGGGGGAAAAAAAGAATAATTCAAGAATTTGTATTCAGGAAAAATATCCCAAACAAAACTTTATCACAGTATAAACCCACGACCTGAATTAGTGTAACACTTTCCCACATGCCACCAATTGCCAAATGTGCAAAGTTCAAAATATTATCACAGTCATGAAATTTCATACAGTTCCTTTAGGCACATGGAAACGTTTTAAACTTCACTTTAAACTTCATGCTATGGACATGTAGACAGACACATCAGGATTTCTTTGGCTCCCACAAATCAGTGGGACACAACTCATCAATACTTGCAAGCCCTGAGGATCTGCTGGCAGGGATAAGTTTGAGGAAGGCAATTCCCTCTCTCCAAAGGCCATTTTGTTTTTCCTCACAAAATCAGCCTTATTTAGGATCCTGCCTATTTTTCTAAAGAAAACCCCCTGTTAAATCAGAATATTTGATAGTAGTACACTCAGCCAGAGTCTGTCCCCTTCTTCTGAGAAGTCAGACTGTTCTTAACCTTGAATTTGTTATTAACTTCAAACATCATTCACAAATATACTGCTCTAATGAGTCGTTCAAAGCTCTCCTCAACTAACCTAACTGTGCTGCCTTGGCAAACTGTCCAGTTACTTCTTGGCTGTACCACAGGCTGTGAAAACCACTTGAAATATGACAACTGCATAGTCCTGATTTTCCAGTAAAGCACTTCAGGTTCTTGTAAAACTGGTTTTCCAACCTGTCTGAAAGGTTTCCTCCAGCTGTACACCCCAATACATGAAAAAAAGTTTGGTGCATTGCTGCACATTGTCTAATAAACAAACAAAAAATATTTGGCGTGTGAGAAAAAGAGTAGGACTGAGCATTGCACCACATATGAATAGATTTCATGGACTTTACAATCCTATTCTATTCTACACTATCTCATTCTAGACATTATCTGATATCTAATGCCTTAATTAATTTATTTGGGAATTAAGAGAGAGATTTAATAATGAAGTCCAGCAGGCTGATTTGGTTCACCAAACTACATTTAAAATTAGCCTGTCATTAAACTACTCAGTCACATCCCAAATTGCCCTTCTTTAAACATGCATGGAATTCTTTTCTTCCAGTTTGACCCTGATGATATGAGAAGCCTTTGCTTTTGTTTTAATCTTAAGAATTAAAGCAAATTGTTAAATTATCCCCAGCTTCACCTATCTGAACAGGATTTTATTTTGCCAAGCACTAGTTTTCATGCAAAATATTCAGGCAGAAATAGGCTAGACAGAATTCTCTGCAGAGGGTATCAGGCTATTATTGACTTGCCATGAAGTTCCTCTGCAAACTATTTTTAGCAGAGAATTTCAGCAGCAGACCTGTAACAAACAGCCAAGCTGCTCAAAATGTGCCCAAGCCTTCTCTCCTCCTGCAGCTACACGAGACTCAAAAGCTGTGGATTGTTCATCCTCACTTTGGTGCCTTGTGTCCTCCTGTGCCCGCTGCACCCAGGCCTGAAATCTCAGCAGAGAATTTGTTTGGTTGCTCCAGTTCTGGGTTGCAGAGGTTTGTTCCCATTGCAGTAATGCAGCTCAGATGTGCCTTTGCAAAGTTAATTAGAGTGAACACTGGGGAAAAGGCAAAGGGAAATCGGGCCCAGCCTGCCCTGTACTTGCCAATAAACCTCACACTCCCACTTTTGTGTGGAACAGTCTCCAAATCCATGGGTTGTTCTTACTGTTCTGCTATTTGTTCTCCTTCTCATGAGGTTACAGAAATTACTCTTCCTCCTTCTCTCAGATGCAAACACACTTTCACATCTGAGTCTTTAAACTTTTATTAAAATACCAGTTCCTTTTGGTTTTGCTTCTCACATCAATGACTGCATTTAACCATAAATAAATTGACATATAACCTGCTTTAGGCTGACCTATTGAGAACAATTTCTCAGAGCTATCCATTCCAAGTGTTAAAATGAGGTGATTATGAAAAATGGATACAGGAGATTGTGATTTTGTCTCTCAAGCCAGAAGTTCTACTGAGGTCTATTAGGACTTGGACTGATACTATTTCATAAAAGACAGAGCTCTAGAGAAACCTGTATCAGGAACAGAGCCAATCTTATTGCCATTTCACTTCTTAATAGATTTATTGTGGGTTTGTATTCCTGAAGACAACACAAGATGAGCTTAGAGCACCAAACAGCCCAAACCTTGCAGTGATGATCCAGCTGGACCCATCCACCATATCCATATCTCTGTGGAAGAAAGAAGAAAAAGACAGTGCTAGTTAGCACTGAGTAGTAGTAGTAGTAATAATAA
>VWZD01008774.1:0-21810 GCA_013396695.1 Sakesphorus luctuosus
GCCCCAACACAAAGCAGAGAATCACATGTACGGATCCTCATAGGGAAAACACTCTTCTATTAAAAGGAGGGCCAGCTCACCAGAATCAAACACTTGTTCTGGCGTAAACTCCCAGTTAATGGGAGGTGCCACATGCTCTATCACCTTAACAAGGTCTAACCAGGCCCCATCCCACCTGGGGACTGGCCTGTCCAAAGTCCTTTCTAAAGTTCCAGCAAGTCCCCTCAAGGTAAGCCCCTTCCTACTTCTGCAACAGGGAAAGTAGCACAACACTGTTCTTCCAATCTTAAAGAACCCTTCTATTACCTTCATGAACAGCAGTATTGTCGTAATACAATTTAGGTAATAGTTGGAACCAATTGTAATGATGGGAACCTCTTTTGACAGGCCTTTAATGTCACAATAAAGGAAAGGTAAATATGGGTAGCATCCCTTGTCCAGACCTGGATATTCTCCTATAGGACAACCCAAGATGAGCGCAGCCACTGCCAAAAGCAACACACAGATGGGTAAAATGATTTTTAACAAGAAGCCCTTCACAATAAGACTAATGCTAACTGCTGGGTCATGGTCATGATTTTCCCTAGTGTCCCTAAAGTAGTGGCTGAAGGCAAAAGCTATTTGTTTCATTGTTTACCTTTTCCTTTTCTCCTTATCTACGCCTTCCGTTCCTTCTTTCCCTTGCCTACACATGCTTTGCCTTGCAATAACACACCAGTCCCTCTACTTGCCTTGCCTTGCCTTCCCCTTTCTAGCATCACTTTGCCCCTCCTACCCATTCCTTTCATGTTCTTGCCTAACCCTCCCTTTCCGTGCATTGCTTTGCATAGCCATCATGTGCCATGCTTTACCTTGCATTGCTTTGCCTTGCCTATTACTCTGCTGCCTTGCCTTATCTGCCCCTCCCTCCCTGTGCCTTGCCTATCCCCTCCCCCGCCTTGCCTACCCCTTCCTTGCCTTGCATGGCAAAAGAGGTGCAGGCAAGACAAGGCAAGGCCAGGCAAGAAAGAGCTACTCACAATTAAAGTGGGGAGTGGGTGGGCAAGGCAAGGTAAGGCAAGAGAGAGGAAGGCAAGTCAAGTCCAGTAGGCAAAGCAAGAATAGGGAGGGGTAGGCAAGTCAAGTCGGGGATGGGTATGCAAGGCGATGTAAGGCAAGGGAGGTGTAGGCAGGGCAAGACAATGACATGGAAGAGTCAGTAAGGCAAGTCAAGGGAGTGGTAGGTAAAGCAAGGACAAGACACTTTAGACAAGGCCAAGAAATAATAAGCATGGCAAGGCCAAGAAGTTTTGGGCCAGGCAAGGCAAGGAGGCGTACAGAAGGCAAGGCACAGGAAGCAATGGAAAGGCAAGGGAGGTAGAGGGCAAGATAAAGCAAGGGAGGGATCAGTAAGGCAAAGAAACACGGGGATTGGCAAGTCAAGGCAGAGGATACATATGAAAGACAATGCAAGGAAGGGAGAGGTAAGCAGAGAGAAGCAAGGCAAAGGAGAGATAGGCAAGGCATATAAGGGGAGGCAAGTCATAGTAGGGGGCGGGTGTGCAAGACAATCCAAGGGAGGGATAGGCAAGGCAAGGCAAGTGAGTGGTTGGCAATGAGGAACAAGGCAAGAGAAATGTAGGCAGTTCAAGGGAAAGCATGGGAGGAGTAGGCAAGGCAGTGAAGAGGAATGCCATTCAACTTAAGAGTTTGACTTGATGATCCTTGTTAGTCCCTTGCAACTCAGACTATTCTATGAAACCTGTTGTTGCCTTAAAAGTCTGTAAAAAAAAGACTCCAAGCCAAATTTTTAGTAGGAGATAAGATAAAGGGTAGTTACTTTAATGAGCACTCCGACTCATCCAGGAATACATAGACATGCGTGTGTCCAAGCTTTGATTTCCATAGCTTTTATAATATAATCCATCCAATCACTACTTTACAAATGTCCAGTTCCACCTCTGTCCCTTCCCAGTCTCCATCCTCCTAAGGAATTGGGACTGGGGGTGAGGAGACCCCCTCCTTCATCCACTTCCTTCAGCGTTCAAAGGGCTTTTGGATGCTTTCTAGGGTTCTGGGTCACTCTGCTCCGTGCTTATGTTTTCTTCTGATACCCTCCAATCTTCTACCTTGAAAAAGAGACTAAACAGCTAGAAGATCTTAGCTGCCTGTTCTGGAGCAGGGTAGAGATAGAAAGGCCTTATACTTAAGTTGCTAAATATTAACCCACTAAAATCTACTTTACTACATCTACTTGTGTTCCTAAAATCTACAAAAAATGAAAATTAAAAAATCAAAAATCCTTCCTGCATCACTGTGAAGGCAAGTGCAAGTCCAGTGAGAGGTAGCCAAGGCAAGGAGAGGCAGGGGTAGGCAAGACAAAGCAACTTCCTCTCGAAGGAGAGGAAGACAAGGCAAATGCCAAGGTTTGAGGGGAAAAAACAAAATGTTTACCCACAAGCAGAGGAGGGGGTTTCCTCCACAATAATCACACCACTCTTTATCAAATTTAAGAAAAGGAATTTTAATCAGAAAATGGATACAAGAAGGATAACTGTTCTTAACTGATATATATATAAATATGTGTAGGTATAGATATAACTGTAAACAGACCAGAGCAAACTGCTCCCCCAACACCACAAGAAAAAAAACAACAACCACCCCAAAACCAGCAGGNTCAGCAGCACACACACCCCGCTCCTGCATTCAGCTGAGCTAAAAAGAAAATGTCCCCAAACCCAAAAGAGACAGCCTGCCCCCCACCCAACCGATCAAGAAGAAGATGGTAGCAGTTAACTACTTCTTTTTGTTAACTAATGGCATGGGCAGTTAGTGGCAGGGGAGAGAATTTACATAATAATTCCAAACTACAACAGGAAGTCAGGGCTAGGCAAGCAAGAGGTATGCAAGGAAAGGCAAGGGATGGGTGTGCAAGGCAATGAATGGGAGGGGATTGCAAGGCAAGGCAAGGCAAGGGATAGGCAAGAAAGGAAAGTCATGAGAGGTGCAGATCCAGCAAGGCAACACAAGAGCAAGTAAATCAAGGCTAGAGAGGTGTATGAAAGGTGTGGTAGGGCTAGTCAAGACAAGGCAAGACAGGGGAGAAGAGGGCAAGGTAAGACAAGGTAAGGTCAGTCAAGGAGAGGTAGGGATAGGCAGCACGAGAAAGTCAATAAAGAGAGATGGCAAGGCAACACTAGGAAGTTGTAGGTAAGGCAAGGCAGGTGCAGGCAATGTAAGGCATGGCTACGTCAAAAAATGGCAGGGAAATAGAGGCAGAAGATGGGTACAGAAGACACTGCAAGGCAACGGGGTTGTAAAAAGACAGAGGAAAAGAAAGGGAGAAGAAGGAAAGTCAAGGCGTGGGACAGGTATGGAAGACAATTCAAGGTAAGGGAGGAGTCAACAGGGCAAGGCAAAGCAAGGAAAGGGATGGGTTTGCAAGTCAAGGCAAGTGATAGCTACGCAAGAAAAGACAAGGCAAGGCAAGGCTAAGCAAGGGAGGTGTAGGCTATTCCAGGAAAGGCAAAGGAGGAGTCAGCAAGGCAAGGCAAGGGGGTTGCAAGGCAATTCAAGGCACGGAAAGAGAGCAGAAGGCAAGGCAAGTCATGAGAGGGGTAGGCAAGGATATGCAATGCAAGGCAAGGTTAGGGAGGTGTATGGCATTCAAGGCAAGGCAAGGGATGGCAGATGTTGACAAGCTAAGACCAGGCAAGGATAGGTAGGGTAGGCAAGATAAGAACATCAACGAAAGGGTAGGCAAGGCAATAGAAGTTGACCAAGGGCAGGTAAAACAAGGAAAGGTCAGGCAAAAAGGGGTAGTAAAGTTGGTATGTATGGTAATGCAAAGGAAGATGGAGAAAGGAAGGAGAACAGCTAGGCCCAGTGTCTGAGGTGCAGAGGATATGGACATAAAGACCCGTAGACATGAAGATCAGCCCCAGCTTTCTGTTCCAGTGCCTCTGGTGTAGAAAATCCAAGGCATATTCACATTTTGATTATTGACTGCAAATTTCTGGGGTGGGGTTCAAGAAGTGAAGTGAATTAGAATTCCTTTCCTTGGGAAGTAACAGATGCAGTCCCATTGTCTACGGTTGTGTTAGGGGCCAGAGTCGTGTCGAGGGTCCTGTCATATTTGGTCCGTGCCTATGTTTGTCGATATGGCATGAGAAATTACTATACAGTTTCACTGTGGAGAATTCAACCTTGAAGAAAGAAACATCAGCGTAACATTGAACTAGTGGGATCATAGCCTTTGAAAAAGGAACAATAGAGATCAGAGCCATTGGTAACCCCGAGTCAGCATCCTGAGCTGTCACACACAAGCTGATATTGCAGCTGGCAAAATTCGTCTCCAGAGAGACATAAGATGTAGTTCTGAGCTGAGGGAGTGAGGAGGACCAGATGCACATCATTTTGATTCAGGGAATGCTCTGAATGTGCAGTGCCTCCCTGCCCATCCCATCGAGTAACATGCTTTATTTCCTTCTCCTCCTCAGTGACTTGTTAAGATTCCAGGGGTCATATTGTTTTCTATCATAAGTAACAAAATATATTTGCTTTGCTATTGTAACTGTGTTATAGGATTAAATTTGCTTTGCTTACTAATAAATTTGCTTTACTACCTCAATTGTGCTTTAGCATCCTTTATTTTGTGCATGGCAATCCTCTTGAACCTGTAACATAAAACTGGTGGTGAGGGTGGGATACCCAGAGCACAAAAACTGACACAGAGGTGAACAGGGCTTGGTCAGTGGAGCACATAGCTGCCCCAAGAGACACTGTTCCGCAGAGCATAAAAAACCTCTACAAGGACAGGGCTTGGTCAGTGGAGTGTGTAGCTGCACCAAGAGATATTGTTCCTTAGAGCACACAAATTGACACAGGCTCAGATAGCGCTTGGTCAGTGGAGCACATAGTTGCACAAGAGACGCTGTTCCTTAGGGCACACAGACTGACACAGACTTAGGCAGGGCTTGGTCAGTGGAGTGTGTAGCTGCACCAAGAGATGATGTTACAAGTCTATGGGCAGTCAGGATACACTTCAGGTGCCCAGCTTAGGGAAAAGCCATTGTAGTGTTTTCTTGTGTCTGCTGTGTAGTCAGTGCCATGTCTTTGATGTGGCATGGTGTGGACATTGTAGGTGTAACCTGGGTCTCTTTGAAGTACAGTTAGGCTGGACCCTTAGTCCTTTGTGTTTGCAGTGTGGCAGAACGACACCTGCTGAACAGTGTTATAGGCCTTTTTGTTGTCGTGCACAAGTTGAAGTGTTGTGGTAACTTCTGTGTTTTGTCTGTGTAGAATAGTTCATTGTGTTTTTATGTTGTATTTGTAGTGTAGAGATGTTCCATAAAAATGAACCTTGGACCGTGGCACCTCCAGTTGTAGGAGTAGGTGTTCAGCAAGAAGCCGTGGAGATGAGTGCAGAACTCAGGAAGAGTGGAATCTCAGCAAGAGTGAGGAAGAACTGCTAACTCTGCCAGTTTGAGGCAGTGCCACATCTTCCTGTGACTAGAAGCAATCCTGAAGCAAAAGAACTGTTTGTTTTAGTTCCTGTATGGATTGTTTTAGTCAGTTAACTCATGGTACCAAGCATGTTGAAAATTGGTTTGTGAAGTGTTTGAATAGTTTGAAAAGTGTTTAGTTGTATGATAGAACATTCTATTTGTTCTCTCCACCCTCTAGTTTGTATATCCCTCCACTAAGTATTATAAATTATTTTGCTTGCATTCAATAAATGATGCAGCTTTCCCCAACTTGAACATCAAGCTGTGTCCTGTAGCATCTTGAGTCACCACATCCAGTGGAGCAACCAAGGTGGACATAGGAACTATGGAGTACACTGTGGGATAAAAGCTAGAAACTTGTACAACTCTTGGGCCTGAACCATGGGGGGCTAAAGACCCCATGGAGGTATTGAAATTCTGGGAAGAGTTTGTGCAAACTCCTCATACACATTCCAAAGACTGGTATAGTCATGACAGACATGTGGCTGCATGCCTGTTAGTTGCATATAAAGCCATAGTTGATGAAAACACTGAGCTTAAACAACAATTAGAAGAACAACTTAAAAACAATGGTCGAGTGAGGGATGAAATGCTGCTAAAAAGACAGGTGTTTGTGGCTGCCACTGAACAAGGCAAGCAACTCGGAAAAAAGTTAGCTGTTTTGGCAGAAAAATATTCAGTCCAAGTGGCCAAGTGATGGGGTAGGAAGAAAAGCATGAAGGCTGCTGGACCACAGATCCATGCCATCATCAACAGATCCAGAATGGGATCCGGAGACATGGGATGGAAATATTTGGAGTACTAGTGATTCTCACTCATCTACTGAGGATGAGTCTGCAGAAAAAAGGAAGGTGCCCATGCAGCTCCATTTTCAAACAGAAACTGGTGACTGGGGGAGAGGGACAGGCTGTCCGGACCAATGAACTAACTGGTTATAGCCCCAAGGAAATAAAAAACTTATTGGAAAAATACAAGCAGAGGCCAGGGGAGAAACTTCAAAAGTGACTAGTATGCTTATGGAAGAAGGTGCTGACACTGTCTTCCTGGATGGAGTAGATGGTAAAAAGGTTTGTGACTTACCTCTGATCTATACATGCAATCAGCTTTATACTGTATTGGAGATGGAAATGGTGTTACTATGGCTGTAGTTGTTGGGGAAGGATTGTCAGAGAGGTATACTAATGATGGTGCTTGGCCATCTGTGGCCAGAGTGGACTGCTTTACGACAAGCATGCAACATACTCAAAGCAGAAGGGATGAAGGTCATGGGGATGAAGGTCATGGGGTTTCCTGAACTTAACATGGCACAACAGTTAACTTCTGGGGTACATAACATTCTCATACAGAGGTACCCAAAGGAGTAGAAAGCATACCTTATCCTCTTGCTTCTACCTGAACAAGGGAACCCAATTGAACAGGTGATTGAAAAAATAAGTCAATTAGGTGATTTATCAGGACTGGAGTCAGAGGAATTAACTCATGATCATGGCAGAGCAGAAAGGCAGGAGCAATGGGTAGATGACAAGGACGATTCAAATGAACAGATCCACCTATTCCACTTACTCCTTAACTGAAGGGTAAATTAAAAAGATTTAGATAGAAAACCAATACAAGTCCCGTGCCATATGGCAAAGGATTCCCAGGGCAAGAGAGTGCAGAAAGTGGAGTACCAAGGGTTGGGAAAGCCAGATATCCCAGCATTTAATGCATCTGCACCACACTATCAGTGGACAGAAATGACAGAAGCTAAAGTTGAGGCAGATAGATGTATAAAAAATGAATAGGGAAGAGAATGTCCTGTATTAAGACATGACCCTTGTTCCTTCACCCAATGTATCATCTGGTGGTCTAGTGGGAATAAACAAGGGATTCATGCACTTGTGGACATGGGCACGGAGGTCACCATAATACAGGGCAATCCAGACAAAACATGGGGGAACACTGCCCCCACGTGGGGCCTGGGTGATCAACCAGTAATTGGGAAACTTATTAAATTGAAAATGCAGATTGGTGATTGGGACCAATATTCTGTTATGGTTGCTTGAGTTGGTGAATACATCATAGGTATGGATATTATAAAGCTCTACATTAGAAATCAGTGGTACCTACTGGGCTTTTGGTACCACGCAGTGACTACATGCCAGAGCTATTACTGTGGGACTTAGACAACAGGAAGCAGACATTCTCATAGCTACAGAAATTGGAAACATAAAACAGTACAAGATTCTGTGAGGAGATGCAGAAATTTAAGCAACTCCTAATGATTTGTTACAAGCAGGTGTTGTCCATTATGCACATTCTCCTGTTAGCTGTCCTGTCTGGCTTGTAAAAAAGCTGGGTGGCTGCTGGTGGATGACTGTAGATTTCAGGGCAGTGAACAACAAGACACTCCCCAAAACTGCTGCTGTTCCTGAAGTTGCAACATTACTGCATCAAATCCAGGCACATCCAGGGACATGGTATACTGTTATTGATGTAGCTAATGCATTTTTCACAATTCTCATTACATCCAGGGCACAGGATCAATTCATATTTACGTGGGGTGGGAACCAGTATACCTTCACTCATCCACCCCAGGGTTATAAGGATAACCCTACCTTTTGTCACCAATCTATACACCGTACATCTGTCGAAGTACAGATCCAACAGTACATANGCTATACACCGTACCTTAGCACAACATGCTGCATCTGTTGAAGTACAGATCCAACAGTACATAGATGATAAATTCATACAGGAACCTGATCATGATCAGATACAAGAACAGGATGCTATCCTTGCCTTGTTAAGGCACTGTGCATGGGCAGTGAATCCCACTAAAACACAGGGTCCAGCCCAAGAGGTCAAATATTTGTGCATCATATGGACACAGGGAATTCAACAAAACCCAGAGAAAGCCTTAGTCAGTATTCAAACCTGCCCCAGTCCACAGGATAAGAAAGGAGTACAGCACTTCTTAGGTGCTGTTGGCTACTGGTGATCATACGTACCTGGTTTAGCAGTTTTACTTAAGCCATTGTACAAAGTTAACTAAAAGAAAGCTCAGTTTGAATGGGGATCAGAGCAGCAGACTGCTTTCGAGAAAACTTGAGCAGCTGATTCAGGAACATATGGAGTTACATCCAATGCATTCAGGATCTGTTATCTACACATAACCCTGGAAAAGGACATGGGGCCATTATAGGCTTTTGATCGCATTGTTCAACAGGTGCAAAAGCCAGATACACAGCATTCAAAAAAGCTTTGTTGGCTGTGTATTGGGTTTTCCTTGATACTGAAGCCAGGACTGTAGGCCATGAGGTGGTACTATGAACAGATGAGCCAGTGGTCACATGATCCTTAGTGCCAGTGGCCATTCACAAAATAGGGCACATGCAGGAAGCAACTATAGTAAAGATGAAGTGGGACATACGGGAGAGAGCAAAACCAGGGCCAAAGGGGGTCCATCAACTGCATGAGTTAATAAGTCAAGGACACACTGAGCCTGACCAAGGGACCCACGGCCTGTACAATTATCAAATAAGTAGGTGGGGAAAGACCTATGATCAGTTTATTGACATTCAGAAACAAACAGCATGGTTTACTGGCAGCAGTGCAGAGCTTCAATGAGGCAGACCATGTTGAAAAGCTGCAGCACTCAATCCAACTATGCAAACAGTTGGTTAGTTGGGGGGGAAGGAGGTAGCAAGAGAGCTGCCAGAACATCATATTTGGGACCCATATACTAGGACTACAGTAAAAAGATACCATTTTAGTAAAAATAAGATAGATGACCCAGGGACTTTGGAGAAGGTCCAAGAAGGGAAAAGTGGTGTGAAGATGATGAAGGTGAAGAAGTAAAGGGTCTTAAGACCCCAACTCAATTCCAAGGAGGTGTGCCAAGGGGCAAGTATGGAGGAGGTTCGGGGATCTCACCAAGATGGTTCGAGGGTGGGTGGGTTTTGGGTTGGATGTAGCCTTTAGTTACAATTAAGTAGTGTTATAAATTAGTAGACATCCCTATGGCACACGTCTACAAACTTTGTAAGTCTGAAAAGCTTTTCCGTAAAGATGTATTCTCTACCTCACCTAAATAATACTGCCTTAGAAAGTTTTTTTCATGATCTTAGGCAACAGAATTGGTGATTCCCAGACAGGACCTGGGACCTGCGACTTCTTTGGATTGAAATAGTTCTTCTACGAGAGATTCTCTGCTGGCACTATTAGAATTTCTTGCATCGACTGGAGAAGCCCAGATCCTAAGGACCCCAAAACATGGAAGGGTGAAATAAAGAACAACTCCTTTTGGTTGTTATTTGCTAGCAATTGTAAAGTATTTTCTGGAAATTTGTAGGGATTGGTATTGTAGAATCCCTTGGTATTATAGAAGTGTTGTTTGTTTTTTTCCAGGCTAAGGAGTGGGGCTTTTGATTGGTGGAGAAAGGGGAAAGAAACCCGTTTGCTGTTTTCATGGCATAAAGGCTTTCTTCATGTTGCCTTTCATTTGGAGTGTGGCCAGCATTCAGCATGGGAGCAGCCTTGAGCCTGAAGGCTCCCGCCTCTATGTTTAGCTGGCAGGAATGCGCCAGTGAGAGGAGCAGGGGGGAGCAGCCCCATTTGCGCCATAGGCAGTGCTAGCCCCAACTGCACACAGAAGTGCCATCCGTCCCGGAGCCCCATGGGCAGCGTGACCATGCCCAGTGTGCACACTGCAGGAAATTCAGGAACCAGCTTGGGCAGCATCTGTTTCTGTTTCTCCCCACCTTGCTGTAAAGCTGCCCCAGGGCAGAGCGGCTGTCAGTCCCTCTGCGTCACTGGTATGTGACCACCATTGCCAGTAAATGGGATGTGTCTGCCTTGTGACCGGCACTGGGGCTGAGACCAGGGCTGGGGCGGGTCTCCCTGTAGAAGAGTGTGAGCACTCAGCAGGCAAGAGAGGGGTGTTTTCCGAAACCGGGGAAGAAGCCGTGGGAGCAGCAGGGGCTATCCCTGCTTGCAGCTGCTGCAAACTTGCTATAACTCAAGAAATGTGGCCATAATTTTAGAATCATTGGTGGCATCTTATTTAGCAGGGCTGCTTTGAAACCCATAGACCCAAGTCAAGTCACCCCAGTTCAAGTCACCCCAAGTTCAAGTCACCCCAGGGAAGGTTTTTTTCTGTTGTTTCCCCACCTGGAAACATGGGCTGTATACACTCAAGAGAAAAGGATATACCGAAGGGGTCTCTGCTCGCATTAATATTGCTGTATTGGTGTTGCTTAACAGGTTCTGAGACCTCACTTACCAGGAAGGAATTAATTAGACTAAGCATACATATTTGGACACTGCATAAATTAAGTGAAAGTGAGACTTGGCCAAAGATTGGGTCTTTGAAAATTGACAGTTTTACAACTTCTGGCTTTCTTATGAAAGGAAGAGAGGTGGAGGGAAGTCTTGCACACAGAATTATTCTCACAGTTTCTAGACCACCCAGAATGGAGAAAGAAATGGGAGTCTGATAAACCTGCAGAGGCTGGGTGTTTGGTTATGGTGTTAGAGCAAAATAAGAAGAAGCATCATAAAAAGAAGCACTGTTCTGCTGGTGAAGTCTATACTAGGGACTTAAGTGATGATTTAGATCTGTTGATGGCCCCTAGTGTGCATGGGAGGAGCAGTCCTCCCAGCGCTGCTTCTGCCACAGCAGATGGGGGAGCCTCAGGAGCAGCAGGTGCTGGGGCAGCTCCCATGATGGGCACTGGGGTCAGCAACTCCCCTTCCACCACACAACCTGGTCCATCGAAAAAGAAGGCATTTCCAGCTGCTGCAAGGAGAGAAAGGAGGGGCCTTCCCACCCCAGCAGAGAAGGGAAACTGCAATTGGCTTTGCTGATACATGCTCAAATCCCTATACAGAGGGTGGAAGCTGGGAACATGCCAGATCTGAGGAGGAAGCTGCCACCTCTAACAGTGACACCTCTAACAGTAACACGGCAAGTACAGCCTTGGTTGCCAAAGGGAAACTGAGGTAGAGGTACCTGTAACAACTGGAAAGAGAAGAGGTAAAAGGATGCAAGAAGCCATCGCAGCCCCTGTAAAGTAATCAACATACTGCTTGATCCAAGGGATCAGTCCAGCGTTCTGTAGCACCAAATAAACAAACTTCGGCAGAGAGAAAGGACTTCACNCATGCCAGATCTGAGGAGGAAGCTGCCACCTCTAACAGTGACACCTCTAACAGTAACACGGCAAGTACAGCCTTGGTTGCCAAAGGGAAACTGAGGTAGAGGTACCTGTAACAACTGGAAAGAGAAGAGGTAAAAGGATGCAAGAAGCCATCGCAGCCCCTGTAAAGTAATCAACATACTGCTTGATCCAAGGGACCAGTCCAGCGTTCCGTAGCGCCAAATAAAGAAACAAACCTCGGCAGAGAGAAAGGACTTCACACAACAAATCTATGAGATTCATAGTGAAGACATTTTATTACACATAGCACACAGTTTATATAGGGTTAGAACTACAGCTTCTTGGCTAAAAAGAGTTACACACCACCACTCTAGAAACTTCAATTGGTTAGAACCCATTATCTCACAAGTCCTATGTTTTGGAGAACTTATCCTATATGTTTTCAAGAACCTCTCCGGTGTGCTGTGAGAAACCTGAGGAGCTCCCATGTGTAGCTGACTTCTCCAAACAGCTGTGACCTGTTTATTCTTAGCTGCCTTCAGTCTCACAGGGTCTTATATAGATCTGAATTGCTCACTTGTGATTTTACTGTACCAACACCCCTGACTGTAGTTCAATGCACTAGAGCTAAAAAGAGTGCTCAAAGTGTGAGAAATTTCTCCTCTTAAATGTAGATGACAGCAATAATCTATGAAACAAAGGAGGTGTAACAGAAAGGAAAGTTTTATTCCCAGGGCACACTGGGTGCCTCAAACCACAGGGGGTCTGGAAGCATACCTCATGTTCAAACCTTACACTTTTTGTAGTCTTACAAAGCCCTGCCTGTTTTCATGAGAAAACACATATTTATCAGCTTGCTGCTCTTGCTGTAAGAGGTGTCTTCTCTGAAGGGAGGAGGTGTCATCTTCTTCTTAATTGGCTGTAGAGAATTCTCCACACAGGATGGATGGTGTTCTTTGTTCACCAAGCCTGCCACGTGGCAAAAGAGGCTTCTACATTTTTGTTTTAGGTACTTTGTACTTTCCCTTCCCTGTCAGTAGCAGCCCCTTACAATCTTCCTGGTATGCCTATAGGTTCCCTATAAAATTAAAACAATATAAGAAGAAAAATGAGAAACTCTTGGTTTCATAAAGAATAATTAAAGAATCCCATCTTGGCTTAACTAATTTTGCTTGTAATAAGAACATTTTGGTTTATTTCTCATAGAAGTATAAAAGCTAAACGGGGAGAGACTGTTATGGAAGGTCCCTTGAGACAGGCCATAGGTAGACAAGGCTCAATTTTAATAAAAGCTTCCTTTTTTCTAGTTAAATCGAAAGAGTAGAAGGCTTTAGCAAGACCATATAGAGAGAATCGAGATAAAGTAGCAGATTTTGTTGAAAGGATTATTAAGTCACAGAACCCAGACTGGGATAATTTAGAGGTTGTAATGGATGTATTGCTTTATAAAACAGAAAACAAGAGGGCTTGGCAAGCTGGTAGAACACAGATTCAGACACAAATAATAGCTGGAACCCTTCAAGGGCAAGCTGATGATATTTTCCTTTTACAGGACCCAAAATAGGACCCCAATGTGCCAGCACAAATGGAGAGATTGAAAATCTATCGGTATTGGGTTGTGTATGGTGTGAGAAATGCTATCCCAAAAATGATAAATTGGTCAAAGTTATATGAAGTTAAACAAGGGAAGAATGAGTCCCCAACAGATTTCTTGAACAGGCTGAAAGATGTCATATGACAATATACAGATGTGGACCCTGATGTAGATCCAGGGAAAATACACATGATCTATTTATTCATAGGCCAGTCTGCAGGTGACATAAGGAAAAAGCTGCAGAAGTCAGGTGAAAGAGAAGATCTTGTTAAGTTATTGGATATAGCTTGGACAGTGTATCAAAATAGGGATCCAAAAGATGGGGCAAAAATACTAGAAGTGGTCGGAGGTGACCGCCACAGGTATCAGTGTTACAAGGGCAAATACCCACTTGTTAAGAGAAACTATCAGGAAATAGTGCCCCAAAGGATTATTTCTGCATCTCTGGATCAGTGTGCCTTTTGCAAAAAGCCAGAACATTGGAAAAGGGAGTATCCTTCCTCAAAGAAAAGAAAATCCTCAGAACCCACTCCACAGCTAGCTGTGGATAAGGAATGAGGGGGACTGGAGGATTCTTCCCCAGCAGAACCTCTGGTTGTAGCAAATCTGGGAAAAGAAGAAGTAGAATTCTTGGTGGATGCAGGAGCAACATATTCTGTGTTAAATACTTTGGAAGGGAAATTGAGTCATGACACTATAAGAGTGGTTGGTGTGACAGGGGTAAGTGAGACAAGACCTTTCTTCCAACCTTTGAAATTCAAGTTGAGAAAGCACTGGGTAACTCACCAATTTCTCTATTTGCCAAACTCTCCTAAGTCTTTCATAGGTAGGGACGTGCTGGAAAAATTAGAAGCTGAAATTAAATTCTGTAAGAGAGGAGGAATAAAAGTCATATTCCTGAAACTAAATATGTCAAAGCAGCTACCTTTTTCATACAGGAGGACCATGATGAGATCCCCCCAGAGATCCAGAGTGCTGCTATCTCTATAATGTGGGCTAGCAATTGTCCTAGAAGGTCCAAACAAGCAGAACCTGTAAGTATTGCACTCAAACCAGGAGCAACACCAGTAAGACAAAAACAATACCCTTTGATGCTAGAATGCCATAGAAGATTAGTACCTATAGTGGAAAAATTCCTTAAATTTGGAATATTAGTAGAATATGAATCTGAATACAACACCCCCATACTGCCGGTGAAAAAGGCTTATGGTAAGAGCCTTCGATTAGTGCAGGATTAACAAAATAACAGAAGATATTCACCCAGTAGAGGCCAACCCCTATACCCTTTTAACCAGATTGACAGATGATCTAGAATAGTTTACTGTTCTTGATCTTGAAGATGCCTGTGAATAAAGACAGTCAAGAGCTTTTTACTTTTGAATGGTAAGATCTTGAAACTGAGAGAAGAACTCAACTCACCTGGACTGTCCTACTCCAAGGTTTCAAAAATAATCCAACTGTACTTGGAAATCAGCTGGCGAAAGAACTAGAGGAGTGGAGAAGTCAACAACCAAGATGGAGTTCTCTTGCAATATGTGGATGACATCCTAATTGCTGGATTCACTGCTTCAGAGTTAAGAAGGCCTGATCCTGGAACAGCTGCGAAAACAGAGACTGATACAGATGAAGATGATGTGGTTTAGACTGTTCTTTATGTGTTTATTCCTGTTATGGGTTTAGCCAGGTAGGCCTAAATTTAGGCTTTAAAACTCAGATTTGGGCCTGAAATTGTCAGCTGCCTTGAGCTGGGCCGGGCTAGCTGGCAGCTGACTTCTTCTAGCCAATGATGTTGTATTTCATACCATCTTACATCATCTCAATAGGAGTAAAATCCAGTGTGTGGGTGTGGCTTAGTTCAGTTCCACCATGGCTGAGGTGAAGGGAAGATGTGCTGCCGGTATGATGCCCCGTTAGGCCTCGCTCTTACTATTGCCACTCCTTGCCTTTTGTTTAAGTTCAGGGAAGTAGAAATATTTTGTTGTTACTCTTTCTGTTTCTTGCTAGGTGTCTTTTAGAGTGCTTATGAATTTAGAGTAACATACTTCGTATTAATTGGGGAGTGGGAGGTTATTTCTTGTTATATAAAACTTGTGTAAGAGTGTGTTAAATTGTAGTTGTCTTTTAATTTTCTCTTTTCTGTATAAATACATGTAGTTAGTTTCAGCATAAACTAGTTTGGAGTGGTTTTTTCCCTCTCCCTCTTCTTCCCTTTTCACTCTGTCTCGGACAGTTGGCATTTTGCCAGCTCAAACCAAGACAATTCCCTACAGGGCTGATAACTATGATTCAGGTTTGGAAACAAAATTTGCATGTAGCTCTGGTCCAAAATGCATCCAATATTCTTTGCAAAAATGACTATTGGATTTGCACTCAAATACCAACAATTGATGAGGGTAACAACTGGACTTGAATAAGTGTCTAAATGAACAAGAAAAAAATTAGCAAAGCCTCTAGAGGCAATAACGGCTCAAGTGGTTTATAATCTGAAACTTGGACACAAGTCACTAAAGCCTACTTGCATATAGCTCTAGGCAGCCTAATTCCAGGCCAAGAAAATTATGCAGTAGCCTATGTGACTGTTAATGCCACTGGAAAGATCATTCTCCCTCCATGTTGTCATAAAACTGAATCTAAAATAAGGCTATCACCAGGATTCAGGATGATGTTGGATATGTACAAGTGAAGCATGGAAAGTTTTGCCCCTNAGCTGGTAATAAATTTGACAGAGACACCCTAGAGAATGATTCCCCTGCAAGGATTCAGGATGATGTTGGATATGTACAAGTGAAGCATGGAAAGTTTTGCCCCTTGATAAATATCAGGCTTGTGCTCTTGGGGCTGTAATACCAAACATTACTATATTTGATCAAATTGATAAAAAGTGGGTGAATAACAACTCAAGTGAGGAAGATCAAAAGCTCCAGGAACCCTCTCATTGAACATCCTACGATTTTTCACAGTATGGTTAGGGCTCTTATTCCTGCTTTTGGACTAATTTAATTGAAAAAAGCAATCATTAGTATTTCAGCTGTTGTTGAACATATTGAAAATCATACTTTGGATGCAATTTGGGCCTTGCAAGAAGAAATTCATGGTTTGTCTCATGGTTTTGGAAAACAGAATGGCTCTCAATTTTTTACGAGCCTCACAAGGAGGCATGTGTACCATTAGTAACTCCAGCTGGTGTTCTTATGTAGATCAGAGTGGAAGAATTTCAACTGTTTGATCAAAATTTGGAAACAAACTCCAACTCTACATCGAGCAAATCTCAGAGATGTCTCATTGGACTTCGAAGATATCTTCAACAAAATTAGATCATGGTTACCAAACAGGGAAGGCATATCAAATAATCTGAGATTCCAGGCCCGCAGCTTTCTCTGTTAGTGAAAGCGCTACCGATCCTTAGCAGAAGCTCATCTTTCAAATTGTGATTTTTCTTCCCAGTTCTCAGCTGAGAAGTGTAACACATGCTGATTTCTCCCAGATTAAATTTGTGAGGCCAAAAAGTCTTTTTTCTTGAAGAGGGAGAGGGAAGACACATCATATTCATCTGAGATTCCAGGCCTGCAGCTTTCTATCTTTCTGAAAATCATTCATTTCTCAGGAGAAGCTTAGATCTGAGATTGTGATTTTCCTGCCGATCTCTGCTGAGACATAAATCGCATGATGATTTTTCCCAAACTAAATGCGTCACGACACAAAAAGCTTTTGGTTGTTGTTGTAGGTTCACCTAAGTGAGCCCAAATTTGAGTTTAGATCAGGCTTGAAGCTGTCAACTGACTTGAGCTGGGTTGAACTACCAGCTGACTTCTTCTAGCCAGTAGTATTGTATTCTATACTATATTATGACATTATTGTTCCCGGGAGGTAGAATCAGTGTGGAAGTGGCTTNCCTTTCCTCCCTTTCCTGGGTGTTGGAGGGGGAGGCTCTAACTCTGTGCTTGGAGAGTTGGCACTTTGCTAGCTCAAACCAAGACAGTTGTATAGGGACAGGGAAGACACATCATATTCATCTGAGATTCCAGGCCTTCAGCTTTTTCTCTTGGTGAAGAGCAGAAACATTTTTTAGGAGAAGCTAAACTCTCCAATTGTGATTTTCTTTCTAGTTCTCTGCCGAGAAGGGAGACTGAAATGGATTCGTCTCACAGGAATAGTGCCTGGACATTCATAATTCATTTTTAGTATAGGTTGACATCGTGTGGATTTTTGTGGTAATACAGGCTAGAGTGATTAGGTAATAGGTTTTTTGGAATAGAAATGGATGTTGAAGATACATGTGGTAAGACAAAGTGGTTTTGTTTAGTGAAATAAAGACAGACCACAAAAATTGTATTTGAAATCACAATGCTGTATCATTCCACCTTGGAGGAAAAGCACATTCATTCCTTAGGACAAGCTCATCTCACAAATTGCAATTTTCTTCACAGTTATCTGTGAAATGTGAAACAGATGAAGATTACTCTCATACTAAATGTGCTGATACACAAAAGCTTGTTATTTGTGGAGGGACAGGGAAGACACATATTGAACCGAGATTCCAGGCCTGCAGCTTTCTCTCTTAGCAAAAAGCACAATAGTTTTTTGGGGGAGAAGCTAATCTCTCAAATTGTGATTTTGCTGCCAGTTCTCTTCTGAGAAGTGCAATAAATGAGTCCGCTCAGAGAACATGTGCCTGGACAGAAAACGTTTGTGTCTTTTTGAGGGACAGGGAAGGCACATCATATTCATCTGAGATTCCAGGCCTGCAGCTTTCTCTCTTAGCAAAAAGCACAAACGGTCCGAAGCAGAAGCTCATGTTTCAAATTGTAATTTCCTTCCCAGTTTTCTGCCTAGAAGTAAAACATATGAAGATTCATTCCTCTCAGACAAAATGTGCCAAGACACAAAAAGTTTTCTCCTTGTGGAGGGACAGGGAAAGCACATCATATTCATCTGAGATTCCAAGCCAGCAGCTTTCTCTCAGCGAAAAGCACAACCGGTCCTTAGGAGAAGCTCATCTTTCAAATTGCATTTTTCTTCCTTGTTCTCTGTGGAGAAGTGCAACTTAAGAAGAGTCCACTCAGACAACATGTGCCAGGAGAGAAAACACTTGTATCTTTTGGAGGGACAAGGAATGCATATCATATTCATCTGAGCATCCAGGCCTGCAGCTTTCTCTATTACCAAACAGCATAACCAGTCCTTAGCAGAAACTCATCGTTCGAATTGCAATTTTCTTTCCAGTTCTCTGCCGAGAAGTGAAACAGATTGTAATTTCTCCCAGACTAAATGTGGCAGGACACAAAAAGGTTTTTGCTTGTGGAGGGATAGGGAAGGAATATCATATTCATCTGAGATTTCAACCCTGCACTTAGTCTCTTGGTGAAAAGCACATTTTTTTCAGGAGAAGCTAATGTCTGAAATAGTGATTTTCCTGCGAGTTCTCTGCCAAGAAGTGCAACATATGAAGAGTCTGGTCAGACATGTGCCAGGACAGAAAATGCTTGTATCTTTTGGAGGGACAACCGAAGGCACATCATATCAATCTGAGATTCCAGACCTGTAGCTTTCTCTCTTAGCGAAAACCACAAGTGGTCCTTAGCAGAAGCTCATCTTTCAAAACGTGATTTTCTTCCCAGTTCTCTGCCGAGAAGTGAAACATATGAAGATTACTTTGATACATAATGTGCCAGGACAGAAAACACTTGTGTCTTTTGGAGGGACAGGGAAGGCACATCATATTCATCTGAGATTCCAGACCTGCAGCTTTCTCTCTTGGTGAAAAGCAGAATTGTTTTGTAGGAGAAGCTAATCTCTCAAATTGTTATTTTCCTGCCAGTTCTCTGCCAAGAAGTGAAACAGATGATGATGTCTCCCAGACTAATTGTGCCAAGACACAGAAAGCTTTCTGGTTGTGGAGGGACACGGAAGGCACAGGTAACCAATCCCTTTTCTTCTACTTCAGCAGGAACTCAGTTTTTTGCTTATCTCTTCCAAAACCTCCTAAGCCTTTGGTGTGAGATGTCGAGGGGAGTTTAATTTCACGTCTCCTTTCAGAAATTGGAATAGTGGTTCTACTCTTTCTGTAAATATACTCAGGATGGGCTTAACTCAGTTTATTAACCCCAGGAGGGACTGTAAGTCATTTAAGGTACGGATTTTTGGGGGTAAAGCAACAGTTTGAGGCTGGATTGTGGTGGTCCTAATTTTAAATCCAAGATATTTCCATGGCACAGTCACTTGTTCTTTTCCTAGTGCTATTTCAAGGCCATGTGTAGAGAGTACAGCCTTCACAGATATGTGTACTTGCGTGAGGAGTTCTTCGGATTCTGCAGCCAGGAGGATGTCATCCATGAAATGGTACAGGATGGTCACTGGGAAGTGCCAGTGGACAGGTCACAGAACATCTGCGGTGACTCACTGGCACACGGATGGGCTTTCTCATCCCCTGGGGAAGTACAGTCCAGTGGAAGCGACGAGAAGGTTCCTCTCTGTTGATGGAAGGCCCGGTGAAGGCAAATCTGCAAGAGTCTCTAGGGTCTAAAGTGATATTAAAAAAGCAGTCTTTGATGTCAACAATAGGCTAGTGGGAGGGTATCATTGCTGGTGAAGGAAGTCCTGGCTGGAGAGCTCCCATTGGCTCTATTATTTTGTTAAGTTCTCTTAAATCATGCAGCAGTCTCCATTTTCCATTGGATTTCCGTATTGTGAAAATGGGAAAGTTCCAAGGACTGTCTGTTTCATCTACTATCAAGTTTATTTGTTTCAATTTTTCTCCCTTTAAGGGCCACTGGCAGATCCAAATAGGCTTATCAGAAAGCCAAGTGAGGGTGAGAAACTGTGGTGTGCCAACGATCATTAAACTAAATTTGACGTGGTGAAGTGGATTCCCCGTTGTCCTATAATATCCCTTCCCCACAGGGTCATGGGAATATTAAGGACATATGGTCTGGTAAAAGCAGCTTTACCTTCTGGCCCTTCAATTAGCAGGTTGAAGACACTTTGGGGCAGTGACTGAGCTCCTCCTACCGCCTTGATGTCAATGCAGGGCTGGGTGGTGTCCCATTCCTTTGGCCAGTCCTTTTCTGCAAAGACCATCACGTCTGCTCCAGTATCTAGAAGACTTTTAACTTGAATGGAGTGGTTAGTGTTGGAGAAAAACACAGCACGTTAGGATTGGCCTTTCAAGCAAAATGGATTGTGACCACTGAACCAAAGGCATTGAGACCAGAATGCTGTCAGTAGCAGGACCAATAGGAGTTAAAGTAGCAATAGGTGTCTCTTCATCAAGCTCTAGGGGTGGAAAGAGAGCTTTTACTGTTACTTCTAAGGCTTTGGGGTTGTCAGCAGTCACTGTTGAGGAATAACAGTTAATCCAGTGTCATTTAAAGAAGCAGTTCCAGTCAGGATGTAGTTTCCTGCTGGTACTGGCAGGCTGTCTTTTGGTGTCGGGAAGACTGTTTGGAGACTGTCACTGTTTATTTTAACTTCAATCAGAGAAGCCAGGTCCACCCTAGGGACACTGGTTTGGGGTCTCCCTCTGGGATTGCCGGGAGCGATTGGGTGTGATTTGCTTGTGGAGCATTTTTTATTGTCGCGCTCCCCTTTGTGCTCAGCTCCCCATCTCCCTGCAGTGAAAGCAATTTTTGAGCTGCCTTGGGTGAAAGTGGTTTCCCATCTTTATCAAAATGTGATCTGCAATTACTGGGCCAGTGGAACCGTTTTTTGCAGTGAGGATATAAACTGGGTAGCAAGGCAGGGTCTTTTTTTTTTAGCTCTGGGCAATCCTTTTTGAAATGTCCAATCTGTTGACAGTAGTGACAGGTACTGTCCCTTGGTTGTTGTTGTACTGCCATGGCCTCTGCCATCAGTGATTTGCTGTATGTATGTGATCCAACATTTTTACAGGCCCTCACCATATCCACTGCAGTTGGATTTTTCAGTTTTTTTAATATTGCTTGACAATCATCACCAGCTTGTTCAATAGCCACTTTTAAAAATAGTGCATCTTGTGCCTGTGGCTGTTTGTTTTGAAATAGCATCTTTCAGTCTTTCAGCAAAGTCAATAAACGGCTCTGTGAGCTTCTGTTGTACTTGTGTGAATGATGGGGCGGCTTCAGACACTTCAGCGATGGTTTGAATCACCTCGAAAGCCGAAGTCTTTGACCTTTCCAGCTGAACTAAAAGAATTCTTGATTGTGCCAAATTGGAAATATATGGTCCAGCTCCAAACAGCATGTTGAAGGTATCCAATACTGGCACACCAGGGGCGGAGAAAATAAGTTCCGCTTGCTTTCTAATAAGCTTTTGCCATTCACCCTCAAATAGTGTGACTTGAATGTGTGTGAAATATGTACTCGCTAGGGGTTTTATGTCATTCAGTGTAAGTGTGTATGCTGCAAAAAGTGACTTTAACACATTAAGAACATATGGAAAGGTCAAACCATACTCAGAAACTGTCTTTTTAACATCTTTCAATTCAGGAAATGGAATTGGTTCATAAACAGGTGGGTTGTTAGGGTGGTAAAAAAAAAGGAAATGCCTTACCTAAATCTAAACCTTGTACTTCTATTGCTTTTCTGGCATGTGAGTAGGGATAGGTTTGATTACT
>VWZD01008776.1:6152-43491 GCA_013396695.1 Sakesphorus luctuosus
CTGAGCAGTCTGTGACAGTGCTTTGTCACCCTCACAATGAAAACCTCTTTCCTGATGTTCAGACAGAACAGTCTCGGTTTGTGCCCATTGAGTCTGGCCCTGTCTCTGAGCACCACTGAAAAGAGCCTGGCTCTGTCTCCTCTGCACCCTCCCTTCAGTTATCTCTATACATTGATGAGATCTCCCCTGAGCCTTCTTTTCTTGAAATTGAACAGTTCCAACTCTCTCAGCCTTTCCTCAAAGGAGAGGGCTCCATCCCTTAATCACTTTTGTGGGCCTTCATCAGACTCCCCCCAGTGTGTTCATGTCTCCACTTGTACTGAGGAGCCCAGAACTGGACACAGGACTCCACATGTATCTCACTAGGGCTGGGTAGTGGGGAAGCATCAACTTCTTCAACCTGCTGACTGTGCTTTGCCTCATTGTTGTGGTTTTGGCTGATGGGCCTAAATTTAGGCCTTGGGGTTCAGATTTGGGCCTGAAATTGTCAGCTGCCTTGAGCTGGGCCGAGCTAGCTAACAGCTGACCTCTTCTAGCCAATAATATTGTAATCCATACCATCTTACATCATCTCAATAAGAGTAAAATCCAGTGTGTGGGAGTGGCTTAGTCAGTTCTGCCATGGTTGAGGTGCAAGCTGAACATGGTGCAGCTCTGCCTTGTTGGAGTGGGCCTCGCTCTTGCTGTTGCCACTGCAGTTTGTTTGAGTTCAGGGAAGTAGAAACATTTTGTTGTTACTCTTTCTGTTTCTTGCTGAATGTCTTTTAGAGTGCTTATAGATCTAGAGTAATACACTTTGTATTAATTAGGGAGTGGAAAGTTATTTCTTGTTATATAAAACTTGTGTAAGTGTGTGTTATATTGTTGTTTTCTCTTAATTTTCTCTTTTCTATATAAATACATGTAGTTAGTTTCAGAAGAAACCTGGTTTAGAGTTTTTTTTCCCTCTCCTTCTTCTTCCCTTTTCCCTTGGCTGGTTGGGGGGAGGAGGAACCTTTTCTCTGTACTTGGGCAGTTGGCATTTTGCCAGCTCAACCCAAGACACTCATGCAGCCCAGGTTTCCACTTTCCTTATTTACTGCAAGGACACAGTGCTGGCACCTGTCAAGATAGTTTAGTCTGCCTGTATTTTTTTCAAAGTGCCATTTCTTGTATATAGACACATTTGGTTTTATTTCATTTGGTTTTATTTTGGTTTTATTTCACCAAATTTTTACTCACTACAGTATGAAGCTAAATAGCACCTTTAAAATTCATTTTCCATCAAACAGGCTAAAATATCCTTTGGGGAATGGAAATCTAAAGGGAATAGAATGTTTATACCAATTTTTCAATCTTGCTGAAACTTGGAATGCAGCCCAGATTTATAGTGATTAATTCTCTGAATCCAAAAGTACCTAAGCTTCACTTTAACTAAAATTAAGGATTGAGATTCTCAATGGCACTTACGAGCTTTCATCCAGTTTAAATTAAACCTAAATGGAAGTTAGGAGCATAAGTGACTTTGTGAACCTGTGTGTGTAGGTACATACCACATACACCAAGAATTTGAAATCCTTGCCTTCTTGTCCAAATGTCCAAATACCAAAAATGTGACTTTTCAGACTCAAGTTCTATTAGTCCTTATATTTTGAGACATACCAACACCTCAGTTTATTCAAGGTTCAAAAAACTGAGTGTTTTTCTATTAAAATTCCCTGCTTAGACTACCACTGTGCACAATGTCAGTGCAATACCCTTCAGTCTAGTGAGTGAAACATGAATGAAGGAGCAAAAGACCTAAATTTTAGGCTCCTAGCAGCAGGATGGCCTTTGAACCCTCATCTTCTGCTCCCTGTGAAAGTTCATCAGGACTCTCAGTAGAGAGTGGTTTGTAAGAAAAAAAAAAACTTGATTCAAAAATTGTTCCAAAAGAGGCTTTTCTGGTTTATTGTACATAATGTTTGAGTAGATGAGCCTAGATTTTAAACTTCTTTTGTACACTTGGATTTTTCATCTCCCCTGTCCCTGGAAGCCAGAATACTGTCCAAACTTACCTTGTATTAGATTTCTGCAGTCCTACTGGGACACATGCAGAAGGGAACAAGATTCCTGGGGACAAGGAGAGACCGAGCAAGGGTTACCTAGCTCTACAAGCAAATAATGGTAGTACATCCCATCTGGCAACCCTGTGTTACATTCTCTTTTTAAGGAAGAGAATCTAAGACTTTCTCAACACCAATCCCTTAGTAACTGCAACTGGACTTGGCATCAGGCTTGTTCCTTTCTTAGGAAGCATAATTTCAGTTTGTCATAATTTGGAGCCTCTAAAGATCTGACAGAAAATGAAAGCCTGATAGTTGATGCTGTGACAAACTCTCCTTGGTGAAGTTATAGATTCACATTTATGGGTACTCTAATCAGAGCACTTCTATTCCAAAGATAGAAATAGAAGTTACATACACAACTGAGTTCTAAGGGGATTTCAACCTGATTTATTTCTTTGCTGTATTAGACTGCATCTCAGGCAAACACCCAAATCCAATCAAGCAGTGGATTTACACATACAACCTTCCCATCTACTCTTATTCCACACCTATCTATTTAATATATAGATCCTATACATCCTCTTCAATAAGTGTTTAACTTCATCCACTTACTACAGAAAAATTGAAAACCTGACACAAAAATTTTAATATCTGTTCTAAAGCCAGATGTTTCATTTTCAGCTGTGGTAACACTCAATAGGTAAAAATATGAACTAAAAAACTTTTATTCTATGTGGAATCTTTCTCATATGGGACAGGAGGCTATGTTAGCTCAGCTGGAAAATACATCTGCTCAAAAGTAACATCACATTTATTTACACTTTCTTCATAACTCAGTAGGAAAGGCCTATTAATTTTGCAAGTTTCACAGAAAGAACAAGTGTGGATTGTTTTTCATTCAAAAATCCACAGAAGCTAATATTTTCAGACTGGAACCATTCACAAAGAGAAAGCTTCCTTATTACTTACTTTTGTAGTTCAAGTTTGTGTTTAATTCAGTTCAGTGCAAGGTGAATGCTCTTGTTCTCTTTTTTTGACCTTTACGTTTTTAATAAATCAAGATCTGTCATGTGTTCTTCTAGTCAAACACAGGTTCTATCCACGGTGTAGAGGTGTGTAAGTTAATTAGCTTTCATAGTTTAAAGTCAGGTGAGCCTGAACATCTGCTTTATTTCTGTCATTCTACAAAGCATTTATAAGTGACCAGCTGTGTCTCGTGACAGATGTTTCTTTCAAGTGGCCTCATGGAGTTTACACTGTGCAAGTGCACAATGAAGGAAGGACACAGAATTTGGTTGGTTGCAGTAGTCAGAGACAATGCTTATAGTTGTCCAAATAAAACTGGCTGAACTAAACAAAATCATGAATTTTTGTCCCACTTCTGGCTGAAAACTCTGTAATATGGAGATTTCCCACAGGATGGATATGCTGATTCTTATCTGTTTCAAGGTTTATCTCCAATAAGGATTCATGGATTCAGCAACTCAGGCTGTAGTAAACTAGGTAGTCAGAGAGAAAGTATCAGTATAAAATTCCAGTAGGCTGCATTACAACACACAGGTGTGGAAGATAAATGAATTCCAGCATCACAGACTGTTACTCACATTTGGTTGAAGCCCTGTGTTCCCCAGTGACCTTGTGTACAGCATGTATTTCACAGAACAGAGAACATGCCAGATCTCTGACTACCATCATTGCTATCTTCTTACAGCTATTGGCAGGGGTGAAAAAAGCCTCTTGAATAATGCTACCTTTTCAAGATACAATATGGGAGGAAATATCAAAATCTCAGTGGGACATCCCAGCCTAGTTTAGTGCTCCTGAGTAAGTATCTGAGTGTACCGATTCTTGTAGATAGAAACTGGAAATGAATGCAGAGCCCTCTAACATGACATTTTTAATCAGTTATTAAATAAGGTACAGGTGTTTCAATATTTGAAATGCCCTTAGTGAGTCACAGGATTAAACCTACTCACAGCCAGTAACCAGAGATGCAACAGTGAAAAGGCAGCAAAGTGAGACATGCAGAGTAACATCTTTGCCAGGATCTCTTGTGCCAGTGCTGGCACCCTGGAATCATAGAATCATAGAATCGATCGGGTTGGAAAAGACCTCCGAGATCATCAAGTCCAACCCTTGGTCCAACTCCAGTCCATTAACTAGACCATGGCACTCAGTGCCACATCCAATCTGCCTTTAAAAATCTCCAGGGATGGTGAATCCACCACCTCTCTGGGCAGCCCATTCCAATGCCTGATGACTCTCTCTGTGAAGAATTTTTTTCTGATCTCCAACTTAAATTTCCCCTGGCAGAGCTTGAGCCCATGCCCCCTTGTCCTATTGCTGAGTACCTGGGAGAAGAGACCAACCCCTGCCTGGCTAGAACTTCCCTTCAGGTAGTTATAGACAGTGAAAGGGTTCTACTTCTGTAGAGGGACAATATGTGGCTAACTCTGAACTCAGTCCCTAAACAGAATTCAGTTTCCATCCCTCAGTTCTGTGATGGCATTAATCCTTGGGTGTTAATTTAGCATTGCCCCTTCCCTTCACACAGACACCTCAGTCCTCTTTAGGCTTTTGCTTTTAAGAACAACAAAATTCTAGGTTTGCAGTGCTGCGAAGCTTAAACTGCTGGTGAACATTTTTTTTCACTCCAGCTGAGTCTGATAATTCCTTTATTCACTGCATAATATTTCCCTCTTTTTTTTCTTCTTTTTATTATTTTTTTTTCTTAAAGCATAGCAACTTTGACAACTACATAATATGCCTGTGTTTAAAAGTGCCCATTGTAGACTTCCTTTGGGAATTGCCAAGTTTTATTCTTACTAGTCATTTACCGCCTTTAAACATTCAATATCTTTTGATGAAAAGGGAGTCTTTGAGGTAATGGGAGAAAAAAATATTCTCTCCAGCTTATTTGCAGCTTTCTCCAAGTCATCAAGACATCATTACAACTTTTCACTTCAGATGTTTGGAATCAGTTCTTTCTGCCACAGGAAGTTAAAAACAAGGATTCATATTACTAACTTTACTAATATGATCAAGAGTTCCGCAACGGGACCTTTATTTTTAAATGAAGCTCAGGAGACTTAGAAGAACCAGCTTCTCATATGTTCAATGATTCTTCTTGCAATAAATTTTGTTGCCTGGCTTGGAAGAGACCTTGAAGATCATCTAGTTCCAACCTACCCTGTCATGGGCAAGGACACTAGAACAGTGTTACAGGCAAAATGTGAGGTTCAGACAAACTTTAGTAAAGAAGCCCTCCCATCAAGTCATGAGGTACAGAAAGGACCCCCTTGCTTTCTAAACTCCTTCTCAGAGAGGAGTCTAGCTGTGGCTGGATCCAATCTTAGCCTCAGACTTTGTTTATGTCTAAAGTAGTATATAACTGTAATTGAACCTTTATACAACTTTGGCCCCTAGGATTAAGAATGGCAAACCAAATACATTGAGATAGATAGACAGATATATATACAAATACATATACATATACATACACATATACATATACATACACATAACATATAATATACATACACCTCTGCATATGCATATGTATAAAAACATACACATACATACACACATCTGTATATATACATATATATACATATGTATATATACATTTTTTTTGTTATGCTAATAATTAAACTAAAATGTATTAATCATAATCGTTAACTCTGCAGTATGGATAGCTATAACTATGAAGATTGTGCATTGTTATTGAAGCAATTATATTAAAGCTGGCAAAAATTGTTAAGTATAGATTGATGTTACTCAGCCATACCAACAACCATGGGCAAATTTCTCATGTCTTGAGGAGCAACCTTGAGGGAAATCCCCAGTCAAGGGAGGAATCTCCACACACACACTTCAAAAAGGTTCATGTTAGAAGACCATCCAATTAAAATGTGGGACTGGACTCTTATAATATAAAGTGTTTGACTGTCAGACATATGTTTCTGGGCCTTTTGTGTTAGCTTAACATCTTTAGTTATCAGTAATATCATATATTTGTTCCTTTATCCATGTACTTTACCAGGTCTGCCCCATCTTCACCTCATTATCAGGAGGTTTAACTTTGGGATTTATGTGTCAGGCTGGTTTCAGTAATATTAAACACCAAAAGAAGCATGATACCCTCATTCTCCATTCCTCACTGATAGCGTAGCAAACAGAGTATTCTTTCATCCCCACTGCAGGCAGAGAGCATCCTGCTAACAACCAGGTTGCTCAAAGCCCCATCCAGCCTAACCCTGAACACTTCCAGGGCTGGGGCATCCAGAACTTCCTTGGAAAACTTGTTCCCGTGCCTCACCACCCTCACAGTAAAGAATTTCTTCTTAACATCTAATCTAAGTCTCTCCTATTTAACTTTTAAACCATTCCCCCTGTAGTGTCCTAGTGTCACTGTATAATTGTGTCATCTTCATGCTTGAAGTGACCTCAGTGAAAGCAGAGACACTCAGACTCTAGCCAGGACTTCAGTTGTTCTACAAAGTAGAAGAAATAATAGTCTTCCACCTGCAGGTATAATTTAAATTACATCCTCCCAGTTCAGATGTTAATGAATGTCTTTAAGTACACTTTTTAATATAGTTGATTATCTAGATATCTAGAATATATGCAGCCTATGAAGATTGAATTCATTTTTAAAGCTTGAATACTCAGAAACTCAGTAAGCATTTAGTCTGTAGTTTTATAATCTTTTCAATAATACACTTATTTTAATTCTACTTATTATTATTACTAATTCTAATTTCCTGGATTTTAATTTTATTAGTGGTACAGAGAAGTGGATAATTTACTAGAACAACAATAGTAATAATTTTTAGTATTGTCACCAAAAACTGGGAAATAAACTCTCCAACCAGTTTGCTAGGTTAGAAAGCTGATACTACCGTATTCAGCATGCTGGATGCATGGGGATAGCTCCACAAAACTTGCACACCCAGCAACATAACATACCAGGTTATATTCATGAAACTAATACATAACTATCACATTTCTATTACATGTTCATATTTCTAGAATACGTGCATATATGCTAGTTTTATCCTTGAACTTTGGATGTGAATAGGGTTTGTTGATGGTCATTTGGGAGCATCCCCTACCCTGAATTTCCCCTTTGTGGTTCTGGACTTCTCTCCTTGAAAGTAGCTCAAATATGTGGTCAGATCATAATGTGCTTCTCTTATCATTCCTTCCTCTGATACACCATCCTTGTTCTCAAAACTAAGACACATGCTAGAACATATTAATCACTGACATAGGTAAATAAGGAAGCAATAGCTGGCACCAGACTATTAGTCATAGAGGTAGGAGTTAACACAAAGCTACATTAATCTCTGGCATTTATACTATATGGCACAAAGCTAAGAATTGACTGTTGGAGATGGCGTGTATGTGAGCATGGACAATTGGAAGACCGAAAGGGACAAAGTAACGGACTTTAACGTGTGGAAAGTTCAGCGAGATGATTCTATGCCGGACCGTGACTGAAAACAAGGACTTTACCTACAGTTTCCCCAGTTTTTAAAGTTGAAAATAAAGTTTTGTTATCCCCTATCCCTGTGGTGCTGGCAGCACTGATGGGCTTGCCCTGTCAGTGCAGGTCCAGCTGCCATTGGTCGGTTCCTTCATCCAATCCTGCTCATTCCCTGTTTTCTCCTCCCCAATTGCCTCCCACGCATTTGCATATCCTATCAGTTGTGGCGGATTTGCATGCTCCGCCTTCCCTCCTCCCAGTTTCTAGAATGTTCTCTCCCCGAGGGCTTAAAAGGCTCTCCCCCTGTTGAATAAATGGATTGGCCCTGGCTTCCTAGCTGTCTGCCTCGTTCCTTCGCCTTCTGGGTTGCGAGGTGGGTGGACTTAACCTGAGGAGCCTGCAGCTGCGATTCACCACAGCTCAACAAGCAGCTAGAAGAACCCCCATCGCCAGTCTGATTCCTCTCCCAAGAATCAAGACTGCGACAATTGACCACAGATACAGGGTTCAAATACTGCTGTGCTATAGTTAAAAGAATTCTCCAACATCTTCCCTCACTGCTGCATAGACTCCTTTTTAAAGAAATATTACTTGTTCAATAACAGTATTATTTGTGTATATTAGAAGCCAGCCTGCCTCTGTTTTCATTGGAGTACCATGTCCCAAAAGAACAGCTCAAGTAAAACTGAAAATGCTCAATAGGGATAACTCTGAGTAATACTGAAGGTTTTGGTCATTGTACTGAAGTTAGCAAAAAGCTGTTGGCCCAGCTAAGCAGCGATTCCATTTCTTGAATAGTAGCAAGAGGAATGATGTGCCTATGATGCAATAAGTTTTATTAATTAGGGAACGAACAAAAAGGTATTGCGCCCTGTCAGTCTATAGCATTCTTGACTTTGTTCAAAGGACATTTTGACACTGTGGCGTGCATGTCTCAATACAGCAAATATCAATGATTAAGTCAGTGTGACTCTATAAGACTTTCATAAAATATTTGGGAAGTCATTGTGACCTCTTGGATATTTTAAATACAAAAAAATATAAGGTAATTGAAGTGTAAGCAGACAACAAAAAAGGAAAATTGTGTGTTGCATGGCATGTAAATATGCCCAAATTGCATAAATGCATGCTTTAAAGGTCTTGTAATAACAATAGGTATTTTTGACAAATGGTTCTTTCATATTTTTAGCAGACACATTTGAGAATGCTTACATTTAACACCTGCTAGTCATTTTATTTTGCTATCTAAAGAAGTTATAAGAGTTAAAGAGAAAAAAAAAAGCAAACCACAAACAAAAAACCAAAACAGTCAACAAGGCTTTGCTTCTCAGGAGCAACAAAAATAAATATCTTTGCCACTGATTCAGTGAAATTAATCTTGCAGTTGGGTTTGTGAATACTCTGCCCAGTAACCAAAGAGAAGTGACACACAACCTTAATACAACTTGTGAAGTGCTTTCATTTCATGAGATTGTTTCTGTTCATACTGATTAATTATAAAACTCCTGCTAATGGAGTTTACTAGGCTTATCCAATTTAAACTCGTAATTCTTTTACAAGGGAAAAAAAAAGAACCAGAGAACTAGTTAATTAAAACCATTAACAAACCAACAGTCTTCAGACAAATAGCAAAGGGATTTCCATGCACAAAAGTAACTTTAAAATGGCATCTTAACGCATGTCTTAACAGTAATGTAAAGATTGTGGCCTCATTCTAGTTCTTCAGGGACCATGCAGCAGTGATGTAAATACCCTGGCAGGGTATTTACCCTTCACTGAGTTATGTTTAAGAAATTATACAAAGTACAAGCAACTCTTTTATCTATAGTTGCACTTAATAAAATACAGTTTTATTTCAAGCTCCATTTTCTACAGTGTAGCTTGTCAGTCATGTTAGATTATGGTACTCTGGAAAATGTCAAACAGAAATTTGAACATGCCTGAGTCATGTCACATGCTAAAATGTTTCCATTATGAACCTTTCATAATAGCTGCTTTTTTTTTCTTAGAACAAAATTTAACTACTACCTTAAGACTTCCAAATGCCCTTTTCAATCCTGACATTATAAACTGCATATTCCTTTCCCCTGTATGAGGATCAAAATGAACATATATTGTCTAATAATAATTAACTATTTCTATGAAAATACCATGTATTTCTTAATTTGAAATGGAGTGCAAAGATCAGTTTGTATTGTCATTTCAGATTATCTGACATTCATTGACTCACTGTGGTATATGATATCCTCCATCTATGAATCTTTGCACTTATTTAAAATGCTGCCTGCTCTCCACTTTCATCCAGGAAATATATTCCTGGATCGTCAGTGCATCTTGACAGTTGTACAAATAAGTCAGATGAGTTTTGGGAACTTTTTATTCAACCAGTTTGCTTCTGCAGAATCTTTAAAACCTCTTGAGTATCCAGATTCGAAAAGCCAAACCTCTTGGCTGGATTTAAAATAAGAAAGTTCAACTCTTACCACAGCCTGGTGGAATTTCCTTGTTCGCACTGGCTTAGGACTAGACTGCAGGTGTTTAGATCCAGTTTATTAGAGTTAGGAGAGGTAAACCATCTCCCAGGGCATCTGGTAAAAAGTGGTTAGCAATGTGCACTTCCTGAGAGTATTTCCACTCCTGGGAGTTGTGCCACCAAGAACAGAATGTGCTCCTCCAGGATCACTGCTGGCGTCTCCATAACCACTCTTTCATACGGGATTAGTTGTTTTGCAGAGCAGCTCAGAAGTGACACAACCAAGTGGGCCAGGAAGAACTTTCTTACTGAGTGCATGTCAAAGTAAGAGAAAGGATTTACATGTTATAATTTCACATACTAATTAAGAACACATATAACTACAAGTATGTGATGGATTCTGAGGGCTTCAGTGTAGATTCCTAAGTGGGAATTTTATCACTTAATTTCTTGGAGCTCTTCTTCCTTGTTTAAAATTTCTTGTTTTCTTGTTGTTTTCTAGTAATTGACAAATCGATTAGTAAGTGCATAAGAAAAATTATTGATCAGTCATTTTGATAAGCAGCTTTTACCATTATCAGTGGTGTCATTTACCTGGATTTTAAAACAAAATCCCTTGTCCAGTTTGCAGTCAAGGCAGTGTCCACTAATCTGTTCACTGCAATGAAACTATTCCTCATTTTCATTCAGGGTCTCATTTTTTCTTGTATTACCCAATAGCTTCAATTTTTGCTTCTTCTAGAGGAATGCTGCATCTGCTTTTCCCTGCTTTCCAGGTTTTGTGTTTATGCTGCAAAACTTTATAAGGGAAAACAAAACAAACCAACTAAATAATTAACTTGTGAAAAGAAATTTCATCCTTATATATTCTCCTGTTAAAGAAGTGTTTAGAATTCTTCAAACACTCTGTATTCTGTTTGATCTTTCAGAGGGCTATTATTACAGGAAAACCTACACTATTGACAATGTTCATTAATTTTCTTAACATCTTGTCTAATCCCCCTGGGTAATGAGGAAATAGCCAGTGAGTGTTCTGATCCACACATAAATCCAACAGCTGCTAACAAGGAGGGAAGAGGATGTTTTGGACACACTGAAATTGTGTGCGCTGTCTCTGGTTGCCTCAGGAATATTCCCAGATAAGTACAGGCAAAATTTCGTCTAACCCTAAAAAACCACTTTTTAATGACCATCACATCATATATATTAGTGAGAATTAATAAGTTTATTTATCCTTTGGTAGTATGGATCTCTGCTCTGTAGAACAACATTCCTTCTTTTATTATCACAATATGAAAATAGCCTCATAGTATTTCTGTGCTATAAAATCCTGTAGCTTTCTTTTTATTCTTCCCTCACAGCACTGAAATGAAAAGTATGAAAGCTAGCCTTTATTTCCACATAACCCAATGTCAAAAGTAGTCTCCATTTTCTTCACGTTTTTCACTCAGAATGAGCTTATTTTAGATACATTTATTTTCTTGTTCTTTATTCATTGATGAAAACATCTGTTTTAAAACAGAAGTGTGTCTTGGTCACAGTTCTGATGCTTAAATCAGCAGCTTAAGAAAGAGACAATCTTTTGGTAGGAAGGTTAAATTTGCAGAGCTGACCTGAATAAAGGTAAGGAAAAGCATGCCATGAAATTGTTCAACTCTGATCATACCAGGGATGGGGGGTTTTGTAGTAATGATATAACATAGAGATGAAAAGAAGTTTAGAGAGGCAAATATCCAGGGAGTCTCCAATCCAAAGGCTAATTATGAGCACGGAAAGACTAACTTTACCTTAAAAGCAAAATGAAACAACAGATTATATACCTAATTATAGCATTTGAAAATGTCACTGCAGGAAAAGAAGAAAAGAGAGTAAAAGTTTACCCTTTAGGTCCTGTATTTCAAAAATCTTTACCAAAAATATATTTCTAAGGCAAGTCACACATGCACACACAACCATGAAGTCTTAATGCTCTAAAAGAAATGGGTGATATTATGTGGTATGAATGAAAGGTATTTAGTAAATAATTTGGATTGAAGATGATAGTCTTATTTTGATAAAACAACCTGAGCTCAGAGTACATGCACATAAAAACATATATTGATATTTAATTTTCCCTTGGAGGAGAATGAAAAATTGAAAACATTTGTAACAGTTGCTATTTTTTAAGTCTTTAATATAACAGCAAGACTGCTAAACAAGCTAATAGATCAAAATATTGATCAATAATGTAAAAGGTGCTATATTCATTTTGTTCTTTCTCAAAGGATAATTGCATATTCATTTCCTAAAGTTTCCACAAGTTTAATATTAAACACCATCAGAGCATTGGCTTTTATTCTTCCCTCTACACTGACTTAACAAATAAAATTTTAAAGGGAGTCAGAACCAGAAAGGACTGTAGTTCCCTCAGAATGTTCCTTGTGTATTTGATTGATATTTGAGCTCTTGCACCTGAAGTTGATATCTTTGGACAGCTTCTTATGATACAGTAAAGAAATACTTTGGAAGTACCCTTCTTCAGAAATTGTAACTACATCTTAATCTCATATTTTTGCCAGTTTTTCAGACAAGTAAGATTAATCATCTAGTTCCTATTTGCCTGCACTGACTGCAGAAAGGGCCCAGATGACTTAAGGCAGAGGTCTCTCTTTAAAGTTCCAACCCCGACAGTTTTTATCTTTATCTTGTCTTCATCCAACCAGCAAGCTATCCAGCTTCTAACTTGAATCCTACTTTCAACTACAAACTCAGTAGAGCAGTGCAGGAATTTTAAAATACATTAAATTCCTATGATGAAAGGTAATACAGAAGTGCCAGCTGTTGTCATCCTTGACTAGATGTCTGCTATGTTATTATTTCTAATGTCATTGCTCTTTTAGTCTCAGATGACATCTTTGATGTTAACATGATTTAACGCCAATGCTATTTAATATGCGTGTCTCTGTGCTACCTTTTACAAACAACTGATTGATTTCATGGTGTTCTTTGATCTATGTTCTTTTGTTAATAGTTAAACTATTAGCTTTCACAAACCAATTAATTTTACAATAAATACCTTTAAATTCTTTCTTTATGCCTGTCTCTGTTGATCTATTAATATCACCATCAAAGTATGCTCTGAAAAGTCTGCCATTACTTCTCTCTAGAAAAGACAGAAGTTACAATGAGCAGAAACAATTTTTCACAACATTTTTAACTAGATATTTCAACTTGCTTTGAAACTGAATTTATACCAGTAAAGAAAAAGGACTAAACATCTTGAAATGCCTTCAGTGCACAAAGAATGCTCTGTAAGGGCAGAGTACTCACTTCAATATTTTGTACTGGTGTTAATTTCTCATAGCATTTATTGGTGGGTTTTGTAGCTTTTAAAATAGTCTCACAGTAACTGATATTTGAAAGTTAAAAGAATGGTGGTTTTATACAAATTCAACAATTTTCGATATTTGTAATGTATGGAAACCTAGATATTTTCAGGCAAGCTGAGAGTATTTACAGAGACTCCATGTACACAAATTTCAGAAACATACTGTGTCTTTGTAGAACCCTTAATTCTATCATATTATTATTATTCTATGATGGAACATGATCAGTGAGTATTAGGTTTTAGTACTTGAAAGATAGAGACTTCTGAAGCAAGAGGGACAAGCTCCATCCTTCCACTATGAAAACTGTGAAGTACTTTACCAGTCTTGGAGACATGAAATTACTACCCACATAGTACTGTCTAATCTATAAATCATTACCAAAGCTGGCACAAAACCTCCTCTTGAAGACACGGTGCTCACATTTTACATGTGGAAGGTACAAGATAAAACAATGGAATCTGGTAATGCCTCTGTTGTAGCATTTATTGCCCCTTCAGTTGATGTAGTTACAAATATGCCATGACTGGACAGGTAAATGCTGAGATGTCTTGGATATAGTTGAGAATCTGTTGAGCTCAAAAATTACTAAGTATTATTCATTGTCCAAAAAAAAACCCCAAACCCCCACCATCCAATACAGAAAGAATATCTCCAGGAAAAACAACTAAACAAATTGAAAATGCAATATTTTGGGTACTGCTTATGACCTAAAATAATACAGTACCAAATATTTTGTCTTCAGTTTAGTAAGTTAAGACCTAGATCAGCCAATGAGCAATCTTTCATTTAAACTGGCTTTGATTATCCATTGCTGACAAGGTCAAACACACTCACTTGCTCAGGTTTCCAAGAGCAATGAATGATGGCAGATATTTTTATGGTGAACACATTCATTGACATATTTTCAATGTAGATGGAGGTAAATGCAACTCTGATGATGAAACATTCCATCAATCTGTAGAGATATTGCGACCTGGAGTCACAGCAGGGAGCAGCAAGGAGGAAATGGCTTCAGGACATTTGCAGAACAGTATAACAGTCATTTCACCTTGCCCATATTTTGAAAAAAACATATAAGAAAACTATATTGTACAGTTTGGAAGTAGTGCAGAGCAGAAGCCAATGGCTTAGGTCTTTAAAATTAGAATCAATAATTAATTTCCAAGTATGAAGGTCTGGTTCCATCCCATCTCATGGCTACATGTCACATAGGTACCCTCAGTTCATGTTGAGCACACAGAAACAGATAATGACTCAGAAGGGCTGCTCAAAAATATCAGAGGTTATGTGAGGAAGTGCAAAACTCTGAAGGAGGGTAAAGGCACACTAGAGGAGATGACATTGGTGCCACCATCACTCAAAGATGAGAGAGCACCTCTGTGTTCCCAGCTTGAGAAGAGTCAAGCACTGGTCATCTGCTTCCTCGTAGAATGTCTCATCCATCAGGGTGCAGAAAGGCCAGGGGCACTGGGGCAGGGGGTCTTCATCCAGGTTCTCATGGTTTGGAGTCAACAGAAAGCTAAGGCAGGAAAAGCTTCATTCCAGGAGACTGAAAACAAACCAGTAACTCTGTGCATTAGTGACTGCTCGGCAGCTCTTTCAGAGGTCACTTGCGGAAGTCGATCAAAAGGGATGGGTGGAGAAAGCGTTTCCGCTTCCCCCAGAACTTTGTATTAATTTATTAATTAAACCAGAGTCCAAAAATGACCTGAAATGCAGAATTCTGCCAATAGCATAGGGACACGGGGACCTCCTCCTACTCTGGTATGTAGTAGCCATTTTTCAGCACGCTCAAACCACAGAGTGCTGAGTTCTGAGGAACTGAAGGCTGGCACAATTTGCCAGTACTGTGCTTTAATTTTGATTTATATTTCCTTCACTTTGGAAATAAAGAGAATTTAAAAGTGATAAATGGTTGCAATATATCACAGTCAGATTTTTTTTTTCTGGAATTCTCTTTGTTCTGCAGAATATTGTGAGAAAAATTGCAATTATACAGGCTTTAAAACTTGCCTAAAGTGAACAGCCTTTTTGAATATTAATGGGAACACACATATACAAAATGAAATTTCAGGTGGAAGTTATGACTGGGCTAAAATGAAAGCAAACAATTCTTTTCCTACAAATAAACATGTTGATGATCTTCCATGGCTAACAATAAACAAATCAAATTAGCAAATGTAATAAATTACTGATATTAGGAGTATTTTTTAGAAATAAGTAGAAAATACAGGTAAATAAGACTGTGTTATACAAAGGGATATATTACTCCTACCAGCAAAATGAACCATGAGAAATGGCTGACTGAAAAAAAAACCAGGTTCATATGGTGAGCAACAGGACACTGAGTCAGGACTGCAATGGCACATTGCACATAGCAGCAAATTGCTTGTGGTAGTGTCACAGGTCAGAGCAGCTGTATGAGGTACACCAGCTCATTTAGTCTCTTTAATTTTCTGTAGCTATAGATAGAGCCTGGGATTCCATATTGCTGTTTGAAGGAACTACCAAGAATATAAATTTCATGGAGCAGCTGCAGAGAGCCCTGGGGTTACATTTCTTGTCAGAAGTGCTGAAATTACTTTTTGTGTGAAATTCCATAAATTTTTATTTCAATCTGATTTGGACTGGAGAGGCAGTCCTGCTTTCTAGCCAGTTACACCCTGTATAGGCACTCTGGAATACATGTATTTTTTGCTTTTTACCAGTACAGACAACACAGAGTTTTGAAGCACGCGAAGGATAATGCAGGTTTAACAGATTATTCCCACACCATTTATTGAATAATATCCTGTAAAATGTTGGATTTATCATAGAAATACTGTGCAGTCTGATCCATTTATTATTTTTTTACCATTTTGTAAATGTGTTATGGGTTTAGTTGAGTAGGCCTAAATTTAGGCTTTTAAGGTTCAGACCAGGCCTGGGATTGTCAGCTGACTTGAGCTGGGCTGGGCTAGCTAACAGCTGACTTCTTCTAGCCAATAATATTGTATTCCACCCCATATTACGACATCATCTCAAGAGGGGTAAAATCCAGTGTGTGGGAGTGGCTTAGTCAGTTCCATCATGGCTGAACTAAGAGGAGAACGTCCTGCAGCTCTTCTACTGTACTAGGCCTTGCTCTGGCTGCTGCTACTTGCCTTTTGTTTGAGTGCAGGGAAGGAGAAACATTATGTTGTTACTCTTTCTGTTTCTTGCAGAGTGTCTTTTAGAGTGCTTATGAATCTAGAGTAATAGACTATGTATTAACTGGGGAGTGGGAGGTTATTTCTTGTTATACATAACTTGTGTAAGTGTGTGTTATATTGTAGTTTTCTCTTAATTTTCTCTTTTCTGTATATATATATATATATAGTTAGTTTCAGCATAAACCCAGTTTGGAGTTTTTTCCCTCTCCCTCTTCTTCCCTTTTCAACCCAAGACAATTGGCTACTGTGGATAAATATAAAAGGTAGTTTGGGCATCTGTACTTTAATGTTGACATGATTACACGTGACTACAGTGAGTGAAGTCAAGGGAAAAAATTCCTCTGGCAACATCTGGGATAAAGTGAAGATTGCATAACAGAGCTGCCAGTAGTCACACTGAATTTTCATTCTATCTGCTAAACACACTTGACCACCCTGTAGTGAAGTTTGTGAATCCTGCTCTGAAGAGTTGCTATAGAAATAGTTATACATGTCATCATGCTTTGTGAACCCCAAGATCTAAATCCAACAGACTCCTTCACACACCATGATTACCATCTTCTGCAACTCATCCTAATACAGTCAACCTGATATATTTTATTACTTCACATTGTTTTAGTAACGCAGTTTCATGTGGTAAAACTCTGAAGATGTCAACTACTGCAGTGAAACTTGGCTTTCCAGAGCACACCAATTATATTTTTCAATATTAAGAGATACTTTGCTGGTTTTGGGCCAGTAAGCAGCATTTTTGTAAGGAAAATCACTTTTTCTGTATTTTTTTTTTCTATTTTGGAACCATTTTTGTAAGTATGCAGTTTCTGAAAATAATACCATACAACAAAATTAAAAGAAAATGAAAAGTATAATGGAGGGAAATATAAGTATTTCATGAGATGAAAACACATGACATTTTGAATCAAGACTTTTGGCTTTGAAAAAAAGACCCAGAAAATGAATCTGAGACAAGTAGTTTTTGGTGTAAAACCAGGCACAACTTTATTGGTGCTATTAAAATATATATAATAATTTTTCCATGGTCCTTGGTTGATGAGCTAATTTATTTATTTCTAGGGAACAGTAAACAATGGGTAGAAAGGAAAGATGGAGAGGGACAAAATTCAGTGATGCAAAGCATGCTGTGCATAAATTTTCGTAATTTGATGGGTTGTGTATCTTTGGCATGAGAGCAAACTGAATCCTTCAGGGGACGTGGAAGAGAGGTTGCTCCTTTTGCAAATTGTACAATCACAGGATGGTTTGGGTTGGAAAGAACATTAAAGACCACCTAATTTGAACCTCCCACCATGGACAGGGGCACCTTACTCTAGACCACATTTCTTAGAGCCCATCCAACCTGGCCTTGAACATTTCCAGGGATGGGACATCCACATCTTCTCTGGGAAACCTGTCCCAGCACCTCACCACCCTCACAGTGAAGAATTTCTTCATAATACCTAAATTAAGCCTGCCCTTTTTCAGCTTAGAGCGATTTCCCCTTGTCCTACCACTACACATCCTTGTAAAAAGTCCCTCTCCAGCCCGTTTGTAGGCCCTCTTAAGGTACTATAAGGACACAATGAGGTGTCCCCAGTGACTTCTCTTCTCCAGGCTGAACAACCTCAACTAAGCCTGTCTTCGTAGTAGAGGTGTCCCTAGAAAAACCCTTTGAAAACAAACCCCAGAGGTACTCCCAGGATCACTGCTGTTAATAATGAGAACTGTATGAACAGTTAGTCTGCGCCAGACCCACTGTTAAACTTTTGGGCCTCACCCCATCAGTTAAACCCCAAATTATCCCATTTGTGCATGGGAGTAGACATGTATGAAGGAGGAGCTTCACATTGCTATTTTCCCCCTGCATCAGTGAAGAGGCAATGGAGAGCCTCTGTGCTGGGTAAAGGTGCAAAAGGCATCAGATTTACACAGTGGAGGGACAGAAGTCGTACGTGCTGGGTGGTTTTATTTGTGGAGTGGTTTTACTTTAACATGAAAGTGGGATAGTCAAGGCTAGAGGTGCTTCTGTAAAAAAGTTTTTGTGTTAAAAGGACAAGAAAAACTAGTAGCAATTGTTGGCAGTGATAAAAATATTTCATGATTGACTCAATTCTGTCCCCATTTCTCATAAAACACACCAAAAATTCACCTTTTTTATTGTGAAAAATTTAAACCTGCTGAATTCTAGTTATATATTCTGAGTCTGGGACTGGGAAATGTCCAGTAGTGTGTAGCTTAGGGATAAGCTAAAAAGAATAAAAAAGTTTCCTGTTCCTTGATTTGTTCAGCAGTTCCTCATAATGAAGGAGCCAGCTTTGTGCAGTGTCTGACCAACAATACACAGACATATTCCCATGTGTTACATGAGAAACAGTTTCTCTCACTGGTCTTCAATGTACAGTACTCTTAGGTACTCTTCTAGTGGATATAGAGGAGGACTAGGAGCAGGGATAGTAAATCCCAGTACTCTTTTTAGATGGAAGACATAAAATGGAAGAAATCAGTCAGGCTTGACGAGGAGAGAAATGTGTTAACTCACTCATTATCACAGGAGCCCTGGAGCACCTGAAACAGCCCTCAGTGCCTCCATGCAGAACCAGTCTCCATTCCAGACACTTGGCACATTTATAAACACTGACATCCAGACACCCCTGTTTAGCTGCCTAAAACTAAACTTACTGCTTCAACATAGGAGCTAATGCCATTGTAAATATTTGACAGCATCTCTCCGGGCCTTCAGCACCCTCTCAGTAGGATCCAGACCCTGCATCCAGCCCCAGAAATGTGTCCATGTTGCAGCACTCGAACTGAGCCTTTTGATTGAAATACACACTGACCTCATGTGTAGCTGTATTGACCATTGAACTGGTGGAACACTGAATGCTGATGTCTTTTTCTAGTTGTCCGCACACACATCTTTAATGCCACATGAAATGCCTTAGGATGTGAAACCTATCTGGGTGGGACTCGTATTTACTACACAGCACATGTTGGAAATCAGTTGGAAGAGAGGTGACCTGATACAGGACAAGTGACACAATGTGCTGCATGGGAGCCAAACCCCACAAGACTTGGCAAAGAAAAACCCAATGATATTGCTATTCAAATATCTTTTGGTTTCTTTTCATGATAATTGAAAAACTGGACTTTTGTAAAGTCTCTGAAAGCATCCTCATTTTAGATACATAGTTCATTACCAAAGATTGTTAATTCTGAGCGGCAAAGAATTTTTGTAAGGAATTACATGATTTGAAATCTTTTAGTCCACATTGATATTAACATGAAGGGATTCAGTCCAAACATATACCTCAAAGCTTCTAGTGTGGCTTATTCAGAATGGTAAAATTAATATCCTGCAGGATGGAAAAATTTTAATTGAAATGAAGATTAATATTATGTGTTTGAGAAAGTCTGACTGACTCTTTTTGTATATGTCAAGGTCATCAGAAAGCAGAAAAACTGTGGTCAAAAACTGTGTCAAATCCCACTCAGAATGTTGTATAAAAAAAGTAATATCCACTTATTTCCCCTTTCTTCTGTTGTTCACCTACAGTTTGCCTAGAGGCCTGATCTCAAATTATTTGGTTCTTTGCTTTTTAAATCTGTGTCTAGACTAATCTATTATGACAGGGGGAGGTTATTTGTTTTGAACTAGAATGCATTGTTCAGATAAATTGAGTTGTTTTCCTATTTAACATTTTAGGATTTTTTTAATGTTCTCAGAGCCCTCTAGGCACTAGAACAAATTGATGGAAAGTAAATTATTAATGTACATTAATTCAGGCATATCTAACCAGTCCAATTTAAATTCATTATATCTTATATAAACAAATACTGTATATATTTTAATATTTACCATAACAATTTGTAAAGTGTCTAGGATGCAGAATACTCAATCTGTTTTAAAGAGTATCTGAAATAGTCAAGCAGCTATAAGCTCAAGATCTCTAGAAAGGGAAGAGCAGAGGTGGAGAACCAATTTGTTCATGGTAAATTGGGTTGTGGTTGTGGAAAGGGGTCATAATGATCTGTTGTGATGATAAGACTAAAAAGCTTATTCCTCTCCAGGCATCTGAGAAGTTATAGAACATGTAGAGCTCATTCCTCATTTTTTTAAAGTTTACTTGTGACTTACTCTGTCAAATAAAGAGATAAAAAGTAACTGAGTAATAGAATTGTGAAAAGATGCCCATATTTTAAAATTTGGCAGAAATTTCTCATTTATATATTCTAGGAAAGCATAAACGTTGCCAACATTTTGTCCTCAGAAAGATATTGCAATGAAACATGAATACAGCTGTAAGAGTGCTAATAATTTTTTTGAGGTTTTCTTCAGAAACCATTTTATTTTTCAGAAGAATAGGTTTAAATCTGCAGTAGAAAGGATTTGCCAGTAAGATCTTCCAAGGAAGGAAATCAAAGTTAATATAAGCTATAACAACTCAATTCTAGAATCCCACAGAATCACAGAACCACATAATATTCTGATTTGGAAGGGACCCACAAGGATCATCAGTGTCCAACTCATGGTCCTGCACAGAACCATCTCCAAGAGCCTCATCATATGCCTGAGAGCACTGTTCAAATGCTTCTTGAATTCTGCCAGGCTTGGTGCTGTGACCACCTCCTGGGGGAAGAACCTTCCCCTAATATCCAACCTAAACCTTCCCTGGCACAACTTAATGCCTTTCCCTTGAGTCCTATCTGGTCACCACACAGATCAGTGCCCACCCCTCCTCTTCACCTCTCGAGGTCTCCCCTCTCTCCTCTTCTCCAGGCTGAACAGACCAAGTGACCTCAGCCACTCCTCACATGGCTTCCCCTCGAGGCCCTTGGCCATCCTCATGGCCCTCCTCTGGACAGTCTCTAATTGCTTAATGTCTTTTTTATATTGCAGTGATCAAAACTGCACACAATATTCAAGGTGAGGCCACACCAGTGCAGAGCAGAGCGGGACAGTCCCCTCCCTCAACCGGCTGCTGATGCTTTGCCTGATGACCCCAGGACACTGTTCACCCTCTTGGCTGCCAGGGCACTGCTGACTCACATTCAGCTTGCCATTAACGAGGACCCCCAGGGCCCTTTCTGTGGTGCTGCTCTCCAGCCTCTCATTCCCCAGTCTACACACACAGCCAGGGGCTGACCCATTCCAGCGGCAGAATCCAGCACTTGACCTTGTTGAACTTCACATAGTTGGTGATTGCTCAGTCCTCTAATTTGTTGAGTTTTCTCTGCAGGGGCCTCACTGCCCCTTCTATTTATCTCTGTGAAATTCACTACTTCAGAAATATTTTTTAAAATATTGGTCAAATTTTAATTTAATTTTCATACATCCACCGAGTAAACCAGTACAACACAATTCCACTAACCACTTTTTAGCCCCTCTCCCTTTCCTGTGTGTGGGGGGGGAAAGGGGGGGGTCGGGTCTCACTCACATGTTTTCCCCAATCTCCTGTGTGGCTCTGATAAGGACTTGAGCACCAGCAGAGCACTTTCTGCCCTTCACCCTCACTGGAAAACCGAAGAAGAGCAAAACTACTTATCTCCTCTCTCTCATCCCCTGAGAAGGGAAAAAGAATGGGTGGGGAATACCTAGGAGATAAACCCCTTCCTAGTTACATCTCGTTACCAGGAACAAGCCGGGGCTAAACTATCACACCCTTATTTAAATATTCCTACCACAAAATCTCATACAAAAACTGAATGAGGTAATATTATTAAATTTAATATATCTCTACAACCATAAGTTTTACACATGGTGTCAATCAAGATATCAAAGAGATTTTATGCTAAGGTATAAAATAGTAAAAAGTGATGCGAACCTTCAGATTCATGAGATATTGCTAACATGAAGAAACTGAAAGGCTGGCAAAACGTTAACAGCTATCCTTTGCATTCTAAGTGCTATTAAAAAGATAGAGCAAATGACATGCTTAAATAAATCCAGCACACACCAAAGGAAGACCTCTACCACTCAGGATATGTTTTCTCTTAGATGACTTTGCGCAGTCAGTAAGGAAAAAGCTTTTAATGGTGAAATGCGGCTAATCAAAATATGGACAAGCTCTCAGACTGATGTGTCAGCTTCATATGAGAATTGTAGGAAGGTATAATTATTAAAAGACTTCTTTTGAAGATACTAATGAAAATAATATTCTTATATGTCTGTTCTTATTAATGGGACATGACATACATTTCTTCAACTGTCTTCATAGTTTAGTTGGGATTGTATGGTAGCACCAGCAGGTTCTAACTCTAGTACTTTCTTTTCCTGGTATTTTCATATTCAAGTTCTTGAATTCAATATTTAAGAACTATTTTTATTGTAAGTAATTGTTAGTGATGAGTATCCACATTTAAGAAAATATTTTTGCAATCATTTGTTTTAAGACAGCATCAGCAAATCATACTCAAGTGTTTGAAATTCTAAATTCCTTTCCATGTCATCTTTGTACCATTGTCTTGTTAAAAAGAATAAAACTTGATAGTTCTGGCACAATTACATGTGAGTTTAATTCACATACTACAACATATAGAAGCAATAGTATTTTACCACAGAAGAAAAGAAGCTGGCTCTGGATTTCCTGTTATCAGAAAAAAGTACACATCCTTGAGATTTTAGAGTAGTTGTAAAGGACTCCTCTCACTTAAAAAGTCTGTTTAAGAATTATCTTCCTAGTATAATAAATCCTTTCCTATGGAGAAACAGATATAGCTCTGGAACAAGATCCATGACATTTGTTTTATCTGGCTATTTAATCTTTAGAAATGTCCATCTCCCAAATTACGTGGCTTAGACTCAGGGAGCTGAAATTACTTTATTTATTTTCACTTTTATGGTGTTTTTTTGTTTTTCTAAAGCAAGAACTAAGTAAAGAAGGCTCTGAGACAGAGGTTACCGTGGTTTTTCCTTTGCAAAATAAATAAGCAACATTACTAAGATGTAGTCCATATTAGGATCTAAATTATTGAAATGACTGGCAGTTTGTGGAATTAGAATGGAATTATAAACACCACACATTTGTATATTTTTTGGTGGATGCTTTGTCAAATTCTAAATCTACATGTAACCACATTTGACATTAATGCTTTAGTCATGATGACAATCAGGTTGTGATATTTATAAGAGAATGCTTGGATGTGAAGAGATATGAATTTTTCCTTCGTCAGGCACAGTTTAAAAAATCTTGTGTTTTGCCACATCTGTGAGAGATTTGAGACTTGAAAGGAGATACTTGGAAGGGGTAATAACAGTTATTTGTGAGGCCAAACCATGTAACAAGAAGTATAAATGGAGACAGGGTTTGGAGATACCTTTGAAGTCTCATAACGATAAAATTTCCTCATTAACCTAGAAAGCTGTCAAAGATGAGCATATTTTTTGACCAACAGTAAAAAGACTTTAAAAGTTCCTCTCAGGAGGACTATTTGACCAGGCACATACAAAAGCTTACCTAAATATTAGAGAATCTGGAAGGTAACTGGAGGTGACACCTGTAATTTTCAGTAAACTCACAAGTGTTACAAACCACCCAGAAATCACGGATCAAAAGCAGAATAAGTCTGTTTGTTCTCCAGTTGAGGTACCTGAGAGACCCATATCACATAAAGCTTGACACTAAACATTTCAGAGTAAATAAGTCATTTCTGCTACACTGAGTAGACTGTGTGTCCATGCAATAATAAAAACTGCTGCAGCTTCTCTCTACTTACTTCAGGTTCTTGTTTATTAACAAAACATGAGAAAGAATTAAATATTGTATGGACAAAACTGTGTTTCTAATTGAGTTTCTAATTGCCTTGAGAGTTTGTGCATCAATAATTTATGAAGAGAATTATCATAATCTAAGTCAATTCTTTCAGGTTGCTTGGACAGGAGATTCAGTGTTTTAAAACAAGTCCCTCTGACAAACCCTGCAAAATTAAACACCACACAAAAATGTGCAGGCAATTCCATAATTTCATATTTAAAACTACATTTCATTCTTTTGGAAAAAGGGCCCTTAGTGAGTGAAACAAAAAACTATAAAAGGCTGATATTGCACATCCTTTCGAAGGCTAAGGACCAGTTTAGATGAACCCCCAAAACTTTATTTTTTAGGCAAGGTCCCTAGAAAATATGATCCATGTAAGTCTCATTTTAAAAACATATTCCTTGTCATATTTTCTCTAACAAAAAATTAAACTTACCCTTAACCCAGCTACTGGGAGCCCACCTGCTGAAAATATTTGAGCAAATCTGACAGGAGAGATAAGAAATTTGTGGGTCATATCGTGTTTTTGTTCTCTTGCATTACTCAAAGGAGTGTTTGGAGGGTTTTTCATTGGAAGCCCAGAAATCTGACAGCAAAGGGGAGGCTGTGCATTAATTACCATATTTTTGTGAGTTTGTTTGCTCTTGTATTTTTCCTGCATTTCTCAGGGTGTACAGATGAAACACTTATCCGTAGCTTTTTGCAGTGTCAACCCTAAAGGAATATGAAAACAAAAGGAAAAACCCCAAAAAACTCCAAACCCAGTAATGTTTTACAACCCTTGCACATGTTTGCAGTAGCTCTACTTTTTTCCTGAGACCCTATTTTACACCACTGACAAAAGGTGTGAGAATGGAAAAGACATATTCCCTTTCATACACACTGTAAACATGCATAAAACTGGGAAAAAATCAGGTCTAACTATAGCAATTCTTCTATCTGTAAGGAGAAGAAGAAAAAAATCCAGTATCTAGGCTGTGAAAGGATTACATGTAAGCTTCATATACTTAACTTGAGAATTATTAAAGCTTTTAGACCCAAAAGGCAGTTGAATAAATGTACTAACATTTGGACTCACGCCAAGCGGTTTGGAAAGTGGTTACTTGTCCCATAGCCTCAGCTAAGATACAGACTAGCAGAGCAAAAATCATGCTATTAAAATAGGCCAGATGAACTTAAGAGTTTCCTGAGGAGACTGGTTGATCATTTCTAGCAAGCCAAAGGACACATCCTAAAGGAGACTTGGAGCATTATGTGTTCCTCAATTTATTATAAAGGCTGAGGGTACACTGAAGAGGAGACTCTATGCCAAAATGACGTGGGACCTTCTGCTGTGCCAGCTGATACTAATGGGATAGTTTGCTTTGCCCAGAAGACTTGTAGCTCATTTTCCCAGGGCACCAGACCTGATTTTAAAAAAAATGGTGTCTTGGGTTGAGCTGGCAAATTGCCAACTGTCCGAGACAGAGTGAAAAGGGAAGAGGGAGAGGGAAAAAAAACCTCCAAACCAGGTTTATGCTGAACTAACTACATGTATTTATACAGAAAAGAGAAAATTAAGAGAAAACTACAATATAAAACACACACAAGTTATATATAACAAGAAATAACCTCCCACTCCCCAGTTAATACAAAGTCTATTACTCGAGATTCATAAGCACTCCAAAAGACACTTAGCAAGAAACAGAAAGAGTAACAACAAAGTGTTTCTACTTTCCTGAACTCAAACAAAAGGCAAGTAGCGGCAGCCAGAGCAGGAGCAGCAGAGCCTAGCACAGCAAAACAATTCTAGCAGGTCCTCTCTGTACTTCAGCCAGATGGAACTGACCAAGCCACTCCCACACACTGGATTTTTACCCCTTTTGAGATGATGTAATTTGGTATGGAATACAATATTACTGGCTAGAAGAAGTCAGCTGTTAGCTAGCTCAGCCCAGCTCAAGGCAGCTGACAATTCCAGGCCTGGTCTAAATTTTAGAACTTAAATTTAGGCCCACCTGGCTAAACACTGGGTTTAGGGGATCAGTTCCATGGGGTCTCTGACAGTGAGGGACAGCCTGGAGTTGCTTGATGGAAAAGGGAAATTGTTGCCAAAGCATAAAACTAATAAATATCAAATGGTGATTGTTAGAAGAACATAAGCATCTCTGAACAGAATGGTGAACTAATGTCAGTGGCTTCTCCCTTCTCCTGCCTACCTGATATTTCCTCTAGAACTGTCTTATACTTTTATACATAAAAACAAATAAAGAAGTATCAGCAAATTATCTGAAGTATGTATTTCCTTATTTTTTTTTGCTTTCTCTTATATTTTCAGGCATCTAATCCATAATTTCTGCAAATATTTGAATGTCTGCACTTAGAGCAGGACTTGTATGGTATTAGTTGAAAGAAAAAAATAATCATTCAATCAGGCCTGCCTTGCTGGTTCTAATACAGCAGGATTTGCATCATCCACCAACAAAGATGGCTGTGGCCTCCAAACCCATGAATTGAGATAAATTTCTCCATACTGTTTGTGTTACAACCACAAAACTTCCCGAACTTGGTATAACTGATTATTAGTTCTCCTTTAAATAAAAATTACTATTTAAAATGTTCTTTACTTGCTGTGGGGGCTTTTTCCCATGATAACTTGTATTTGAGTGTGAGGAAACAATCAATCAAAAATTAATCCCCAGCAGCAACAGATTAGTGGAAGCAAATTAAATGAAGAGAAGTTGTCTTTTGAGCAAAGAAAACTATTAAAAATGCACCTTTTCAGGCAGAACAAGAAACATTAGTATTAGGCAAACAGTATTTTCATTTTAAGATTATATATCTTGTAAAATGTTTAAGTCTAGCAATTACTTTTTTTCTGTATTAATACAGCAATGTATGCTGCAGGATGTAATGCAAGGGTAAGTCCTAGGTAATCCATAATCACTGCTTGAATTTGGCATACATGTGATTGCTAAAGCATTGTTTCCTTTGCAGCTATAATATAAGACAAAAGTTCTGTATATAATTGGGAAAACATGCATTAATTCTACTTCTGAGATGTGATTCTTTTCAAGGATTTTTATCTTTGGTGAACACCTTGCAAGATTGTCATTTGTTGCCTGATGAGGCACAGAGCAGTGCAACATTTAAAACAAATGTTCATATTTTTAGATTTAGTTTATAAATACTTTATAATAAATACCTTCTTAGAAACAATAGACAAATAAACACCTTATAAATAGTAATTCATGCTAAGAAAATGTAGCAGACATCACCAGGGTAAATAAAAAGGGGAAGCTGACCGACTTTTATTTTTCTTTAATTTTCCTGTTGCACCTCCTGGCTGATATAGATGACATGGTATGTTTAAGATAGATTCTCAGACAGTCCTTAAAGCAGCCTATGCATTCTTTTTTTTCTTTTTTTTTTTTTTTTAAACCTTTTTTTTAAATAATATGGATAAGTTGTGGCTTGCTCAGTCCTCCAAGGACCTCAACTACAGGAACAGTGAATTTTCATTTGTGCCCCCTGAAATTGTAAGGGACCAGTTGCACGACTTAAAAGCCTGATGGGATTCATCCCAGAGTACGGAAGTAGCAGCTGAAGTTACAGCAGGGCCTCATAACTTAAAGAAAAAGTGTGAAGGTCCTTGAAGGCATCCAGAGGAGGCAACAAAACTGGTGAAAGGACTGAAAGGAATGTCCTGTGAGGAGCAACTAAGAACTCTGGGTTTGTCTAGTCTGGAGAAAAGGAAACTTAGGGGTGACTTCATTGCTTCTGCAGCTTCCTGAGGATAGCAAGTGGAGAGGGAGGTATTGGACCCAGTGATAGGACCTGTGGAAATGGTTCAATCCTGAACCAGGGGTGATTTAGGCTGCACATTAGGAAACACTTTACTGAGGGTGTTCTAACACTGGAACAGGCTTCCTAGAGAGGTAATGGATGCCACAGGCCTGTCAGTGTTTTAAGAAGCATTTGGTAATGCCCTTAAGAATGTACTTTAACTTTTGGTCCGCCCTGGAGTGGTCAGGTGGTCGGGTTGGATGATTGTTGTAGACTACTTACAGCTGAAATATTCTACTCTCACCTCTTCTACTCTACTCTGTTCACTCACATTTGCCAATTGGCCTCTGAAAGAAACAAGCTGATGGTAAAAATTCTTTCTTTGGAACATGGAAACTTCTAATTATACACTATTGCCATAAAAGGAGGATCTTCTCCAGTGTTTGGGACAGAGTTGGCATTCTGCAGTCCTGATGCATGCTGAACTACATGTAATATTATGGGAAAATTAAGGTTGCTTGTCTGTCTCTTCTCATAAATTATTATGTAATCACAGAAACTGTACTTGATCAATACATACAAACCACGGAGGCAGTAAAAAAATTATCTTGCTCATGGTAGTATTGAAATGTACAAAACTGTATAGGAAGCTAAGGAGATATCAACAGTGCCTCTTTAGTTGATCTCATGCTCCAAACAAAATGCATAATAATCCATGTAAGTTCTCTGTAGTATATTCTAAATCCAGCCAAAAAAGCCCCAATATGTGCCATCAGGAAGAGCTTGAAGGATTCCCTTGGAACCGATGGCAAAATACTCTGGCTTTAGAATCAGCTGTCTGAGGTAATATGATTTCTGTAGGTACTAATGTTGATAGTGGTTTTGCATGTACATCCATCTATAAGGTGTATATTGTTTATTTAGAATTTAAGTCAACAAGACCAAGTCATGGGCAGTCCTTAGATAAGAAACGCAGCATGAAGTTAATTATCCATGCATGTTAATAAGTTTATAAATTAATGCAGTACTGAAAAACAATTTTGTTCCAGCAAAGTTTTATCTGTAGAAACTCCTAGACCCAAGAAGCAGAACTTCAAAGATAATTAGGTACTTAATCAACTAGTCAGCTCCCTGAGAGAGGCAGAAGCTCTCAAGATCTTCCTCTCACTAAAAGGTGTCTAAAGATTAGCATCCTATTTAAGCAAGTCACGATAGAGCTTTCCATTGCCAGTGGAGGCAATGAGGCACTGCTGGAGGGCTGTTCATCTTACCTGTTGGACAGATTTTCTCAGTCTGGGAGGAGTTTTCCTGTGTAGTCTTTATTTATTTATTTATTTTCCCTTCATTGACTGTAAAGGAAACTTTTTAGCAGATAGATTAATTGACTCAAGCCTTTAATTAGCATAACTAATGCCAGATTTCACCAAATTCAATGTTTTGACCAGTTCTTAGAGGTCTTGGAGAAAAAAGTAAAATCTTTTACTTTCCTGTTGAGAGGCAAGCAATGCATGGAAACTATTAACTACAAAAGACAAGTTTTCTCAGAAAGGGAGGTAGGCACTCCCAACACAAAACAGGAGTTAAATGAAGTATAAAATGATACAACTTTGGTGAATATGAAGCTGGTTGGGTCTGAAATATTACTCTTACTTTTGACCTCCATTCACAATGCTTTTAATTTTGTCATTGCCCCAGTGAGTGTAAAATGTGCTCAATGCTCTGCTCTAAACCAGGAACAACAAAAACATTATCATGACTCTGTCGAGACAGATGGAGAGGGTGTATCCAGTTCTGGCAAGACCTACTTATAGTTGGAAGATTAAATCCACAGATTCACATTTTCCCACATAATTGATGAATTATCTTTTGTTTCATCAATATTTTGTAAAAATAACCAGTTATTTCTTGATCTCCTGGTTTTCTCCATGTGATCTCTGATTTTAAGAGGGACCAATTTAATCAAAAACTAATCTCTCAAAACACTAGGTAAGAACAAGAAAATAGGAAGAATGTCAAATATATTCAAGACATCAGAATCTTACTGAAACTAGATTTTTCTTTAACAGCAAGAGATCTTTTCATGAAAATATATTTCTCGCATATATCAGTATAAAATATGCATGAATCAGTCTGCATTGCATCCTGAAAAAAAAACTGCGTCTTACTGCATCTTTAATAAGAGTCCTAACTTTCAGGGTGGTGTTGTTATTGCAAATAGTACAGAAATACAGTTTGGCTTATGCAACATTTAAAAAACATTAATATGACATTGAACAAATGAATAAGTATATTATAGAGAGGTCAGGTCTCCAATTAGTAAAAATTAAAATAATGTATACAATTATTTGAAATAATAATATATAATGAATACAATTATTTATATGTCTTTCGAAATGATTGTTATAGCTAGTGATCTTTTTATTGATAGCACTGATGGTTTGCGATTATATTTATTTCTGTGTAATGATTATACACAGTTGTTAGGGTTAGCCCTGGTGGTCAGCTGAGCTGCTTGCTCACTTCCCCCTATCAGCCCCAATGGAACAGGGGAAGAGAATAGAAAGAACAAATACATGAAATCTTGGGAGGTCAAGTGGAAAAAGTGAAGAAGAAAAATTGTTTAGTAACTGAGGGATAAGTGAGATAAGAGAGAAGAAAACAAAACAGGTGACAAAACAACAATCACTCACCATTTCTTGTGGGTAGACCATTGCAGAGACAGTTCCAGAGAAAGAGATGTCTAATCCTCCTAAACCATATTGTTTTCCCTCCCTCCATCTATCAGGATGCTATGTGGTGTGGAATATCTCTTTGGTTAGTTCAGGTCATCTGCCCAGTTGTTCCTCCTCATGGGCTATTTTGCACCCTCTAGTCTAATCATGGTGGAACAGAATGAGAAAAAAGAAGACCTGATGCTGTGATGCTGTGCAAACATTGTTGAGCAAAAGCTAGAATGTTATTGTGTTATCAAAGGTCTACAACACAGCACGGTATGAGCTACTATGAAGAAAATGAGGATTTCCCTTGCCAAACCCAGTACAAGAGCCAGACTGTCAATCTCTCTCCTTAAATGTGTGCACTCAGGGGTTAGGAATATTATTTATGATAATGACTATGAAACAAAATGCAATACAATACATTAATACATCCAGAAATTACATCAATATGAGCTTATCACTGTTTGGGATCTGTTTGACAATGTGCAAGCTGATTCCCAAAGCATCGATATCAACAGGTTAAGTTCAAAAATATCACAAAATTGACACCAAAGAATCCTTTTTTATGTCAGGTAACTGTTGCAGAAGATTTTATAAGCAGTCAAATATACTATTTCCATAAATTAATAGGGAAATCCTGTCATCCTGAAGTATGAGCAGGAAATATATAGGAGATTGAAGCATGGACAGGACATTTGGAATGAATATAGAGAGGCTGTCAGAATAGTAGAAATGAGACAAGGAAAGCCAAGGCCCACCTGCTATTAAATCTGGCCAACAATGTCAAGAACAACAGGAAGATGGAAGAAAATACATCAGTAACAAAAGAAAAACCAAGAATAATGTGAGCTAATCACTCAGGAGAGACTCTGATAACAGTGAATGCAGAGAAGGCAGAATTACTGAACACCTTCTTTGCACCAGTCTTCACTGACATGACTGATCTTAGGAATCTCTGACCCAGGAGACCAGGATAAAGGAATGTTGAAGACTTTCCCTTGGTCAAGGAGGATTGGATTAGAGAACATCTAGGCAAACCTGACATTCCCAAGTCCACAGGCCCTGACGAGATATATCAATGAGTGCTGAGAGAGCTGGCAGACACCATAGGAAGGCCGTTTATAATCATCTTTAAGAGGTTGTGGTGATCTGGAGAGGTGTCTGAAAGTAAATGTCAGCCCAGTCTTCAAAAAGGATGAAAAGGAGGACAAGGGTAGTATAGGCCAGTCATCCTCACCTGAATCTCCACAAAGGTGATGGAGCCCTTCTCTAAGCACATGGAAGACGGGAAGGGGCTCAGGAGCAGTCAGCATGGATCCACTAAAGATAAACCATGCCTGACCAACCTGATGTCTTCCATGATGTAACAACTACCTGGATGGATGAGGGGAGAGCATTTGCCTTGACCTTTTTCACTAAGTCTTACTTGAGACACCTACTCCTGTGGCACACATGAAATAGATTGGTCCACAGCGTGACAGACTTATTGGGAAAATTAACTCCAGCCCAGTCAATCCCAGTACATCTAACAAAGAAAAAATCCAGCAAACACATGTGCAATAAAATCCCTAACCTTATCTAAACTTTGCCTTGCCTGTCTAGGTTCAGAACGAGAGATGTCTAAAATTTTGTAAAGTCTAAACCTTTAGCTAACTTTATATAAACAACACCAAGTGGTTAACAGCACACTAAGAATGCATCATGAGAAAATGATTTATCTGTCCCAATGTATGTATCTAATGGTTAGACTTAATAAACCTGCCCTAGCTATTTAAGCTTTCTCTATAGTCAGTGAGGAAAAATCCAATGGCAACTTATTTTATCCAAAGATTTAGTATCTCTGATAGATCTAAAGCCTACTGAAACTGGCATAAAAATTCCTTCTGGATTGAATTATCTTTGATGTACATACAGAATGAGGAATGCATTCAAACACAAAATGAGACTCTGTGAGAAGACTTTTCTGATATTCTAGAAGCCTGCCTTTTAGAGAACTGAAGGCAATAGGTTGATTAGCAACTTGTAACTATTACAATAGCATATTACATATCCTGCAGGCTTTTAACATCTGAAATTACAAAAAAAAGAGCTTTACGGGATAATAACAACAAGATCTGTCTGTTGGGATTTAATGCCTAAATAAAACAGATTTAATTTTTTTTCTCCTTCAGTGAAGGTTTTGAATTTTGAAAATGTGTAATGTTTTGACATTTGTATTAAAACTGGAAAGGTGACCCTGTGACTAAGTAAGTTGAATTGCCAACCTGACAGAAATGTAATAACCCTCTTGTGGTTGTTGTCAGATTGGGAAAAGTGCAATTTATTATCTCAGCAAAGATATGAACACAAGTAAGGTCTATCGTTCATCTTCAGTAAAAAGGTGGCAAAAATAGCAGGGGTTATGATCAATGTACTGAAATAATAATTACTTTGTTATGTTAAAGCCAACCCATATTATTTTACACATCTGTAGCTGATAAGGCAAGTGATAGGATTTGGAAGTGAAATTTCAGATCAGGCAATAAAATGACTAATGATTAAGAATGAAGTAAGTAGGCTATGAATAACTGCATAGTACATATTATGAAGGTAGATTCAGAAAGAAGAGAACTAAATAAACATGCTGCATTGTTAGGTACTTCTCTGATCAGACAGTGGAAATTTACCATGGGAGCCTCAGGCTTACCTGAACTGAATGTAAAACATAAGACACCTATATTTAAACACGTACAATACATGACAATAGACAAAACTGTCGGGCAACTTCTTTTGTTGTTGTCCTGCATAACACAGCCTGGCTAAATGGATACCCTACTTTGTGCATTTATTTATTCAAAATTTCCCAGTGTAGATATGTTTAATTAAATAGAATATTGAATACTCATACCCTGTATTGGGAAGTTGGAGTAGACTACCTCTAGAGGTCATTCCCACTCAAACCATTCAATGATTCTATAGTAGATCAACTTATTTATTTACTTACTGCTTCTTAACACTCAGTTAGAGTTGCAACATAACCTGTTTCACAAAACTAAAAGCATTTCTGGGAAAAGCCTACTAAATTAATTAATCTTTCTGTTCTAGCCAGCTGTATTCTTCTGTGATGTAGAAATGCAAATTCCAACATCCACGTCCACATCCACTTGTGTCAAAAACGTTTTCCTCCTTTTACAAAACTGAAGTGTCAAAAGTGTCAACAATATCAGAGTCATTCTAGGGCGCCTTTGTAAGTTTTGCCAAAGGTAATTAAATTGTCCTGCTTTAGCCTGTATTTCCTAGTGACAACGTTCCACTTGATTTTCCACAGAAAAATATATCTGACAAGCTGTTTGGAGGAGGGAGCATTCCCTTAGGTGTAATGCCCATCTCTGTCCCCAGACACCTAGAGGAAAAACAGCAGAAGCCATGAAGACTCTGGAGATGCATCTGGATGTTTGTTCTACAGATTACATATGCTGATGGCCAAAAAAATTCAAGTGACCCCATAGTTTTTTAGGTACATATCTCTAGACTAAATCAGAAATCCTTCAGGTTCGCCTTTGACCAGGTCTGCCCCTGAGCAGGGAGGCAGAAATATCTAAATGAAGAAAGTTTCTGGTTTCTCATAACTTTGGGTTTTCCTCAATTATTATAACTCATATCAAAATCAAGAAGATAATTTGATTTTCTGTTTTCCTGTTTTGATGTTGACATGTTGTTATTAATGTGCTGTCATCAGAAAAAAACCAGTTTACTGAGTATTAAAAATTGCAAAATGAAAAAGAAACCTATGAAAGGAAGAGTAAATGAAGGTCTCTTTCTGGAATTTTTATCCTTTTATTCTTGTCTTTATAGTCCTTTTGAGATGCAGATATAGTTTTCTAAGACCTTAAATCTGATAAACAATGTTTAAACTGCTGAAATGAAACTGCTGACAGTCATTAAAATGCAGAGGGCAAAGACTTCTGATTCAATGAGATTGTTTTGCACATCCAAATTTGAATACAGGGGTGCAGGCTTATTTGTAATGCTTACACATTGACAAAGGTAAAAAAACCCCACCTAAACTTCCAATACGATGGGATATAAACACATGAAAGTCTTTTTATGTACATGGATAAAAACTATAAATATAAACTATTAATTACACAATTCTAAGTGAGATAAGGGGCTGTTATGAAACACTGGCCTGTCTTCTGGACAGCTAATAGTTCTCTTTGAATCATCCAAGAATTAAATTAATTGTTTGAATGCACTAAGTATCACAGATATTTTTATTAGCCACCTGGCTGCCAGATATTAAATAAAACTAAAAATGTATTGACTAAATAATTTGATATACACCCAGGGGTTTCACTATGCTCCTTTTTGTCTTTCTTTCAGACTGACTGTTCTGACTGTGATTAGTGTTGGGGTTCCTCCACTAATAAACTGTTTCCTTAGTATTCTGTCAATGGTTGCTGTTGTTTCTGTTGAGACAGTGTTTATTAAATACCAGTGTTAAATGAAATGTGCTGTCATCCCAGAAGCTGTGTTACTGCAATGGAAGCACAGCAGATACTCTGGAAGATCTTGGCTACTTCAAACCCTACATATCCCACGATGATTTCCAAAGCACAGAGGGGACTTAGCTGGGTTGTCTGGCTGAACTGTAAACACGTAATGAGATTTGCCTTAATTGAAATTCTTCCATGGCCACAATCTGCCATGTACAACAAGACATTTGTCTGTAGTACATAAAAATGACAAAAATGTTTAGCTTTAAATCTGGTGTCTTGCATAAACTTCAGGATATGTAAGGGTTTTTTAGCAGGGGAATCACTGCATATTTAAGCTATAGTCAATATTACCTATTAATTCAACAGCTATTTTGTAGTTTATTACATGGCCCCCAGTTCAACATATTTTCTCTTTCAGAATACATGGACATGTGGTCAGGTATAATCAACTTAAGCATAGCTAAAAGGATTTAAGCATTGTTCAGAGATATAGTTGCATCAGAAGACTGATGTGGAAAAACACACATTGTGGTAAATCTTTGCATCCACATTAAGTGCAGATAAGAAAGCCTGCACTGATTGCAAACTAAGCAAAAATCTGGGGGAAAAGGTACATAAACTATAAAATAGTTGAAGGAGGCAGACTACATAGCAATAAGGCATTAGCACTTCACTTTAATGATACCTATTTGAGTTTTCCTTTGAATACTTTCACCTCCCCTTCTCTCAGGCTACACCAAAAGAGGGTTTGAATTTTGCTCATCATTAACTTGATTTTGGAAAAAAAAAACCAAACCAACATAATTACCTTAGTGCTTTTTGGTTAGTGTATAACAAGACAGGGATTTTGCATTCATGTTTGTAAAAGGCCTAGTCTTAGAGGAGTACAAGACAAATTCACATTTATCAATGGTTCTAAATACAGTTTATTGGCGAAGTCTGTACAAGATCCTCCAACACCAGAGGCTGATGGAAGCTGTTGCTGGTAAACCTGAAATATGTTTATACAGAGCGAGGTCAGATGTTGCTGGCAGCATATTTATTCCTAAATATTATTGCTAGAAAGCTAGGAAGAGTTGAAGACCACTGACTGATTTTTTTTATTATTTTTTTTTAATGTAAGCTCCTCTGTTTCTGTGTCTGTTTCAGGATCCCTTATACCTAATGGACAATAAAAACAAAGAAAGTCAAAGTTCAAGTTCTCAAACCCTAATTAGGAGATGTGGGGTGATAGCCCTGATAACCTCTTGATGGTTTAAGGGGAACACCTCAGCCCCTGGAGGGCTGCTCACAGAAACCATTGTCAGGGGACAAANGAGTACAAGACAAATTCACATTTATCAATGGTTCTAAATACAGTTTATTGGCGAAGTCTCTACAAGATCCTCCAACACCAGAGGCTGATGGAAGCTGTTGCTGGTAAACCTGAAATATGTTTATACAGAGCGAGGTCAGATGTTGCTGGCAGCATATTTATTCCTAAATATTATTGCTAGAAAGCTAGGAAAAGTTGAAGACCACTGACTGATTTTTTTTATTATTTTTTTTTAATGTAAGCTCCTCTGTTTCTGTGTCTGTTTCAGGATCCCTTATACCTAATGGACAATAAAAACAAAGAAAGTCAAAGTTCAAGTTCTCAAACCCTAATTAGGAGATGTGGGGTGATAGCCCTGATAACCTCTTGATGGTTTAAGGGGAACACCTCAGCCCCTGGAGGGCTGCTCACAGAAACCATTGTCAGGGGACAAAGAGACTTCAGTGGCTCCCTGAAAGTGCTCAAGTCCTATTGATGGGATTGCCAAAGAATGGAGTGTTATGGAAATGACATGTCCCTTCTTCGCCACACCCTGTGACACCCTGTGGAGACCCAGGGAGCCAACCCTCAGGCATCTGTCTATCACCCCCAAAATAAAAACTATTATTGACTATAATCACTCAACCCACCTAAAGGAAAAGGGTATAAAAAGAGATTGGTCATGAACAAAAATTGGGGAGAAAACCTACTCCATCTCTGGGAGGACAACCAACGAGCTATTCTGTCACCTCCCTCCCCATCGGACATTGCAGGGGTAAGCAACCAA